>PPMW02000009.1:0-364984 GCA_003707025.2 Yamadazyma scolyti
CCGCCTTAGCAGCCGCCTTAGCAACTTTGTTGGGTATCCTTGCCTACAGTCCCGAGATATGTTGCGTCAATTCTGTATAGTTTGTCATTAAGTCTCGGTTTTCAATGTAATATAAAGGATTCCATAGCTCATATCTGGCTGTATATCCTAGTAGGCTCACCTAGTTGTCATCATACACTACGTTTGTTCAACCGAAATTAGCGACTCAAATTGGCTGCTAATTATTTTGCTTCTACTTACTACGATTTTGTTGTAATTTTCTTATATTCAAACTCTGACCATAACTAACAACCGGTCTAATAATCTAATTACTTACGCTACTTGTTAAGTAACTGCAGTACGGTGTCAATAATAGACTTCTCCAAGGGAATACCTTTCCCGATCTTCTCGATGGTCTTGGAGTTTTCCACTTGTGGCAACTTGTCGATACCTTCCTGACCAGAGCCAGGAGTTCCAACTATAGCTTTTCCTTTGAGTTCAGGGAAGTTTTTGTTGATAATATCAGCAACCTGTTGGCCAGAATACTTGCTTGTAACTAAAAGGTATCTAAAGTTGGTGGTGTCACTTTCAAAGGCATTTAAATGTGCCCTTGCGGTATCCCTGACATCAACAAAAGTAGCTGTGGGCATTTGAATTTCATCGGTTGGTTTCGAATCGATTATTTGTCTAATAAGCCCAGAGGAGGTGTTCGAGACTTCAGATGAATTGAAAGCCTGAGGACCGAATACATAAGCAGGCAAAACTGTGTTCAAAGTGAAGTTTGGCTTTTCAGTCTTGACAAAATCCCAAGCAGCTTCTTCAGCGAAAGTTTTGGATCCAAGGTAACCTATGTAAGGATTGGCCAACGAGTCTTCATAGGAGACTCCACTCCAAGATGTTTCATCAATAATATCGTCTGGGCCACGAGCAGGATCCATGGAAGCAGCAGCATACGAGGATGTTACCACAACTTTTTTAATTTGGGGGCCATACTCTTTGATAGAAGTCAAGGCATTTCTAGTACCATTAATAGCTGGAAGCAACAAGTCTTTCTCAACGTCCGTAGTATTGAAGTGGAAAGGAGAAGCGGTGTGAAGGAAGACAGTCACCTCAGGATGTTTCTTCAATGCTTCATCAAAGGCATTCTTCTTAGCGATATCTTTGACAATTTCGTACAGGAAATGATCACCAAAATTGGCCTTCAAAGCCTCACCTTTGTCAGTCGATCTGACGCTACCAACGACCTTGTAATCTTTTTCAATCAATTGCTTGATTATATGTTGGGCAATAAACCCACTGGCTCCTGAAACAAATACACTCATTAATGTTTTTTAGAAAATCCTAAGACAATCACTCTCCCTTATATACTTCCAGTAATACACCAATTAATAGGCCAAGGGAAAAGCGGTATTAAAAAGATACCGTACCTACGGTAACCTTATTGGGATCTGCAGTACAAGGTCATCAGCATATAGACCGAACGGAAAATACGCAAATTGGCTGTCCCGCATCACAGTACAGAAAAGAAAGAAATCATACATTTGGAAAAGTCTAACGGAAATACGTAAATTGAACAATGCAGAAAAGAAAGAACAGACATCTGGAAATGTCTAACGGAAAAACGCAAATTGGACAGTGCAGAAAAGAAAGAACAGACATCTGGAAAAATCTAACGGAAAAACGCAACTAAAAAAAGCCGCCATACGGGCAACTCTAATTATAACTTCGGCTCCTGTATCATTTTTGTTCGGCATTAAGGTGTTCGTAATGATTTTGGTCACCTTACGTTGCAGCCAAAAATGCCCGCAATCAATTGCGTATGCTTTTCAAAATGATCTCTTCACCGATGACGGATTTTTTTAAAACGGCCGTCGGATACTTTGTAACTTAAAATGTGGAAGTAGACCAGTCGCCTAATGTTTGTACTTAGCTCTAATGCCAAATATTCCGCTCCTTGTTTTTATGCCTGAGCTTACTCACTTAGTTAACTACATAAGAAAAGTTTCAAATCCATAGATGTACGGTAAAAGTATGGTAGCCCACGAATCGATTTGGGCCGGCGCTTTATTGGCAACCACTGAGGAATGGCGATTGAATATTAGACTATATTGCCGTAAAATCCCATGCGATCTTCATGATTCTATCGGCCAACTGATGCATCAAAAGAGTTGTGATCAATCTGTGGCACATCTGAGTTCCCTTAAAGAGAGATTAGGAGGTTTCTTATCGCCGCAGAAATTCCGTCAAAAATCTCCGACAGAAAATTCCGCTTATCTATATGAAAGAACCAGCACAAGCAAGAATCGATAGGCTCAGTAAGGCCACTCCAATTGTGGATACTCACAATGACTTTCCTTATCTTATTAGAACCCAATTACATAACCAGTTTGCAAGTGATCCTAACTTCAATTTCAACCATACTAATGCACACACTGATTTAGAACGGTTGAAAAGGGGTAAAGTTGGGCTCCAATTTTTCAGTTGTTATATCGAATGTAAAGACATCGATCCATTATATCAAGACTTCAACAAGCCTAATAGTGCTGTTAGAGATACAATGGAGCAAATCGATGTTGTAGAAAGATTAAGTCAAGAATACAATTTATCCTTGGTTTATAATTCTGAAGATGCTTGGAAAGAATTCAAGAAAGGGAAATTTGTTGTAACCATGGGTGTAGAAGGATTACATCAGATAGACTTATCTTTAGGAGTCTTGAGATTGTACTTCAACTTGGGAGTGAGATATATTACCTTAACTCATAACTGTGATAACCCCTTCGCAACTGCTGCCTCTAGTGTAGCTGCAGGATTACCAGATAAGGGTCTTAGTAAGTACGGTGTGTCATGTGTGAAGGAAATGAACAGATTGGGAATGATTGTAGACTTGGCTCATGTGAGTTTGAAGACTATGGAAGATGCTTTGGAGGTTAGTAGATCTCCAGTGATGTTTTCACACTCTTCCTGTTACTCTTTGACTCCCCATGGTAGAAATGTTCCCGATCATGTTCTCCAGTTATTGAAGGAGAATAGTGGGGTCATTTGTATCAACTTCTTCCCCTTGTTCATAAAACAGAATAACGAAGAAGTAACCATTGAAGATGCCGCAGACCATATTGTTCATGTGATTGACACTATTGGATGGGACTATGTAGGGTTTGGTTCGGATTTTGACGGTATTCCTGCCGGTCCTAAAGGTTTGGAGGATGTATCAAAGTATCCTGCTTTAATCGAAAAAATTATAGAGAGAAAAGACCCTACTGACGAACAAATTTCAAAACTTATGGGAGGAAATGTCATGAGAGTATGGAAAGCAAATGAAGTCATCGCCGCCGAATTGAAACATGAGAAGCCTTATGAAGACAACTGGGATGATAGAGACTGGAGATTCCACAAGTACATCAATTTTTTCCCCGAATTATTCCCGGGTGCAAAAGAGTCAAAATCTCATACTTTATATGACGAGGAACATCAACTCTTCAAGTAGCGTGAATTTCACAATTTTTAGTATGAATATATGCGAAGTAGTAAAGCGGATAGAAGAGAAGTACGACCGACCAGTGATGGCAGTGTACCTACGAGGATCACGTATGAGGGGTTTAGAACGAAAAGATTCCGATTTTGATATCACTTGTATAATTAAACCTACTAGAACTGAACTTCTTAATAATTTTAGTACGAGCGAAAAGATCAGGTTTGATGACCTCTCAGTTGAAGGAAATGTTATCGATATACCACAGTTATTTCAACATGTCAATAAGGGAAATCCTACGACACTTGAAATGATCCATTTGTGGCCCGTTTATTTGGATGAGTCAGCATTCGGAAATGTGGCTCGTCTCCTCCACACTAATCGAGGACAGTGGCTCAAGAACACAATCCATCTTCGAAACGTGATTAAAATGTCAAGATTTGGGCTTACCAACAAAAATGGCAGAAAACACCTTGGGGTATTGTCTCTTTTACATGCTGAGGCAATCCTAAACGATCAAACCCTCGATATTTATGTGCCCATTGATAAAAGTCAATTTAATATGGAAGTTCAAAACGAACAGGAAATTTTATTGGAAAGACTACATACGTTGGAAATAGCGGAATATAATGGTAAAGTTCCACTTAATCTATGTGAACAATTAGAAAACCTTCTTTTCACTGTCATTGTATCGGGTATGTAAGAATCCAGTATTACAAAGGGCTGCTAACTTGTAGGTCATGTGTTGCGAACTACTATCTATAACATTTCCGTTTTAGTAGTAAACAGATTTTAGAGGCTACTACAAAGGGGTCCAACCAGTTGTATATTCCTATGAGTATTTTTATATCGTAGCTCATTATTCAAAATCTTCACCTTATTAAAGTTCACCCAGTGAATTCTATATCAAACGTGAAGGTCGTGACTAGATTTTATTGAATAAGGCTCTAGCATTCATAGTTCCTTTTATATGCTGCTTATCCAATGACTCCTTGTAACTTAATGCAAATGGTAATGTGGTGGAAACAGCTAAATAACCTAGTAGCATGACAGATGCTGTACTATTGACCCTCTTCGATGTATACATTTTATAATGAGGCTACAGTTTTTACTAAGCGGATTCGCTCCCTTTATATATTGCACAATCGGGTTACAAATGCTGCATAAACAGGCCACAGTAAAAAATCAGATCATGCAGTCCATGCAGGAATTTCTACTTAGAACGTGAGCATTGTACCAAATTGTGGGACGGAATTGTGCTGCGGAATTGTGTTGCGGAATTGTCCTCCTTAAGTTTAAATCAAGTTGCTCGTTCCCACAAAGTTTCTATACGATGGCCATCGCGATTGGCCACAATCTATATGGGAATCGGAAATAAACAATGTATATTGCTTATAAATATTACTAATGTCTTAATCTTGTTGTACCTTAGCATAACTTGGTGGACGTAACTTTCTGTTGATGGTTTGAAAGAGCCATATTGGCATTAAACTAAGGAATAAGATTATAATTATTTGCCAGTAAAACGAAAATGTTGCAAAAAACGCTAAATCAAAGTAGTCTGTCAAAAATGGAATCGAGCTCACATAAATTATGAACGTCGCAATTAATGTTATTATCATGGTTCTATTCCATTGGTTGATTTGAAGGCACACCATGATTAACTCATTGAAAATTAACGCACTGTACAGCAATGCTACCATATTTTTGAATTCAAGGTCACTTAAACCCTGAAACTTTTGACTGAGAAATTGAACAACATCACCTTGATAAATGGAAATTATACACCATACAATGAAACTCTTGTAACTCAAGGACTTTCCCAATGTCAATTCCTTATACAATTCCGGATAAAGCTTGGTGAGGTTCTCATTTATGTCACAGTCTAAGGTTAAGGAGAAAACCGGCATCATAGTAAAAATGGTTGCATATCCAACCATCAAAAACCCTTCATACAATGCCAATGGCTCGAAATCTGAGGATATCGAATAAACTGCTTGGCAGATCGAGATAATTAATCCTCTATGCATGATAAACTGGCCGAGCTTTGCAGATCTCTTGTAACTATTTCTTCCATGCCACAACAATAATTTCGATAGATAGTAAAATTGATCAATACTGAAATCTGCTGCCAAGGACGCTTGTTTACCTTCTTTACCAACAATTCCTACGCCCACATCAGCTACTTGAATCATACTGACATCGTTTCCTCCATCACCAATACAACAAATTCTTTTACCCGTGATATCCTTAATTATCTTCGCAATATCGGCTTTTTGTTGGGGCGAACATCTGCAAGCGATCACGGTCGGTAATTGTATAGCCAACCTGAAGAATTCTTCTTTGTAGAACTTCATGTACGTCAATAAACTTTCACCATCTATTAATAGCACTGAATTCAAATTTCCTCGAAGAATCTCTAAATTATTTAATGCGAGATCGGGGTGATTGATTTTGGTGATCTGGTGGATGTATTGTCCTCTAGATATCAACTTACAACTGATTGAAACACACTTTGCTGTTTCCACTTTATCTCCGGTTAACATCCAAATTTTAATACCAGCATTTCTCAACAATTCGATTGATGATTTTACATTTTTTTGCAATTTATCTTCGACTCCAGTTAATCCTGACAATTCTAAATCCTGCTCCAAGTATTGTGAGATCACTTTTTGCATTGAAGCTTCACGATCATACATTGACAAACTAGCTTCCTTATAGTTTTTCTCAAAATCTTTAAGATTTTTGTCTGTTAACTTCTTCTTGCCGATAACTAAAGTTCTCAATCCTTCACGAGCCATATTGCTAGTTTCTTCTTCTAACCAATCGCTGTGGTTGACTATATTCATCATCACTGAATCGGCACCTTTTTCCAAGAAATAAATCTCATCTTTGGTTAAGTCTTTGATTATAATACTCATTCTTTTGGTTTCACTGCTGAATGGGAAAAGATACACGATTTCAAATTTGAAGATTTGGTTCAGTCTCGAGTGTAAAAGACTCATAGAACATCTGTCTCTTTGAATGAGTTTCAATCCAACACTTTCAGTAAATTTAACGATGGCTATTTCATCTGGTGATGCTGCTTGATAAGTGACTTCTCCATCTTCATCTTCTTCGTAGGTAGGAGTAACGTTGTGACACAATGCAAGTGTTAAAACCAATTCATATACTTTATTGCTCAAGTCTCTCTTTTTCATAGTATTACTAGAAGTTATCAAACTGTTATTATTGGAGGTGGATAATTTCATGCTATTGTTGATATATTCTGTAACCATATCCAACGTATCTCCAGCATAACTGACGGTTCCCAAATGAAGCTTCTTTAACTCCATATCATTTTGGGTTAAAGTTCCCGTCTTGTCACTTAATAAGTACTCAATTCTACCTAAATCTTCAGGTATAGTAGATGTTCTAACAATCGTATTCTTAATTTCCCTATCTTTATGAATCTGTGATGCATATACTGACTTTGCCAAGTCTAAATTAACTCTTAAAGACACAGGTATGATGGAAGAAAATAGAATCAAATATCTTAATATATCAATGTACCAAGTTTTTTTCAAGGGCCAGCCTTTGGCTATTACCAAGGCTGCTGACAAGAGGAATACTGTCACACATAATATCTTGGCTAACTTGTTAATTTCTAGCTCCAAAAGACCAGTTTTAACACCTGTCTTTGTGGTGTTCATCAGTTGCCTAGTTTCAATACCGGTATAAATTACAATACCCACAGCAGATCCTGTAGCTAATACCGTATTAGCCCACATGGTCTGATCTATGGTCAAGGGGATTTCCTCTGAAGTGGAGCTATTATAACCATGAGGATGGTAGACCAATTTGCCATTAAAATGATGAATAGATTTGGTTGGCTTATCGACAATAACAGAGATGTTATTGATTGTATCATTGATGCTAGAGATATTTTGAGTGATATTATTGGCGATCCGAAGTTTCCAATCAGTTTCACCATCTAATTGGTCAGTTTTAATGAAAGCTTCACCATTTCCCTCTTTATCACTCGACTGTAATAATATGATATCAGCAGGAATTCTTGTATTCTTATGGATCTTAATCAAATCACCAACTCTTAAATTCTTTGATGCAATCAATTTTGTTTCTGTAATCAAAGAATTGTTTGGTGATCTATTAAGAACTTCGTATAATTCATTATTTTGTTCTATATCTCTTCTTCTTCTAGCAATATCATCCGTAGCTTCTTTAAGCATAGTGACAGTCAATACAAAGGCCAAAGGTACGATATAGGAACTCAAGTATCCTATCCTTAACTGAGGTACTGCTTGAGATAAAGCTACCAATAAGAAATACAAATTGAAGAAGAACTTGAATTGTTCATATAAGATAATGGGTATAAAAGTAATGGGATTATATTTTGCATTGGATATTGCATTTGTGGGGTATTGATTCTTCACCTTTGTATTTCTTGGTGTTATGAATCTCTCTTCGTTATCGTCATTGAATTTATTACGTTCTTGATTAAGTTCAAACTTGGCCAATCTAAAAAATTTGACGGTTTGTCGGATAAACTTTCTGATGGTGAAACCTTCATTCAATGATAATGAAGAAGTGGAGTCAAACGATTGGTTAACAGATCCAAATCTATTATCTATTAAAGGTGAACTATCATTATGATCATACTCATTTGGTCTATTTACTGAACTAGCAAAACTAGTTAATGGAATCCCACCATTACTTGATCCCTGGGAATTATGACGTGAACTATTGAACAAGCTATTAGATGCATTGTTCAAAGCCTTATCTAGCGTGGTATCCAAATCATCTAATGAATCATTGGAGTGTCGAGACATCGTGTTGTGAGAAAGAAAATTGATGAAATTTGATGTGGCAGTTAAGCGAGACCCTGGCAGAGATATGAGATATGAAGATGTGAAGAGAATGTGCAGAGGATATTATAGAACAGATTTATGGGCCATAACATCTATTGTTTCTACTTGTTTCTACTTGTTTTTACAACTGTTAGATCACATCTCTTTACTACTCATTCTCTTATCTTTACTACCCACTGCCATATTGACATGCCATAATTATGAGTTATAATAAGAATTTCTGCAATTGTTCTTTCTATACTTGCATCCATAACTCACTTCTACTGTCTTCTATGATATCCAACTTTTGTGTCCCCAGATCTCATATATACTGCCCACTGCTCTCATTATATTTACTACCCACTGCCAGGTTAACATACTGTGTGAGTTGTAAGCTCTTTGATATTGTTTTTGTTCCTATACCTCCATAAGGTACTCCATAAGGTACTCCATAACTTCACCCGTCACCTTCCATACCCGTTACTCTCATCTTCCATCTTCTCACCTCTCATCTCTCACCTCTCCCTTATCTTCTCGCTGGAAAATTACATGTGGGTATAATGAATGACAGCACCGAAATGTTAACCCTCTCCCCATATGGATCCAAGGATCTAGATATCGATGTTAAAGACTCCTTCAAATGTCTTCATAAGCTTGCAGATACTCAATATCAAAACACATCGACATTATGGAAGAAACTCTGGCAGTTTATTAAAATAACATGTATTGGGATAGATAACAAATTTGAAAGGTTTGTGGTAGAACATGAACCAAATGATTGTGCCTTAATCTCTAAGTACAGTGAGATTACTAAGATTGATTTATCACATAACTCCAAATTATCTATCGATGAAATATATTTAAACACCCTTCATATAGAGCACCCTTTAATCAACTTTATGAAGAATGAGAACAATCGATCATTAGATATCCTGCAAGAACTCAAAGAGTCGCCTATTCTAGTTTTCATTCATGGTCTTGGTGGTCAGATGTCTCAATTTGAACCTTTGATGGCTCTTTTATCTCAATGTCTGGAAATCATATCATTAGATTTGCCAGGGTTTGGGGACTCTAAACTTGAATTTGATGAATCATATTCAAGATTAACTAATATTTCCCTCCAAGATCAACAAAACATATCGAATTCTATTGCTAAAATGTCCGACAATGACTTCAGTTCTGATAATATTGCTAATATAATCGTTGAATTCCTCAATCAAAAAGTACCTAGTAATAAGAAAATTGTACTTATAGGTCACTCAATGGGATGTCATTTAAGTTCAAGAGTACTCAAAAAACTTCCACCAAGTAAAGTTGAAGGTCTTATCTTATTATCTCCTCCAGGATTTGTTGATGACCTCATTGATAAAGAAACACCCCATAATAAGAAGAGTATTTCTATATTTAGTAGTTGGCTCATGAAAATACCTGCAGTGGTAAATCTTTTCCGGGTCTGGGATAGACTAGAAGGTTTGGCTAGTAAAAGTGTCAAAAGGCAAATAGGTGATATTTCTTCAAATCATCCAAATTCTGCCTTGTATATAAAGTTAAGACAATTCAGATGGAATCTTGACATTGACACCAAAATCTTACTCAAATATGCCAATGGGTTTGAAAAGTGTAAATTGAGTGATATGGTAGCTGGTATTAAGAAATTTAATGATAATCCATTTGATAAGAGAGTTTATGAGAAGACATTGATTGTTTGTGGTAATAAAGACGAAGTTACCCCTTTGGCCTTGAGCGTTAAAATCAATGATACTTTGACCCATGTTTTCCAGAGGAAAGTAAGTTCGTTATTGGAGATTAAAAGTGCTGGTCATAGCTTATTACTATCAAAGCCAGAATTCATAAGTGGTAATATCTTAAGCCATATTGAAAATAAATTTCCTGAAAGGTTACATTTGGCTCCTGCTTGGGTCTTGAGGGTCAAAGCAGATATCAGTGGTGATAAGTGGGGTTTGAAGAATGAGCTCAAATGGTCTAAATTGGACCCTATTTCTTTGAATATTAGCAGAAGAAATGGACAAGATATTTCACCATTACTTGGGATGAAAACTTTGAGAGAAGGCGATTCCAAGCATTCTCCATTGATTTTGGAGAATGCTTTCTATGGAGACAAGAGTTTGGTTGATTCACAATATAGACTCCCTGATGGGAATTTAATTGCTGTAGTTGATATTTCAGCTGATCTTCCTCCTTATAACCCTGAGTCGTTCCATATTATAAAGTACTATAAATGTGCTACAGTATCCAAAGTTGTGCCTGATCCGGCATCCATCAGGAAATTCATTCAATTAATAGACCAAATACTAGAGTCAAATGAAATTGATCAACCCTTGATTGCTGTTCATTGTCATTATGGATTTAATAGAACGGGTTTCTTAATTTGCTGCTACTTAATTGAGAAATTGAGATGGTCGGTAGAAGAGGCAATTGAGGGCTTTAGAGTGGCTAAACCCCCAGGAATCAAGCATCGTCACTTCATTGATGCTCTTTATGTGAGGTACGAATCGAACATCTAATACTCACCCATACCGAGAGAGTCAATATTTGTACTGTACACTGTATGAGTTACTTTCTGGTATTATTGTATGATACTAAAGTCTGTATAAATAGTCTCGAGATTTTGCTGTTGAAATTTGTGCACTGTATGATTAGTCTTAATAAATAATAATCTGATATAAATGGCTTCATTATACATCCCACTTCCTCCGCTACTCTGTTTATAAATAGTCATGCCTACTTGGCCATATTTCCACTACTTTCATAAATTGATGTCTAGCTATATTTCATATTTCTCTTCCTGCGATGGAAAATTAATTACATGAAATTCACAGACACATTGCTGCAGGGCCTCGTACCAGAATGGCGATCCCAATATATGGAATATAAAGCTGGAAAGAAGCTTATAAAGAAAATAGCCGCTAATCAAGACATTTCCCAATCCAAAGGACCGACAAATGATCGTACCCCATTATTACAACCCTTGGACCCTACACAAACCACTGATTACGGTGATAATGGTAATAACTTTCGAATTGATGATCCTCAGCCAGTGAAAAAAAGCAACGTATCATTCAAGGCATCGATATTTAACTCATCAGTGAAAAGCCCTGAACAAAAGCAGAAAGCACTAGAAAATGGAAAGAATGAATTTATGTCATGGTTAGATCTGGAGTATAACAAAATCGAGACATTCTTCAAAGAAAGAGAACAGGAGGTTTATGAGAGGTTTTTGATCCTTGAAGATCAACTTTATCAACTCAAAGAGCAGAAAAATGATGTTATAAAAGATAGAAACAATCATTTTAAATCTGCCCATTCTCATAATACTGATGGTACTGTATATCAAAGAGTCAATGAGTTAGCTTACCATACAAAATCCGCATTTACATCATTGAGTCGTTTTGAGTTACCTTCTCTACCTTCAATGGTCTTCTTGAAGCGATGGAAGCAAAGAAAGAGAAAGAATTCAGATATCTCTATGACTAACCCATCACTTCAAGAATTCGATATCAATTATTTCGAAAATAGAGTACGTAATGGTATTGAACAAGATAGAGATAGTAGTTCTATTGATTCTGATAGTATTAGAGAAGAAACGGTTGGTCCATTAATCCAACAAGATTTAAGAGAAACCCCAGAAGTGGCTAATAAAAATAAGAAAAGAGATTATGTGACTAAGAAGAGAAATTTCAAGGTTCCATTTCTATTCGCAAGAAAGCAGTTAAAAGAAGCGGTATTAGAATACTATAGATCCTTGATCTTGTTGAGATCATATAAAGAATTGAATCGTACAGCATTTAGAAAGATCACTAAGAAGTTTGATAAAGGAACCCATTCTAAAATATCCGAGAAATATGTGGAAAATATTGATAAAGATAGCTATTTCATGACTTCAGATATCTTAGATAAGTTGATTTTCCAGACTGAAGAACTTTTTATTTCCTTCTTCGATCCTGGATCCACTGATAGGAAACGCTCCTTAGAGAAATTGAAGAGTATTGCATATGCATTGAACAATAACGATCAACGCCTATCTGCCTATTATTTTGAATTCTTTATCTCTGGTTTTTTCATGGGATTTGGCATTCCTTTATTTGTCTTGGCTCTTTATACTGCATTGCATAGAATCTTTAATGATACCATGCCTGAAGCAGTTTACTTATTACAGATTTATGGAGGTTTTTTCTTATTAAATATGATGTTCTTACTATTTGGGTTTGATTTGTTCATCTTTGATAAGTTTAAGATCAATTACAAATTCATTTTTGAAGTTAATATTGGCACTGCGTTAGACTATAAGCAGTATTTCTTATTACCTTCGATTTCTTTTGCTCTATTGTCCATACTAATGTGGTTCAGCTTCAATGAATTTTGGAGGCATGAATTTCCAGGTAGAGATTGGCCATGGATCTTTTTTGGTATTACCTTGGGTATATTCTTCTGGCCATTTAATCATTTTTATGCATCCAGTAGAAGATGGCTACAGGTGGCATTATTCAGAATTCTTCTTTCTGGTTTTTATCCAGTTGAATTTCGTGATTTCTTTTTAGGAGACTTATTATGTTCATTAACCTATACTATGGGTAACATTTCATTCTACTTCTGTCTTTACTCACATCACTGGAACGGATTGTTAAGTGACACTCCTTCAGCCCATAATGTCTGTGGATCATCAAAATCTAGATCCATGGGATTTTTTGCAGCACTACCTAGCATATGGAGATTTTTGCAGTGTGTTAGACGTTATACTGATAGTGGAGATTGGTTCCCTCATTTAGCTAATATGGCCAAATATGGAGTAGGTGCAACTTATTACTGTCTATTGAGTGTTTACAGAATCAATAGAAGTCATCCAAATAGAGTTGCCTTTATTGTCTTTGCTACTATCAATTCAGTGTATACTGCTGCCTGGGATATTATTATGGATTGGTCATTATTGCAAGTAAACTCTAAGAACTGGTTATTAAGAGATAATTTATTTTACAAAAAGCCAATATATTATTATTTGGCTATGGTATTCGATGTTATTTTGAGGTTTCAGTGGGTTTTCTATGTGTTCTTTAGTCATCAACTTCAACAACTGGCAGCTACCAGTTTCTGTATTGCTTTAGCTGAGCTCATTAGGAGAATCGTATGGGTACTTTTCAGAATGGAAAATGAACATGTTACCAATGTGATTCTTTTTAGAGCCTCTAAGGATTCACCACTACCTTATTCAATTCCACCTAAAGTTGAAAATGCTATTAAAAAACTTGTTCTTTTAAAGTATAGGCCTGAAACTCATGAAGATATACCTGATGATACCAGTGCAGTTTCTTCGGCTTTAGATCAGTCTGCCAATATTTCAATAGACTCAGAAGCTCATATTGGTATTACAGATGCACCAGTAGACAATTTACGGCGCCTTACTAGAAGGAAGTCGACTCTAGCTACTTTCAGTGATGTATTAACTAAGGCACACATAAAAGACTTTCAGAGACGTAAAACAGTCAGAATCGATGAAGACTCTGATGATGATGATGATGACGATGATGACGATAAGTAGCTTGTAAGAATCTTACATTATTTATAAATAAATGTATACATAGAAGGGCATTAAAACAGTTTTAACGGAGTTTCAGTTTTTTAGGAGTTGGCAACTCATCTGGCTCTTCGCCATTGATGGAAGGCTTGATGACTGGGGTTGAGATGTCTGCATGAAAGTCCTTAATAATAGAATCGACATCATCAATGTTCAATTGTCTAACATCACCTAATTTTTTGATCTTATTGGTTACCTCCTTACATTGCTCATCAGTCAAGTGCAAGTTCAATTGGTCAACTCTGGACTTAATGGCATTCCAACCTGTCAATCTGTTGGCAAAGTGAATGTATCTAGTTAAACCGAAATCAGATGGATTCAAAATTTCGTAAGTAGAGGGATTAGCTAAGATAGCTTTAGCATGAATACCAGCCTTGTGAGTAAAAGCACAGAATCCAGTAATTGGATTGTTGAATGGAATATTAACCTGAACAGCTTCTGCAACCAAATTCTCCAAATCTCTCAATTTGTGTAATTTATACTTGGATAAAACGTAGTCTCTATCAGCAGCAATCATTCTGGCCATTAAACCACCTAATGGGGTAATTCCATTTCTTTCACCTATACCTAAAACGGAAACATCAATCAATCTAGCACCACCCTCTAAAGCGGTGTAAGCATTAGCAATAGCACAACCAGTATCATTATGGAAGTGGCATTCGATATCACAGTTAACTACAGATTTCAAGGTTCTGACCAATTCATAGACCTGTCTTGGGTTGGCGCATCCAACGGTGTCAGCAATACCTACTCTGTTGACACCGATCTTGTCAACAGTTCTGTATATGTTTAACAAGTCGACCAAGTCACTTCTAAAAGAATCTTCGGAACTGAATCTAATTTCAATACCTTTAGATTTGACAAATTCAATAACTTCAACGGCACTTTGAGCAATATAGTTCATATCCTTACCATGAGAATATTGTCTCAAGAACTGAGAAGTACCAATAACAACATCAACTCCATCAACACCAGTCTCTACAGCGACCTTAGCATCGTCCATATGACATCTAATGTGAGTCAAAATCTTAGCTTTCAAACCCAATTTACAGATAGCTTCGCAATCTCTTCTACTCTGTTCAGAAGCAACAGGGGAGGTTAACTCAATATAGTCAACACCAAAGTCATCTAAGGCCTTGGCGATTTCAATCTTGGTTTCGGTGGAGAAGAACGCATTGGCGAACTGCTCTCCTTCTCTCAATGTAGACTCGATTAATTGGAAGTTACTGACATTTGACAAAAAGTCTGAAGGATTAGGACCATATGGATTGACCATGGTTGACTTGTTGACGGCTTCACCTACCTCTGTAAATCCGTTACTGCTACTCATTATCTTATTTCTGCGTATGCTTATCTGAAAATTTTTCCTCACTAATCATTCGCTAATTATGTGCAGGTGGACCCTCCCCCTGTGAACAGACAAAGGTAGAGATGGTAGTAAGGTATAGACAAGAAGAGGCTAGTTAGTGATAGGGTAGTTTTAGCACATTTACGATTTTTTTATGATTCTGTTTAGTAAAATTGAAATATTAGAATATCTGCAAATTTCACGATTTCAGTATTCTTATAGAGGCAATTAGCACCCTTCATATATTTTATTATTTTATCATACTTCATAATTCGAATAATTTCGTTCCTTTTCAGCTGCATCATATCGTGACTTAAATGTCTTATTTACATAGTTTAGGCTTCGTAGCTGGGAAGCTGGATACGGCGACCACCGCGTCCTTGATCTTCTATTGAGAGCTCTATTGCCAACCGGATATTTTCGTCCGTACTGCTGAAACCTGGTTGGTAGTCTTGTAGATTGGGAGTGGGACTCTCTGTGGGTGTACCTACATCAGGAATAAGCTCAGGAATTAAATCATCATAGTGCTGATCATCAATATGTGATAAAGCATAAGGATCAACTTCACTAGGAAACACGTTGAACTTTTGAAACTTGTTGATTAAGTGAATTAGTTCATCGTCGTTCTTTATTAAAGACTTGTTAATTCGGAGCACTGGGGTGAACCTTGGATCAAACGATAAAAGATCGAGATACTTATGAAACTGCTCCCTATATGGTGGAAGCTCTTCCGAAAGTAAGAGATCGTCTGGGGTTTGTTGTTCAATTTCAACCTCCCGCCGCCTCTCAGATCTTCGACCAGTTCTTCTTTCACTTGTTCTTTCACGCTCGCCTGACCTTCTGTGTCTCTCTGCCCGGTCATTAGACCTCCTAGGTCTTCTGCGTTCCGGACGCTCCACCCTGCGTTCCGTACGTTCTCTTCTTTCCCTTCTTGCTCTCCTTTGACCGTCTCTTTGAGCTCTCTGGCCCCTTTCCGGGTGTGAGATCTCTCTTGGAACTCTTTCAGCCTGTTGAAATTCTCGTTGGGCTTCACCTACCTCCCTCTGACTTCTTCGAGCTCCTCTCTGTTCTCTTCGAGCTTCTCTTCTAGAACCACGCTCAGATTCTCTTCTGGATTCACGCTGAGCTTCATGTTGGGCTATGCGTAACTCTTCTCTTCCACGCCTTTCTCTAGCTTCTCTTTCTCTAGCTTCTCTTTCTCTGGCCTCTCTTTCTCTGGCCTCTCTTTCTCTGGCCTCTCTTTCTCTGGCCTCTCTTTCTCTGGCCTCTCTTTCTCTGGCCTCTCTCTCCCTAGCCTCTCTCTCCCTAGCCTCCTGCTCCCTAGCCTCCTGCTCCTGCCTCTCTCTTTTGAGCCTTCTTACTTTTTCACGCCGCCTTTGACGTCGTCTTTCTTCTTTCGCTGCTTCTTCATCTTCTAATCTAAGCCTTTCCATTTCAGCTTCTAGTCTAAATCTTTCAGACTGTTGCCTGCGTAGCTGTCTTTCCTCCTCTTGTGCGGCTTTACGACGTTCTTCTAGTATCACTTGCTGTCGGCCTCGAACTCTGTTTTCTAAAACTACATCTGCCTGGCCATACCGCTCTACAAAACGGACCACTTCTGTGTCATCAAATGTCTTCGGTCCGGGATTTGTGATGGTTGGTGTCACTAAGCTAACGAAAGTATTCTTGATTCCCATTGTAATTTTCCTAATGCGGAAATTGTTAACTATTTAAACTAGCTAAAGATCTTTGCGCTTGCGAGCAAGAGAGCAAAGGAAATGTAGACGCCATAATAGATGGTAGTTGCGTCTTATTTGGATGAGAAAGAGTCAAGTATATACATCGGTAAAGTAAAATTGATCTTCCCTTGGTAAGCTTCTACGTAGCAGCCATTTTATCTTAGAAAAAGAAAATCGACCATAAGAGTGAGACCATCTTAGACCATAGACGTAGACCAAGGTCAAGAGACAGCACATTCAAGTGAACAGGTAGTGAGACCATGTAGAGTAATACAGAGAAATCTGCAAGTATGAATAGGATATAATTTAGCCCAGACATGCTATAAATAGATCAAAACTTGCCTCGATTCATATTCTTTTCATTGTTCGACTCGACTGATTGCAACTTTAAATCCTACTGAAATTTTAGCTTTCTATTTTTTGGTCGCAAAGAACTCTAATACTGCCACCAGTATTCAATTCTATAAATCGTTTCCATCGCTTACATCTTCTACGCCATATCTCTCCTTTTCTACCACCACCACTGCACCGCCACTACAATCCTACCACGGTACCGCTGCCATGCTCCCACTGGCATTCTCCCACCGTCGTGCTGCCGGCTTTAAAAGTTCTCGCTCGCTCAAAAAATCTATATGACTGACAAAGCTAGCATCTTACGTAAGTACAAGATCGTGTTCCTCGGGGATCAGGGAGTGGGAAAGACATCGTTGATCACGCGGTTCATGTATGATACATTTGACGAACAGTATGCTGCAACTATCGGGATTGACTTTCTCAGTAAAACGATGTACCTCGACGATAATAAGACCATCAGATTACAGTTGTGGGACACAGCAGGTCAAGAAAGGTTCCGCTCATTGATCCCACTGTACATTCGGGACTCTAATGTCGCTATTATATGCTATGATATTACCAATCGAAAGTCATTCGAAAACTTGGAACGTTGGATCAGTGAGGTGAAATTAGAAAGAGGTGACGATGTCATTATCGCCATTGTAGGTAACAAATCAGACCTCAATAACAAACGCCAGGTGCTGACAGAAGAACTAGAGAAGGCTGCCAAGGCGGTGGCCAATTGTGACATATACTTGGAGACGTCCACCAAGGCTAATTATAACATTAAATTGCTTTTTAAGAAGATCGCCAAAAGTTTACCAGAATTCAGCGAGTCCAAGCCTCAACCAGAAACTGTAGACATCTCGATCGAAACTGCACCTGCTCCTCAGAACTCATGCTGCTAGGCCACAGCTCTGTAGAGCTATTGAACATCATTGGAACATTCAATGCACATGCAATACGCTATATAATGATATACAACTAATAGGACCAACGATCTCTCCAGAGGACAAGTAAGTCGGTCTGATCTGGACACTCTAATATATGGCCTCTGACCTCGCCAACTACGGGGGCAACTCTAATCTCTTTGCCAGAGCTACGCCAGAGACAGTACACGGTCAGTAGGAACCGGCAGGGCTGCAGGACTGCCTCGAAACCTACACACGTCGCAACACAGTCGCATACTAGGCACTTGTAAAATAAGTCATCACTATGTAAAACTACTCTACGGAACAGTAAGCTCTTCTCTCTGCATCGCTTCTCACTCGGTTCGAAACTCTGAAGTATATGAAGTAACTGATCTACGATCTGGAGTTTTTCTCCACCCTTCTTACTAGGATGACCAGACATCCTTCTTACTAGGAACCGCTCTCACACTTGACTCTTCGCTTCGCTGGAGTCTCGCGGCCCATCGCGCTTCAACGCGCTTCATCTCCCCTACATAATAACATCCTTTACATAGCCGTTCGCTCATGTCCGCCCACTCACTCATATCGCTCCGCTCATATCCGCCTCTTTTTTATCAATTTTTATACTTTTAAGGTTTTTTTTATTAAGCCTCCGGGGTCACGTGATCGAAAATATAGGTTATACTTTAACAAAAAATTCTTTACAAAAAGAAACTGGCAGGGGCCGCACGTCTAATCATTCCTGCTTTAAACACATTAGGGCCTGGCCAGCTAGGCATAACCTAAGGGTCAATTGATCAACTCACTAACTTGGTAACTCGCAGAGATACCATGTGCCTTTATCACCTGCAAGTTTCTACCCCATCAATTAATTCTTTCCCCCTTTTTTTCCCTGTGTCCCCTGATCTCTACCACCATCACGCGTTCTACGGCATTCCTAAAAAATATCTTCTGCCTAGAATTCTCGGTCTGAGAAATCTCGATAATATTTTCAGGGGAAAAATTTTAACACTCATAGAAGGATGTCGTTGGTCAAGGATGGCAAGCCGGAGCTAGATAAGAAAAAGAAGCGCTCCAGCAAGGGCCGTGTTTTCCAATGTACTGGATTTCCTGGATGTTCTATGCTGTTTACTCGATCGGAGCATCTTGCTCGTCATAAAAGAAAACATACTGGAGAAAGACCTTTTACATGCCCATATTGTTCCAAGAACTTTCTGCGGCTAGACAACCTTCGTCAGCACAAGCAGACTGTTCATGCTTATGAGAACTTTCTTGCTACCAAGAAGGACGAGAAATCCCACTCTGCAGGCCATGGCCAGGTCCCTGGCCAGGTCCATGGTCAAGTCCATGGTCAAGTCCATGGCCAAGGCCATTCCCCAGGCCACGGACACCCCCACGGGAACCATCAAGGCCACTCCCAAGGTCACCCCCACGGGCAACAACAATTTTATGCTCCACATTATTACCACAGTGTACATAAACCGTTACCTCCACAACCAATAGGCCTTCAAAAACCTCTTCCATTACCACCTCATGCTGCAAACGCAAATGGTGCAAACAACGGGTCTGGGATAACCCCTGCACAGGGAACACTCGCCGGTTTGGGGCCAGAACTCTCCCATCTGCGGTCTCAATCACAGCAGTCGGTCAGCCTGCGCCCGTCTACTTCATCCAACAGCTCAATACCTTCAATTCATACCACAGAGTCGATCTCCAGTGACAGTTTACGGCTACCCCATCAGCTGTTCAAACCTAAGCGTAGGCCGCGTCCTTTATCATTGCAAAGTTCGTTTGTTTTAAACAGTGATAAGCTTCTGTCGACTTTATCGCTTCTGTCAAACAATTCAGCTTGCAGCACTCCTGTGTATACCCAACTGCAGCAACTGGACAACTTGAGTTTGAAGTCGGCACCGCCAGTACCAGTGTATTCCTTTGGACAATATTTGAGCCATCCGCCTAATAGGGTACTATACACCAAAGGACATAACGGTGGGCCTAAATCGGCGTCATATACCCCCACAGCTGTACTGCCGCTTTCACCATTGTTTAATACTCATAATGCTAACCTGCAGAACCCTCCCAATCAGGTTCCCTCTCAAAACTATCTTAATCCAACTGGCTCATTGCCTCAGATGTACTTACCATATCAACAGCATCAACCACCACAACAACAGCAACACCAGCAGTACTCTCCTACGAACTATCAGTTCCCGGTCAATAACAGTACTGTACTTCCACCTATCAATCAACAGCGTATCAGCTTACACCGTAATGCTAATTCGATCAATAGCGTACTTAATGAAACAGACACCTCAACGAACACGACGCCCATAAAACTGAACAAAGACACAAAGGCGTGGTTGAAGGGGGTACTTAACGATAACGATGACAGAGAAAATGAGGAGAAGAAGCCTTCTCTCAACAACTTGCTTTCACCACGAGATAAGGACTTCTCTACCTAATACTAGATGTATAATAGTAATTAATATGCAATTGCGATTCTTCTGTATATATGAGCTATAAAAACCACATGTACTATATATGAGCTATGCTTGAGCTACATGAGCTGGCACGACTCACGCCTGGCATGACAGCAGGGCTAAGCTTGTCCCTATTAACTCACGGATAGCAGTGAGACGAGCCTCTACTTGTTCCATTTGTGGGCTGTCGATCTCTTGTAGGATATGGATCAAATGCTCAAACATCTCGAAGAGTTTATGTAAAAGCTGAAGATAGTGATTATACCTATCCCACAATTTTGCATTGATAGCCATTTTTGCATCTAGAATACGTTTGATATTCTTTGAGTTGTTGGCAAGATCTTTATTGAAATCCTTACGAAGCATGGGAATTAGCTGACCATTCACAAACTGCTGGTACTCTTTAAGCACTTGGAACAATTGCTGGTTGATGAGATGATTTCTTTCCTTGATCTTGATAAGCTTGTAATTGTCCTGCAATAACAACTTTAGTTTTGGGTTGGAAGTTTCGAACTCTGGACATTCCATCTCATTGAGTTTGTACTTGGAATCGAGATGGTATCGTAATTCATCTACACCATCTTTTTGAGGTACACCATCACATACTGCACTCGGAAACAGAAGATTGTTGATATCTGTCAAAAGCTTTCTGATGAGGTCATCATTGTCGTTGATACGTACCACTACCGAGTCTATGAGGTCCACTAATGGCTGATAATTCTCCGTCTGTAGTAGAAAATACTGACTCGTCATTATGAGTTTTTCAGAGCGAGTGAGAAGCGATGTAGAGACCAGACCAGACCGGAGCAGATCAGACCAGACCAGACCAGAGAACGGAGACAGAGTAGTCAGAAATTGAAGAATACAGAGAGACTACGGTAGTCATGCATAATCGTCAATACTCATACTAATTTCTTTGCTGTTGCAATTGTGCGTGCTTCCTCTCTTGCTTACCCTTTTTCAACACTTGACGCAAGGCCACTGAATCCAAAGGATCAAGGAGTTCAAACGAGCATAAAAGTTCTTCACTTACACTCATCACAGCCCCCCAATTGTCGAACTCTCCGCAGTAATTAGGCGCAGAGAACACGGTCACGAGAGTGCGATAGTTAAAGAACTCATAGCCATCTTCTACCACCATATGCGCTCGGCATACGAGGTCAAACCCAAATTTTTGTAAAAATTTGTTTATAGCAACTTTGGAAAAGACATATGATACCCCTCGCTCATTATCTTCCCATTCATTCAATGTATCAGCAGGATCAGACCATAGTAAATCATTTAGTAATCCAAAATCAGGGACATCTGTAGGTCTAGCTATATTTCTGATTTCATCCAATGAATTTAACACTGGAGAAAGTCCACCATGAACACAGAAGATTTTCCCAGCTACAATTGCAGCAATGGGTAAGGTGTTGAAAGTATCAATAAATAATTTCCAGGTTTTAATATTACACCGTCTTTTACATTCATCGTAGAATCCATATACTCTGGTGACGTTTGCACATTCATGATTTCCTCTTAAAAGGAAGAAATTCTCTGGATATTTAATTTTATAGCATAAGAGTAGTAATATTGTTTCCAAACTCTGCTTTCCTCTATCAACATAATCACCAAGAAATAAGTAATTTGTAGAAGGAGGGAACCCACATTTGGTGAAAACTCGAATGAGGTCACCATATTGACCATGGACATCTCCTACCACTTTCACAGGAGGGTTTAACTCGAGCAAAGAAGGTTGCGAAAGAAAGATCTCTCTGGCTTTAGAGCACACCAATTGGATCTCATTATTCTTAAGGCATACGTTCTTAGTTCTTTTACCACTGTAACCGGAATCAAGTAGTCTTTGAATCAAGCTCTCTATATCGATTGTATTCGAGTTAGTCGTATTTGTCGATGTCTTTGTGAGGAGGTTAGAGCTGGTATGGGTAAGAATCTTCCCCGACGAGAAGGATGAATTGGATCTCGACTTCGACAATGACTTCAAATCTGAGTCTGAATCTTCTCTATTTGATGGCGATATAGATCCAGGAGTAGCCACGGGACCTGATCCAGGACCTGTGGATGATATGGAATGATTTGTGGACGTACGGGATAAATTATAACTTGAACCATTACCAGTATTAGTATGTACGTAAGTTGGCGTTAATAATGGAGAAGTGGAATTTAAAGGGGAAGTTGTGTCGAGATTTAACGAAGTGTTAGTATTCCTCCTGATTAATATAGGTTCCTTGGGTGCTACCTGAACCATTGAAGGAGGCAAGTTAACATTATTGCTAGGACTAGAACTACCAAGACTTAAGTTATTAAACTCAGTCGGTATATCCTCAGTAGCCTCCTGTCTTATAGCATCATTAGTAGTGACACTGAAACCTGCTGCACCACTGACATCAGAGTTTTTCCGGGATAACACCTTGGGGGTGCTCAGGGATGCATTCATGCGAGACAAGCTAGAGGACGAGTCATTCTTGCGGCTCCGTAAACTCCGGGTCAGTCTAGAAGATTTATTGGACTTTACTGACTGTCCTGATGTGGTTCTTGATAACGGTGCACCATCTTTAGAAGGTGAATTTCCCATGATGCTTCAGTTATATATCTGTGTCCTTAGAAAAAGATAGGGCGGCGAGCTGGGGAATTTTCAGTGCTGCGAAATTGATGAAAATTACACAAAAGGTGTGATGATTAAGGTGGGAGTAAGAGGAGTAAGAGAAGAGGGATGAGGTAGCTAGAGTGGGGATAGAGAGATGAGAGGGAAGAAATAGAAGTTTTTTCAAAAAACTGTTTTGGTATCTAAAGAATGTTGCGATAGTTCCATTACTGGTTCTAGAAGTGAAAGGGGCTTTTTCACACACGACCAACACGAGGGGGGAGTGGAAGTAGTGCACTGGCAAATATACAACTGTACAGGCAAGAAATTTCGAAAGTAGTGTACAGACGAAAAGTTATGATAGTGTACGTAGTGTATCAGTGTATCATACGATATAGTAGTGTACGTGGTGTATCACTGTATCATACGATGTAGTAGTGTACGTAGAGTCCATCATAGAGTTCATTATAGAGTGTATCATAGAGTATATCGTAGAGTGTATCGTAGAGTGTCATAGAGGGTATCGTAGACGGTACCGTAGACGGTATCGTAGACGGTACCGTAGACGGTATCGTAGACGGTATCGTAGAGGGTATCGTAGAGGGTATCGTAGAGGGTATCGTAGAGTATCATAGAGCGTGTAAGATAAGAAACTGCTGACACATTCTTCTTCATTATATCCCATAACTGTTTTGGCTCTTATGGCCTTAAGACAATCATGATGACGCCAGGAGTGTGTTAGAACAGTACCGAAGTTATGGTTCCATACCTTGCCTGAACTACCGTTCTGGCGAAATGTATTGAAAGAGTATATGATGTAGTGGTGTGTGTAGTAGTGTATCGTATCGTATCAGAGTGTACCATAGTGAATCAAAGTGATCTGTAAGTAGTGTCCCGTGCCCAATTTCAGTGTCCCTACCATAGGAAACCCACCCCAATCGGACCGTCTTGCCGCATTCGGTAATGGTGCGTCGATAAGAATGACCAAATTCCAGCTATAAATACCAGCTACAAATACCTGCTCGCACCACCCATAATTATCACCCTTATTATATATGCACCATGTCGTTTACAGAAGATTTTGAATCCAAACAAAAAAAGGAACCACGACTGTCGTTGTCTCAGTTAAATCCTCTGAGACAGACGCTAGGTAACCTTGAAGTTAGTATTGAACGTGTTCATAAAAAAGACTATAAACGTGTAGCTATGACTTTACAGTTGGCATTTTATAAAGACCCCTTTGTTAATTACATTTTAAATACGAAAATTAATTACGACGAGTACAAAGAAAAAAAAGCCATCAAGCAAAAAAACGAGCTTTTCAGGGCTTTCTTTGAGTACTCGGTATTGGAATATTTCTCATTTGGTGGTGTGATTATAGCTATAAAAGATGTTGCTTTCGAATCAGCTCAAAAGAGTAGTAGCTCTTATCCATTTTTAGCGGCTGCTTGTTGGAATAACTTGAAGTTTGATAATACTTTAAGCTTAAATTATTATAACTTTAGCTCTGATTCTAATCATGTTAGTGCTGATGATAAACTCTCTTTAATTCCTTCATTTTTGAAATTCAGT
The DNA here is from genome assembly GCA_003707025.2 of Yamadazyma scolyti. Lineage (NCBI taxonomy): Eukaryota > Fungi > Ascomycota > Pichiomycetes > Serinales > Debaryomycetaceae > Yamadazyma > Yamadazyma scolyti. The sequence goes on from PPMW02000009.1 coordinate 24,835, forward strand.
TATTTAGCTTATTTAAATGATTGTCGTCAAAGATCGTTGAAAGAGAAATTACCCTTCTTAAACAATATTAGAGATTCAGTTTTGATAAACTTAAATTTGAATGTTGGGTATAAAAATCAATTTAACTCGGTTTGGTATTTGAGTGATATTGGTGTCTTGCCTTCTATGACTGGTAAATCTTTAGGTAAACTTTTGATTAATTACTGTCTCGATAACTTTGTTTTAGACTCTTGGTGTTATTTAGAAAGCTCTAATATCATCAATAGAAAGTTTTATGGAAAGTTGGGATTCAAGATTGCCAATACTTTTGCTGTCAATCAGGATGAAATCGTTAATAATATAGATATCTCGAAAAAAGAGGATCTCCAGATTTTAAACAATATGCCATCTGACTTTATTCTTATGGATGCTATGTTTAGACCTCCAAGTGGAATCACCATCGAAAAGATTGACTATAAAGTTACTAAATTGGAGATCACTGAGCAAGAGGTACCCCAGGATTCAAACTTCAACAAAGTTTCTATTGATAGGCCAACAACCGCTCCATTGATTTCTACTCGGGCGTAGCATCGCACGAGAAGACTAATTCTGTCTCCTATGACTTGTCATAGGAGATGGGGATATCAAATGAGATACTAAGTTCCCTTAGTTTCTACTTTGAAATAATATCGTTCTTGAACATTGTACGGATTTGATTACAAAAATCGGTATTAGTTTAAGGTGGTAGTTACCAAAGGTAATTATCAAGTTTTACACTTGGTTTATTTCTTGTAGTTGTCTTTTGGATTTATATTTTGTTGCACTACTCTTTCGGTTGAATTTTTAAGTAATTGTCATTATATGATCATTCAAGAATAGTTCTATTCTTGATTATCATACAATGTTAGTTAAATAGGGGTTCAAACCGAAAGAGTAAGGTGATATCTTTCCTATTTCCGCCTTCTATATTGTTTTCCTATGTTTTCTTATGTGTTTTAGATCTTTTTAGTACTATTCCTTGTGTTTGAATGAAATCTTACTATTGATTCACATCTCTGATCTCTTATACTTTCTCTAGACCGACAGACGGCTATAGTACCGTATATATGCTGTAGTAGATGTGAGTTAGTGCTGAAATTTGCACCGCGATTACCTGAAAATCTTGCTATGATCGGACTAAGAAGGTCCCTATGGACGTCGTTGAGACGTCTTAATAAGCCCATAAAAGATCCGAATGGCTTATATTACGGTAAATTCACAAACGAAGAGTATGCAGAAGCTTCAGAGTATATAAAAAAGCAGATAAATGACTTAGAAACAAAAATAAAAGGTAATACCAATGTGAGAGAAAACTTGGCCAAGATGCCCAGTTTCCCTATGGCAACTAAACAGAAACCAAGAGTTAACAATCTCAGCAACTTGCTCGAAGAAACAATAAAGACAACTGGTCCACTATCTCTTTCTGCATATATGAGACAATGTTTAACTCATCCTGAATTTGGTTATTATACTACTAGAGACCCACTTGATCATAAGACTGGTGATTTCATAACTTCCCCAGAAATTTCATCTGTATTTGGAGAAATGATTGGTATTTATTTCTTCCAGATATGGGCATCTCAGAATAGACCCCAAAAGATAAAATTCTTAGAATTTGGTCCTGGAAGAGGAACTTTGATATTTGATATTTTACACTCTTTTAACAAATTGAACAGAAAGTTCAATATTGATATTGAAATTGAACTTATTGAAGCATCGAGTGTATTAAGAAAAGAGCAACATCGGTTATTGTGTGGGGATGATAATGAAATGAAGTCTGACGACGTCTGCGATTATTCGATTACTAAATGGGGCAACAAAATTAGGTGGATCCATACAGAAAAGGATATCATCTCGGACGAAAATGTTCCCAATTATGTCATTGCTCATGAATTCTTTGATGCATTACCTATAAAGTCCTTCCAACTTACTGAAGGAGGTTGGAGAGAGCTACTTGTTGAACACTCCCCCAGTGTTGCTAATAATCAGTTACCATTACCACAAGGCGCCGAAGAAGTAAAAGAGGAGCAAACATTTGGCTTGGATACTGAATTTCATTTGACATTATCACCAAAAGAAACACCCTCTTCATCCATCCCAAAAATAAGTAAAAGATTCAGAGATCTACCAGTAGGTTCAAGAATCGAGATCTGCCCTGATGCTGAATTTTTCTTAAAGAAAATGGCTCTGTTGATTGATAACGACAAAAAATATGGAGCAGTTTTAGTTATAGATTATGGAGTGGTTAATGAAATACCGGATAACTCATTAAGAGGAATCTATCAACATAAGTTTGTATCTCCATTCTACAAGCCAGGAGAAGTAGACTTATCAATCAATGTCGATTTTGATAATTTGAGTGTTTTAGCTGAACCATACGCAAAGGTTTTGGACACAGTGGACCAGGGTGACTGGTTACATGAGATAGGTATCGGTCACAGGGTTAACCAGTTGATCAACAAATACCCCGATGATTACGAACAGCAAGAGAAAATTTATAAAGCTTACAAGAGATTGACAGATAAAGATGATAGCTCCATGGGAAAAATTTATAAATTTTTTGGACTACTTCCCAGAGGTAGTGAGACTCCACTAGGTTTCCAAAAGTTAGTGTAACTTGTATATAGACAGAACAATATAATATATTACAGTATAGGTATTAACTTAGTATCAATTCATCTATGAAATTAAAAAAAAAGAAAATTCCGATACCGGGAGTCGAACCCGGGTTTGCTGCGTGAAAGGCAACCGTGCTAGCCGTTACACTATATCGGAGAAGTTTGTAACATAATTGCTCCTGAATCGGTCATATCGGTATTATAGCTATGAATGTAAACTTTAGTATCGTAATAACAATGTTTCATAACTTATATTTAAACTAAAAAATGCCAGATTTGGTTACCAACGAAATATAAAGTTCAAAATAAACAATTTTAACCACGTTCACTAAACCTCCAATAGCAGAAAAGTTATGGTGTATTCTATTAATATATATTAGACACCTTATAATACTTCTGGAGAGTATGAAGTCGGCATTTTACTATAGTAAGTTATATAACTGCATTATTTATATCTGTGATTTTTATTCCTTCCAAAATACCTCAGGCTTACATTTTGTATAGTTAGTATGCTGATTATTATTCTGGTCAGTGTCTGTAGGCTTATATATCAGGTTTGCTTGAAAACTAAAGTGATATATGAAAAGCCTGCCCCATAAATGGGGAGCTTCGTATATGAGAATTCATATACGACTTTGCACACGCTACGATGGGCTTACTAAACGTTCTTCCATATGCAATCTCTATTAATTTCCACCGTCGCAATAGTTGTTGTATTTGGAACAGTCCCTCTGATAAGTCTTAGGATTCTTACCCTCTTGGAGCAACCTAATGCAAGTGTGCCGATTTCCACCATTCCGAAAAACATTAATATAGCTAAACAAACCGGGAATATAATAATCTCTAATTTCCTCGTCAGCCACTCTCATTGCTTCAGGACAAAAGCATCTACGTCTAAGATCCATCCTTGCCTACTCTCAAACACGGCAAAAATAACCTTAGCCAACACCAAAAACGTGAAGGAGAAAGCACAGCAGTGCATTCAAAAGCTTGATAAGAGTTAGTTCGCAGTGTGAATTTTTAGTTACTACAATTCCCCTTTAGGACCCCGAGCGCTAGATACCGTTGATAACCCGCTTGAGTACTCAGATCATCAATATAGACCTTGATCTACCATGTCTATAACTATACAATAAAACTTCATTGACCTTTTGAGAATTTCTGAAAAATGTGTGTTTCACATTTTCGTACAGCTTGCATTTACGGTGAAAACAATTTTTAGCTTCCGGCAATAGTTTACACTTTTTCGAGGGATTTATCTAAACAATGTGGCGCAGAATATAACCCATAGAAATACTGTGAAAGTATACCCTTTTCCAGGGTTTATGATCGGACTAATTAGTACCAGTGCTACATACTAGGTCTATTATCAAATCCATTGGGCCATTTACTTTCTTGGTATTCCTCGCCCTGTGCCTCGTATATCGATGTCATAACCATTTTTAATAACGATCGTGTGATGGACAATTTCATAAAATTTAAAAAGGGGTGAATTCCCATGGATTGAATTAAATGTCGGAAAAGTTATTGGAAGACCAGAACACATACATTCTTAGCGATGAAGCCTTAGTGAGGCTCGAGAAGTTAAAAAAGATCCAGTTCAAATCACTGCCTCGTGATGCTAAGTATGCTCAGGAGGCTACCCTCTTGAAAACTGCCTTGGAGTATAGTTTATTGGCTGAAAGTAAAGAAGAACTAAGTGAATCAGAGAGGATTGTATCGCGCTATGACCCTATAATGTGGGACTTGATCCTTGAACACATTCCTAGTTACAGCTACTCCTCATACCAGGGTCTATTAAAAAGTGCTATTTTGACATTGGAAGCTAAGCGGAAAGAAATTGATGAAAAATATGAAGATATTTTACTGCCATATCATCGGGGCGGCAAGTTGAAGCCAGAGAATGCTGAATATCAAGACTTTGTTAGTAAGAACTATTATAGATCTGCGATAGCTGGTCTTTCCATCTTGGTTTCTATCTTGGTTTTTGGAGCACTTGGAGCATATGCTGGTCTGAGGTAAATAGTTCATAGGTTTTTAATTGAATGTACAGTGAATTGAATATTGACAGAGATTGTTTCAAAAGCGAAGAAATATCAATGGTCATCAAAGTTTGCTAAGTAAAAACAATATATTTATCGAAAACATCTACTAACGTACAAAAGAAGCTTCTTTAATTACAGGAAATATCTCCGCCAGAGTGTCCAGTGCCTTTTTCCCAAATTTTGGTGGTACTGTGCCAGTTTCCACTGTTTCAAGGATTAAACAAGTTGCACCTATGTCGTGTGCTGAAATTCCTTAATACCTTTTCCCAAGGCATTTTAAATACGATCTCTCGTGGCGGGGGTGGAGCACTCCTTCTTAGCTTTAGTATAAGACTTTGAGCAAGAAGTACGCTTTCCGTCTTTTATATCCTTGCAAAAAGATCCACATCCCACCTCCTTGGAGATATATTCAATTCCTTTTGCAAGAAAATAGACAAAACCTGATTCATCGTTAACTAATCCAGCAATACCATATATGTCTGTCCTGTGTTCGACAACAAATACAGCCAAGCCCGATACTTTAAGTTCAAATTCTTTGTAGCAAGAACGTTTCACAGATTTGTCATCTGTAGCGTTATCGAAGCTCGAGATCAATACATACGGATTTAATACTAAATCAAATTCTGACCCATTTGCACTGGTGATTTTTTACCAATAAAAACAGATGTAATTTCACTAAAATTACCGTCATGAGCTTCCAATGTATGACTTGCAAGATCCTCATGCGTTAACCATGATATATTTCTAGCATCCTGCAATTACTCAGCAATGATATGAAATCCTTGAGTAGAGTCTTCGTCAATCTTGTAGCCACTGTCAGCTATGTAATTTAATACGTCTGATCCATAAGTAACTGCTTCTTCCCGTGATACAAAATATTCAGCAGCAACTGCATGAGTCAATAATGCCAATTGAAAAATTCCATGGACTTTCATGATTGGTGATTTTATATTTAATATTCGAGTAAGTGCCTCTTAGATACTAAGAACTCACTCAACGTCATGACGTGTGAAACTAACCTTCAAAATTAGTATTTAGAATACTTGCATAGAAGGAGAATTTAAGCGCAATGCAATTCCGACGAAGGTATCGTGGTGCTGTGCATAATGTACTTGAGGGATATATGCATATTAATTTTAAAGTTTTGTAATGATTTTAGAGTTTTGTAATATTTTAAAGTGACACAATAACTGCCCCCTTTTTAGAGTTTTGTAGTCCGAAGTGGTGCTATCCCTTTTTTCCACATCTGAACATGCACCTTTTTGGGGGTTTTGTAATATGTCTGAAGTGGTGATATTGCTTCATACTAGGTCTATTGGTAAATCCATTGGGCCATTTACTCTCTCGGTTTCCTCGCCCTGTGCCTCGTATATCGACGTCATGACCATTTTTAGAAACAGTCGTGTGAGGGACAGTTTCATAGAATATAAATAAGGAGTGAATTCCCATGAGTTGAATTAAATGTCGGAAAAATTATTGAAAGACCAGAACACATACATTCTTAACGATGAAGCCTTTTTGAGGCTTCAAAAGTTGAAAAGGATTCAATTTAAGTCTCTGCCCCGTGATGCCAAATATGCTCAAGAGGCTACCCTCTTGGAAACTGCCTTGGAGTATAGTTTATTGGCTGAAAGCAAAGAAGAACTTAGTGAATCAGAGAGGATTGTATCGCGCTATGACCCTATAATGTGGGACTTGATCCTTGAACACATTCCTAGTTACAGCTACTCCTCATACCAGGGTCTATTAAAAAGTGCTATTCTGACATTGGAAGCTAAGCGAATAGAAATTGATGAAAAGTATGAAGATATTTTACTGCCATATTCTTGGGGTGGCAAGTTGAAGCCAGAGCATTCTGAGTATCAGGACTTTGTTAGTAAGAACTATTATAGATCTGGGATAGCTGGTCTTATCATCTTAGCTGGTCTTTTCATCTTAGCTGTTATCTTGTTTGTTGGAGGTATTGGGGCACTTGCTGGTTTAAGTGAATAATTTATAGGTTTTGATTTGAGTGTATAGTGAATTGAATATTGACGGAGACTGTTTCAAAAGCGAAGAAATCACATCGAGTCAAGGTTTTGCAAATAAAATTTATGGCCGTTAGTAAGTGTTAACTAATGAGATGATTGACAACATCGAGTATTTACATTACACCACCGATATTTAACCTTGGGAAGTATAGATTAACTAAGCTCTTACTTCTAGAAGGCCGCCCTCTGATGAAGTTTATATACTTCGTAATGTAAATCAACGAAGCCTAATTATTACTTGCAGTAGGGCGTCTTCTATGAAGTTTATGCACTAGATAGCTTCCACTTCCATTTATCAATGGACTCAAATGCATCTTGAAAGTTATTTTCACCATATATCAAGCAATAGTGCAGTAATAATAGTTGGATCTCTTCAATTTCATCAATAAGTTCTAGTTTATTGATTCTGATGATTTCTTCTTCACTAAACCACGAGGCACTAGTATCATATCCGGTAGTACCATAGCCACCTATATCTGCTATATCTGTTGCTCTTATATTTTTCAACCCACTGTGCCTAAGAAATTCGGCTTTGGATTCTAAAGTAGGGAACTCATTGAGGGTCAATAGATTTATACCTCTGCTCTGTAAGTTTTCTGCCATTCTGTGCCCAAAAGAATCATTCAATGATATAGGCTCATATATGATGATAGCCATCAAAGTGTGATTGAAATAGTTAGCCCAAAACTTAATAATAGCTTCATTTTCTTCTGGAGTAGAGTAGCACAATACACATTCACTTAATACCAAGGTAGGTAACTTAGAGTCAATATACTGAGTTACGTCTCGTTTCAGATTCTTTAAATGTCTCAAATCGAATCCAATAAGATGATAGTTTGGAGTATGCAAATCACTTGAAAATTCTTGAAATTGATCTTTTGACGAAATTGATACAGGTGGAATTTCTGAAGCCTGAACTGTTTCTTTCAACACATCATCATCAAGAATAGCCAATTTCTTTACTTTTGCCGTTTCAGGGAAATCTATTTCCACATATCTAACGTTTGAATGACTAAGTACTGAGAAAGCCCTAGTATCACTTCCTCCACCTAATGAGACGATCTGACAGGTTTTGAACTTTTTAATAAATTCTTCTATTACCATAGTAATCAGTTGAGTCCTTAGATAAGTTCCTCTGTTTATAAGAGGGAATTTCTTCTCATTAAAGCTCTGACGGAATGTTCTACCAGCAGATAAATTACTATAACCTTCACAATATTGTAGATATTTTGAGTAAGAATTGACAATCTTATTTATATTTAAGTCAGGTGGGTCAAGATACCCTTTCTCATTACAGCTGACTCTACAGCTCAATGCATCAATATCAGTTGATCTTATAACTTTATCCTTCTTTTGAGATGGTGATAACATATATTAAAAGAGTTAATGCGAATCTATATTATTAGGCCTTTTCAAGAATCACCCACCAATTATCTTTTTCATAACCTTCTTCAACTATATTACAGTTGCCAGCTCTTTTAGAGTTTTCTATAAGCTCTCCTTTTTTATATAAATGGTAATATCTGTATTTCGTCACTGGTTCTGGTTGTGGTTGTTCTGGCTGTTCTGGTTGTTCTGGCTTGTCTATCTCTTCGGGGCGCTCTGCCTGCCTCCTGGACCCTTTTCTCGTCTTCCCCTTCTTTTCCTTCTTCTCCCTCTGCTGAAGAACCCAGGGTACAAGAATATCTTGGTCATCGCCTTCTTTGTACCCTCTTCTCGACTTCTCCTGTTCTAAAGCCCAGCAGTATATCAATGCTCGTCCTCCTTTCTTGAGCTTTGATAGTATATGTGAAATGGCTTCGATTCTGCGTTCTTCTGTGGCAAAATGATGGATAACTGCTATAGAAATAGCAAAATCAAATGTATTGTCAGCATGAGGTAAATTGAGACCATCTGCAATTCCAAGGTTATAATCTGACGAGATATCATGGGCGCAATTGATTAGTCCCTCAGATCTATCTGTACCTATGACGAACAAGTTCTTGTTGATCCCCAAATACTTACCGTTCCCACACCCCACATCAATACCAATAGAGTAATCTGGCTGATCACTTAAGAACTTTTCCACTATAGGCCAAGGCTTATACCTAGTCTTGGAGAAATGTGCTGCTATATCATTATACACATCATGCACAAGTGTCTGTTCTTGTTCTATGGGCGCTATGTCTTCTGGTATATCTGGTGCATTAGCTTGCACTTGAGCAACTGATGAAGACATCTCTTGAATTTTCACTGCGATGAGAATCATTTCTGATGTCTACTTGGGCTAAAAAGAACTGGAGGTTTTTAGCATTTGTGGTAATACTTCCTTTGATAGTAGTTCTAATTCTACAGCATTATGTCCAAGAGGAGGATTTCAAAGTGGTGGTTCCTGTATATGTAAAATTTGGCAATCGAGGTTTCAACTTTCCAGATCTAATCCAAGCTAGTCAAATACAATTGGATACTAGAATGCAGGAGTTTCCAAATTCCAAGTTCAAGTATGAATTAATAGATATTTTGCATGGAAGTGACATTGATTTGCTGGATAAATATGTGTTACTGCTTCTGTTACAAAATACTGATTCTGTTGTCGTTCATGAAGAATTATTACAAGCAGAATTATTCTACCAATTACAATCAATTCAGTCGAACGATCTACCTTTCTACATTGTTCAGGCTGTGGTTGATCACTTAGTGTCTTCAGATTTGGTAGAGTACGATACTGAACATTTTAATGATCAAGTATCGATTGAGTTCATAAATATGGGGAAAGATCTCGGTATTGATATTGTAAAAGAGTGTTACGATTACTTCACGAATCATACGTTCAATATAATTGGATTTAATATCAGCTATACCACCTCTCCAACTATTGACAATGTCTTCTTGTTTGAACCTATCTCTAAAGAGCCCTCAGAGAAGCAAGGTGATATATATAAAGTGTATTGTCCTGAGGAGGATGCTGAAGTAACTAGAGGTTCGTTAATATGGTTTTTTGATCAAGTCTATGAAGAGATCAAGCATGAGTTTCGCTTGGCAGACCATCCCTCGACTAATGTTAACCTTCGGTTAGCATCACTCGTTAAGCATATCGTTATTGATAGAGTTAAAAATATGAAAGATGATAAGTTACTTGCCGAACTTAGGAGCTCTCCAACTGCATCGCAATGGATTCGTATGTACAATGAGACAAAGCATGCAAGACACGAGAAATAGAATAGAAATAGAAAGGTTTCCAGAATGGATTTGGTAGATACTTGTAGCGGTACACAGACTTGTAGACTTCCCTAGGTTGAGCAATGAGGACTCCTGAGTGGGTCGACAGTAGTAGAGTTCTGGGTCCGAATGCGTCTGAAAGGGTCTGAATGGCTACTTGTACTAGACTTTGCCTAGTCTGATAGATACTAGTAGACTTCCAAATGCTGGCAGACTTCCAAATGCTGACAGACTTCCAAATGCTAGCAGACTTCCAAATGCTAGCAGACTTCCAAATGCTAGCAGACTTCCAAATGCTAGCAGACTTCCAAATGCTAGCAGACTTCCAAATGCTAGCAGACTTCCAAATGCTAGCAGACTTCCAAATGCTAGCAGACTTCCAAATGCTAGCAGACTTCCAAATGCCTGTATGGTTCCCTGCTCTGACTACGTGTAGGCTTCCCTAGTCACCTATTCAACAGGATCTCTGACTCGTACAACCTCTACTTGGCAGCGGCTTCATAATCTCTTTTGTACGCGGCAAAATTAACATGTCAGACTACAACAGTGACGTAAGTCTAGATGAAGAGGACGAGGAGTTGATTGGAAGAGTGTTCTATGAGTCGGTCCATCCAGAGTTAGAGAACGATGAACTAAGAATAAGTGATGATGATGAACCATTAAGTGATATATCGGATAATGAATTAGAGGCTATAGGAGATGCCGAATTAGCAGAAAAGTATAAGAAACTAAAAGCAATGAAGCCGGATAAGACCCTTGGAGAAGAAGAACGAAAACGACTCATGATGTCGAATTTTAATGACGACCAAATGGATAGATTTGAGGCTTATAGAAGAACAACCATTAATAAACCCGGTGTAAAGAAAGTATGTAATGTAGTGCTTGGACACTCGATTCCTCAAAATTTGTCAGTAATATTAGCAGGACTATCAAAGCTGTTTCTCTCTGAGATCATCACAAAGGCATTCGAAGTACAAGAACGTGAAAATAAAGCTAAGCTCATCATGGATATAGACGCTAAAAAAAAACATAAGAAAGAAGTGCTAAAGAATATGGAAGATGGAAATGATATAGTGGAGGTGAAAAATATAAAACTCAGTTATAATGGAGATGTCAAAACTCCGTTGAAACCAGAGCATATACGAGAGGCAATGAGGCTATATAGTCTTGAATCAAGCGGTGCTTTCAAGGCCCATTGGAAGGGCCAAGCGGACCCTGACGGTGCTCTCTTCCGATAGGCATTGCTTTGGACTGAGATACTATGGAAGTACTTAGATACGAGTATCTAGATACAAGCTCAAGAGTCTTCAGTTGTAGAGTCTCGACTTAACATAGAGAGTCTCGACTTCATAGTCTCGACTTCGGCTTAATATAAGACTCTACTTCATAGCCTCTGCTTAATATAGGACTACTTCTTAGTCTCTGCTTCGTAGCATCCGCTTCGTAGCATCCGCTTCGTGGTCTATGCTTCGTAGTCGCTGCTTCGTAGTCTCACTTAATATAGACTCTCTTACTCACTACCCCCGGGCGGCCCTTATCTAATATGTCCGCTTTTCAAGCGCCGCACATTTTTACTACAATGACTAAGAAGAGACAACGTATAATACTTGTATGTGATAACTGCCATAAACGTAAGATCAAATGTGACCGGAAGCTACCTTGTGAAAGCTGTAAAAGTAAAGGTATCGGAGCATTATGTCTGTTTTCGGCGTTAGAAAAGGAACTTGCCAAACAAGGCAAATCTACTGAACTAATAAAACAAGGGCCTGAGGATATCAGTGCCATTGTTCATTTGAAAAACAGGGTAAGGGAATTGGAAGCTTCGATAGGGGTAACATTACTATCACGAAGTGAAACTGGAGCACCTACCCCTGAATCAACTATTGAAGCTTATGGTGGATTCCACAGCCCTTATGGAGAAGCTCAAGGTACAACTGATCTCTTCTCTGGGTTTGACGAAGGAAACTTCAATATAAGACTCAATGAAACTTATATATGTAGTTTCCCTCTTCTGTTTCTGGCTATCAATAAACGAGATAGCGCCTATAAAGTTTTCTGGCATTTCAAGAAACTTGAAACTAAAGGTTTTAGCAGGAGAAGTATTCTTGACGGAATTGGACCTGCTCTCGATCAGGACATAGAGACAACGAAGCTTTACGATACAAAAACACAAGCCTACTTCGGCAACCTCTACATTCCTCATTACGATAAAGGTAAGAATGATGAGGTTTTAAAGAAAGCTATAAATCAATACTTGTCAGCGTCTACTCCTGCATCGAGATATGTCATGTACTATGATAACTTCATCCCTCCTAATACGTCTCCCCACTTGAAGGCTACTTATTTGTTACCTCCTAAATTCATTATAAAGAAGTATTTGAAGGTATGGTTCGATGATTTGGCCCCAGTGTTTCCAGTGTTCGAAAAAACATTCTTCACTGCAGATATAAATAGACTCATTGGTGATAGAACTGATGGTGATCCAAGAGTCAAATTAAACCTTGAGAGTAAAGATGATTTAGCTATATTAGCAGGATTATTCTTTCTTCTTAGACTTACATATCTTTATTTGACTAGAGAAACACCTTCTCATCCAGTATCTTCTGAGCTTTTCGACTATCCGCTACATATGGAGTCGGTCTCCCTTGCCAAAGATTTTTTAAAGGAATTCAACTTGTCTACATGTAAACAGTTTGATGTATTACAGGCCTTTATTATAGCTAAAATCTATAAAACTTTCTCTCACGAAGAAGGTGATGGATTAAGAGAAACCGACATGTATCTTCATAGCTTGATCAATTCAGCATGTCAATGTGGCCTCAATAGAGATCCTGACCTTTATGTGCACGATAATTTGTCCTGGGTACGCAAGAATCACCGTAGAAAGGTTTGGTTTCTCTTGTTGATGCTAGAAACTAGTGAATCCGCTATCTATAGCAGATCTATGTATAATATTAAGCAATCTGATGTGAATTTAGAAGAGATAAATGTCCCTGGTGATGACTGTCTTTACCAGGCCATGACAAAGATCTTACCAATAAGAAAAGTGCTATCTGAATTAGTGGAACTTCTATTGAACATAAATGACCCCGTTAGCATGAAGGTCCTTGTGGCATTAAGTTCTGAATTGGAAATTCTAATTAACAAAAACTACCCTGATATGTCTGTGGTATTAGCTAACAATTTGGATGGTACACGGAACTTCGGTGATTCAATTAACTTCTATTATTTCATCTCTTTCAAAATCCTTTTGATCAAGATGAATTCTTGTTTCTACTTGATATATGAAAGGAGACAGGACTCATTGAATGCCTACTACTATTTCAATCGAGTCTTTAAACTAATATACTGTGAATTGAGGCCATTATTATTCCTTGTTGCTGAAAAGCATTCTAGTTTGGACTCAGTGTTTTCTATGTATGTTGAAGCGGTAACAATAAGATTCTTGTTCGTATCATTAATCACCAATATCACTCAAATTCTACACCTGGTGTGCACATTAAAACAACTGGATGACAAGCCACAGCATCTAATTGATCTCACAACAGATTTAAAAATTTTGGTTTACCACACCTTAAGATATAGTGGGAGAGTAGCTTTTAGGCAATTTTTGGCCTGGAGAGTAACCTGCGTTCTGACTAATTTTATGTCTCATTTGAAAGCATTCGTAGAAACTGATACGCATTGGGACAAGCAAGCAGCTTGGAGCTTTTCATCGGCTCAACTTCAAGAACTAGGTGCAATAGCGAAGGAAACTATTGCAAAATCAGGCATTGGCTCTACCCCTTTCCAGAGCAGTGATGACTTCAAATGGTTGAATGTTGTATCTTATGATCCCTTGAAATCTAAAGACGAAAATCTTGAAATTCAAAGATTACATATAAATCAGATTGATTCTATTTGGAAGTTCCATACTGTGTCTGTCCAAGAGACTGTTCCTTCCCTGTTCAATCCGGAGATGGCAGATAACACGCAAATACCAAACCTATTAAACACTGAAACCACACTTGGAGACGATTATCTTGGCTTTCAATTTCCAGGGAGTCTCACGTTTGATGATCTCTTTATGAATGATGGCTTCTCCAAGTTTTGACCTGTGAATCATATGGATGTAACGTCGGTTCTGTTCGTCAAGCAAGGTATAAGGCACCATGTAAAGTACAATTGTATATTTAGATCTTAATAAAAAATTATGCTTTGATTCAAAAGCTATGTAAAGTAGTCGTCGTGAGCTAAAGTGATAATAGGTTCATCCAATAACCCCAAGTACTTTGAATTAACATGATAGTTCGCCTCTAGTTCAAACAGGCTTGACAATTGCGAGTAAATATCACTAGAAAACTCATGATCATACAGCATAGTATATTTTTTGTAAATATTGGCATTCTCGTCTCTAAGACATGGTACTTTAGGGGTAATAAAACTAGGTGTTACTTTCTCAGACCAGCTGATATTTGAGAGATGCTTTAAGTAAAGCTCTTTATCGGAATCTTTAATAGTAGGAAGGCTAGAGTTCATTGAGTCCAGGTCATCTAAATCCTCATCTCTTCCAGAGCTCTCAATTGACTTCCCAAAGTCCTTGAACTTCTTGTGACCCTGAGCATGGCCATGGCCATAGCCTAACTTCTCCATCCCAGTTGTAAGTAAGTTCTTAATTTTCTTGGTATTAGTAATATTCAAGTAATTATAGCTGGAATTCATATCCATATCTGATATACTCATTTTAGTTGCATCTTTTTCTTCATCCAGGCTGTCGTCTTCTTCATCTATTTTATTCTTGTCTGGAGACATGTTAAACAGGGGTAGGTTCTGAGAAGTTCCCAGTCTTTTATGAATAAGCTGTTTTCTAGATTCAAAGGGTGAGTAATCAAATTTCTTCGTAGTTGATATATTGGAAGGGAAGTATCTCAAATTGGAATTCATATTGAACATAAAGACGTCAGTTAAACTTTGGAATTTTCTTGGGATATAGCATTCATTAAACCAATTGTCGTTGAAATCTGGGAATGGCTTCAACCGTTCATAAATAAACGGTGCAAAGGTTTCATCTATATTGATTTTAGGCACAGACCTTGCTAATTGGTACCGCTTCTCGCTCAAATAGTTGAGATTAAACCAGTGTGTATAACTTATCTTTCTCCTTATATCACGACTGGAAACATTATTATGTAAATAGAAATCATTCTGTAATTCCCATAATTTAGGCTTATCTGCATCATACACATAATTGCCTAGGAATAAGTTAATCGCTTCTTGCCTTATCAGATCCATGAAGGAATTTGAGTATATTCTTTTAACACTGTTCAACATATCTCTAGTATGAGAAGACCACTGATTAATTCTCCTATACGAATCCATGGTATTAACTAGATTGGATCCACCATACTGGATGGCAATTGTATCACCATGGTCGTGAAAGATTTCTGTCAATATATTGATTAGATCAGAATCATATGCCAACGTAGTCGTATCTTTAGGTAACAATCCAAGACTAGCTAATTGACGACCTAATGCTTCTTTGCAAATAATGAATTGAGCAGCATTAGTTCTATCTAAACAGTCAATACAGTTGGTTCTTATGATTCCGTTTTGAAGCTTGGTAGATTCGATATTGACACCATTATGAAAGAAGCCTATTTTCAGAATTGAGTCCTGAGCAATATTCTGCAATGGTGATATGACGTCTAGGTTTTTCTTCGAATGCTTAGACATATCAAAGGAATTATATTGAAGTCTATGTTCCTCTGCTAGGAATTGGTTAAGATAATTAATGCAGTTTTTAAAGTGTTGATTTAACTTCAGCTCTCTTGGAGTTTTCTCCTTGGTTTTTATAAGATTTAGAATAATTACTGGCAGACCATAGCGTTTGAATAAATCATTGAAATGACGAGCTGAACTCAGATAGAAAGGATCAGATAAATTGATCTCTATAGGTGGTTTAGGTAATCTATTCAAATCTTGTGTCCAATATAAAGGAATTGAACCACGATGCTGGACAAAACTTGTAAATCTAGGATTATTATAAAACCCATATTTAGTATCATGGAAAGGAGATACAAGCATATCTGTGACTATTTGTTCTGTTTCGATCTCATTAGCAACATGGCCATCATGATTTACACCTCTCTTGAGGAATCTTGCACCAGCAAAATGACGAGATCTTCTAGCAATGATGGTAATGTAAATCTTCTTACCATAAATAGAGATATTTGCTTGATCTATAAATCCATGAATAATTGGCTGAAACCATTCATAAGTAGCCACATCTTGATTAGCTAAAATGGGGTCTAAAAGGAGCTTATTCCATACAAACCGTTCATTACGTTCAAAGGTTTCAAATGCGGTAGTATCAGCCCTCTGGTGCTTGGTGGCAAGTTTCTTGTTTCGTACAAAGTTCGTTTGTAAAGTATTAGTAATATCATAAGCATAAGAGAAGTAAAAAGTTTTACCCAAATCAAGATATTTGAAGATTGATAACAACTTTTCTTCATCAGTATATTTGTTAGGTCTCTTATAATTCAAATCCAAAGGAACTAATTTAGTCTCATCAATATGATATATATAATGACCACCTATTACAGCCACTTGACTACATTTAGTGATCAAAGAAAGATAATATCCTTTAGTAAACTTGATTAAACCTAAGATACCATAACCTTGAGCAATTTTATGTATTCCACCTTCAATTGATTCATTTAATCCATTAATCAAATCTATCATATCTTTACGAGTATAAAAGTAACTCTTATCTTCAATGATAGTTAAGCAGGTTTCATCCTCTGGACTCTTATTGATTTCAAGGATTCTAAACAAACTCTCCTTGGCATTGGATCCTATAATGTACATTGTAGATAATGAATTGTATATAGTAAACCTTTGAAGAATGATTCTCTTATTATTGAATTCAGGAACATTATCATCACTCCCTTCTTCGTCTGATCCAATAAATCCACTGTTACTGTCTGTAGAATCTTCTATCTCCGTACTGTCATCGGATTCGTCCGAGATTGTGTCCTTATCTGTGCCTTCATTCATGATATTTACGCGGAGCTTCAACTGGAGTGAGAAGCGATAGAGAGAGAAGAAAAGAAAGAGAAGAAAAGAAAGAGGAGAGGTAGAAAGAAGAGAGTGGGGAGTGGAGTAGGAGCCATGGGGACGGTGGGAGTATCCGTCTGTATCAATGGATGGGAGTATCCATCGATAATATGTATTGAGATGGAGTATTTACAGATAGAGTTGGACTATCAGATGGTGTGTAGCAAGAGGTAGAATATGTGTAGATGGTCGTTTTATTATGAATTGTACAGACAGAATGTCTGTAATGGCATGTATTGAAATATGGAGAATGCAGATAGTCAATCCGTAGTACCATATAGATCTCAGCCTCACAACTCCCCCAAGGTGGGCATTTTCCACTTCAACCCATGCAAATCGTACGTACATGCTCTATTTTCATCCGGGGTCACAACCTGGTTTGTCTTGGAAGTGTATGAGTACGAATCGATCGCATCGGTGGTATTGATTTCATGTTCTCCCTTCTTCCAATCAATATCAAAATCACCATATCTATTAACAAATTGGCGTCTTTGGTATATAGTATTAAACTTGAAGTACCGCCTTATGAATGAACGGTTGAAGTAAAAGTCAGCATATCTCATTAGTTGCTTGTTGGTGATGGCACGAGGGTCTTTAAGATCAACTTCTGACTCCCTTCGTCCAGTATTATGTAAAGGGTCAGCAATAAAGTTATCATCATATTTATCAATGATTTCATAAGGGTCGCCTGTACCATAATCTTTCATTGCATTCTGATAACTTAGATTATCCAGAGCCCCATTCTGTACATGATTCAATGCCTTGTAAAAGTTTTTTAGGGGGATGTTAATAAAATACCGGTAATCGGTCTCTCTCACAGTATAGTAAAGCAAGTCAAAATCATTGAATAATACTGTAGGTTGAGCAACATCGATAAAAAAGATCCGAAACCCTGACTTGAGATACAAGCCAATTTCTTCCATAGTCAATTGGATCTTATACATTTTCTGATGATGTTCCTTATTGTCTAAAGACCGATTTTTCCGGGGATTAGGAATGTTGAACTCTCCAAGACGAAGAAGACAAAACTGTTTTTTGGGAAGAATGTCATTTATATTGGTAGGTGGATAAAATGTCTGAGTAACCATTTTCCCAGTATCATCTTCATATTTGACTTCAAACTTAGTAGTACCAAGACCATTACCATGTTTGATCACAAGACCAATATTTAAATTGTAATCACCTGGAGCTAGCCATAAACTCTTAGTATAAGAAAGTAAGTAAGTTCTATTGATTTCCACAAAGTGATTATAGATATAGTTACTTGGTTCATCAATCTTATAATCACTATATTCAGCAAATAACCTTTTATTCTTCAATATAGAATAGATATACTTCCATGAATCCTTAACATAAAGGGTATGTAAAGGATTATCATCATCTATATCATCGGTGAGATCAAGACGAGAAGCTATGATATTTCTGGCTGTTTTACGAAACACATCAAGTGTCTTTATATATGTCTTTATCCACGGTAGAATCTTAATTAGCACCCCCACTATATCATTATCAAAAGTGTTGATGATCTTATCAAAAAACAAATCATTATAAAGCATATAATAATGCAGATTAACCAACTTCAAGTTACTACTAGGAACGAGCTTGAGGAGCTCAACATGGATTTCCACTGGTAACTCCTGAAGCATTGCTCTGAGAATTTCCGCATGGCTGCAAAGCCAGGAAATCCTATGAGGCCAGAGAGTGAGTTTGACTATCATGGGAGTGGCAGTCATAACTTTCTTCACTTCCGTCCTCCTTTGCCCATCCCTATTCTCTCCTCTCTCTTCATTCTTCACTCTCCCCTTCTCTCTTCCCTCTTCACTCCATCTCTGCCCCACACTCTGTCTCTATTGCACGCGCACGACCGTCTTCTCTTCCATTACTTCTGTGAGGTTCTGTGCGGTCAACATTTTTCATAATGACTACTGTACCTCCTCCAGTTGTATGGGCCCAGAGGTCCAATGCTGAAGATGCTGCCAAGAACTTGATCTTCTTGACCATTCAAGTCTACGACATTAAGAATGTAAAGCTCGATTTCACATCTACCAAGTTAGAATTCAGCGCCGATGCCAACGATGGTTCCAAGTCTTACGAGTGGAACATTGAGTTCTATGATGAAATCGATCCCGAGCTTTCTGTCAAGAACTTTGATTCAGGTAACCATATCTATTTGGTCTTGAGAAAGAAGAATAAACAGGAAGAATACTGGCCTAGATTGACTAAGGATAAGGTCAAGTATAGAAACATCAAGACTGACTTTGACAAGTGGGTCGATGAAGACGAACAAGATGAGAAGGAAGATGACGATGAGTTGACTAACCCTAACCCTATGGCCGGTATGGGTGGTGCTGGCGGCTTTGGTGGCGCTGGTGGCGCTGGTGGAATGCCTGATCTCTCGTCCTTAATGGGCGGTATGGGAGGTGGTGCCGGTGGCGATTTCGACATCTCCAAATTGGCCAGTCAGTTAGGTGGTGCTGGTGGTATGCCAGACTTGAGCGCCTTAGGTGACTTGGGTGGACTTGGTGGTGCTGATGCTGAAGATGCTGAAGATGCTGAAGCAGAGGTTGAAGAAGTTCAAGAATCCAAGTAATTGTATATCAATGCAGAGAAAATTTTGTAATATGTATGGGGAGAGCCATGCATTCACACGTTGTTCCGACAGGTTCTTGTGCTGCAAGGCTAGTAAGGTTTTATTAATACACTATGAAATCACTCCGAAGGAGTTATATATATGTCCCTAATACATGCAATAATTACGATGAGCCAGTCCATTTCTCTACGATCACTGAAACTGGGACCGTGTCTGTGGATGTGTCCATGGGCACGGTTCCCAGGGGTCCGGCCCCTAAAGACACTGCCCCTGAAGGCATGACACGGTCTGCTATCACTACATTATTAGTGAGCGCTAGTTTACTTAATAAATAGCATATATAATTCAACTGGCTTGCAGTGCCAGAAAAAGTATCAAAAAGCCCATAGAAGAAGAAATTACAATCACTTCGTTTGAAGCAATTAGAAATATGCTCTATCAATTCATCATGACTCTGGATGAGGATTGAACTACATTGATTGATTCTAGTAATAAAGCGCATAGTATAATACTTATCTTCTAATTCAAGTACTTTATTGAATGTATCCACATAAAATGTTATCAAGACACCTTCCGTCTCCTTTGATGTCATCTCAATGGCCACATCTTCCATACAAATAGGCCGACAAATCCGTTGAATCGTTGCCATCTTACCATTTAGTTGGGTGAAAAGTCGTGTAGAAATTTCTCAAAATGAAGCGAAAAAATTTTCTATCCAACATGCTTAACTTGATCAAAGCTCCCAATACTGTAAAGAGTATAGGGGTCTGTAAGACGGTCGCCAAAGCTTACAGTACGGTAAGTGTGACAAGTGATGGCTCACAGAAAGAAATGAGAGAAAGAGCTCTTGCAGAAGCTCGTGCTAAAGAAGCAGAAGCGCAAGCTAAAGCTAAGTTAATGGTGGAGTTGAAGTATAAATCTAAAGACTTGATTGCAAAATTGAATAAGACCCCACAAGATCTTATCAAGGCCAGATTGGCAAAACTCGAGCAGGACTTGGACAAGATCGATACACAAAAGATAAAGAACTTGGACAAGGAATTAGAAGAATTCATGCTTGAGAACATCAAATTACCAGCTGAACAAATTGTTAATAGACCATGGGCAGATGTTTCTAGTACCAAGAGGACTATTGATCCTAATGCAGGTAGATCATCTTCCAATTCTAATAATATCAAATCCACTACTTCTAGTTCATTGTTGAATCAATACCCATACTTAGCTCCTAGTGCTGATCATCATCCATATACTACTCAGGAATTATACTTGAGACATTTAAACCATACTAGACATAGTGGTAATTTAGGTTCCAATATCACAGATGTATATATTCCTAAAAATGAGGTCAAGAGACCAAAATCTATAGATGATATAACCATTTCTCATCTCTTGGCTGCAGGATGTCATTTGGGCCATGCAAAGGCCATGTGGAGACCTTCCACCCAACCTTACATCTATGGAGAGTATGACGGTATACATTTAATTGATTTGAACCACACATTAACTGCATTAAGAAGAGCAGTAAAAGTGATAAGAGGTGTTGCCAATAAAGGTGGTTTAATCTTATATGTCGGCACTACTCAACACTGGGAACAAAAGAGAGCATTAGAAGAAGCTGCTAAGAGAAGCAATGGATTTTACGTTGCTAGAAGATGGATTCCAGGTACCATCACTAATTTCACTCAAGTTATTATGCAACCAAATGAACAAAGAGTGGAACTTGATATGTTAGATATTCCAACCGGTAGAGATTTAACTCAAGAAGAGAAGGAGGGGTTAATCAAGCCTGATTTGGTTGTCATAATGAATCCAGTAGAGAACAGGAACTGTATCAATGAATGTATTAAGCTGAGAATTCCTACTATTGGACTATGCGATACTGATATGGAGCCTTCATTATTGACATATGCTATTCCAAGTAATGATGATTCGATGAGAGTATCATCAATGATGTTGGGAGTTTTATCAAGAGCGGCCCAAGAAGGTATTCACGAAAGGAAAGAAATCATTAAAGCCTATAGAGCTAGAAAAGAACAAGCTTAGATTATATTTTATTCTGTACATAGCTAATAATCCAACACATTAGAATTTAATTTTTTTAACGTCAATCCTTTTTGTTTAATCTCTTCCAAAAATTTCTTTTTATGTTCCTTCTGTTTTGAAAGATATTCTTGAAATTGAGGATCTTTTTCGTCATATGTCCAATTCTCAAGGGTTTCTGGATCTACTTCTACTTCTCCTAAATTTATTGGTTGTTCTACTTCAGATTGTGCCTCCTCTTCAACTATCTCATCTATATCATATATATATAATTTATTCTTATCTATGATAGACTCTTCATTTGCTAGTATATGTTGTCGTAACTGTAGCAGTTTATCATCTTCTACTATATATTTCTCTCTGTGGTACTCTAGTAGTTCTCTACCAGTTATAGTGATACGCATTGATGTATATTAAATATTAAAATTTTTGAGAACGAAAATATTCTTCACTTATGGTTTGATTCATTGAACTTTTTTATCTTCCTCTTCTTCTTCTTCGTCACTTCTATCATCTTTGACTTCACCACCAAAAAGAAATCTATATAAAATACGCAAGATCAAGAATAACCAGAACAAATTCACTAATTGTAAAGCACCAATCAATATAAACACAATTGGCTGCGAAATCCAACACTTATAATACTGAGTATCCCAATTCAATTCCCATGGCCCTACAGTTCTAAATTCAGTTAAAACTGACCATAAGATCTTCAAGTTAATGTAGTGTCTCAAGTATACCCAAACAAAGATGAACCATACAAAAAAAGGAGTTACAAGTGGAGATTCAATATAATTAAATGTCTTCAAAATTCCGAAGGTAAGATCTGAGAAATCCATGGTAATAAAGATACATAAGCCCATCCAAGTAAAATGGAACCTATATGAATTCCAAATTAACGCAATGGTAACGATATGATGGAAGCACAATTCTTTGAAATCCTTTCTTGGCTTTTCAACTTGTAATACTAAAATAACGAGTTGTTGTAACCAATATGCCGCTTGACCTAAATAATAAGTTTTGAAAAGAAAATCATGAGTGTGATGAGGATAAGTCTCATACATAGCAGTCGTATCAAACCACCAGAGAGGGGAATGGTACATAATCCAAAACCCAAAAACACTGGACATCAGAAAATATATAATAACGTATCCTTGTTCCATAAATCTCATCTGCTTGGATTCACCCGTAATTCCAAAATGAAGTGCTAAAGGTCTTAACACAACACACATCCAAAATTCTCTATAGAATGTAAAGAAAATGGCGTAGTAGAATACAAATAAGAAATCGTGGCTTCCTTTACCATACTGATCAGTTCCTTCCACTTTATAAGAAGGGACAATAAAAGCTTCTAAATATTGATGAACTTTACTAGTAGGGGAAGAAATTACATAACTCCCTACAGTAATAGCCAACACTAATGCAGGAATAACCCATGTTTGTCTATAAGTTAATTCTCTGATTGCAACTAACAATTTACTGAAGATTTGTTTATCAGTGGTAGACTCTTTAGATAACTTAGCGATTCTATCAGATGACTTTTGTTTCAGAGCTTTACTAACATTCATGGTTGAGAGACCAGCAGAAGTATCTCCAACATTGATCTTTCCCAATGAAGTGCCTCTACGGCGAGTAGCCTTGGATGGTTGCATAATGTATAGCGCAAAAAAATTCGACAATCGTATTTAGCACCTTTTCTCCTATTCAAAAATAGAATTGTTCCTGAAATAAGACGACGCGGTCATGTAGTTGCACGGCTGGTCCGACCGAAATAGCTCGATTGAGATGATTCCAGAGATGGTTCAAGAGATGGTTCGAGAGATAAGTTGATGCTCGGCCCAAAGCCTCCTTCGGACAAATTGACTATCTAGTAATAGACCCTATAGTGGTTCTATCATGATTATAACTATAAACAAATTCAATCAAATCAAGACATTCATCATTGATTCTTCTTCTCTTCTTCTTCTTCATCTTCATCGTCACTTCTCTCGTCTTTGACTTCACCAGCAAAGAGGTATTTATATAAGATACGGAAGATCAAGAATAACCAGAACAAATTCACTAATTGTAAAGCACCAATTAAGAAAAAGACAATTGGCTGTGAAACCCAACACTTATAATACTGAGTATCCCAATTCAATTCCCATGGTCCCACAGTTCTAAATTCAGTTAAAACTGACCATAAGATCTTCAAGTTGATATAGTGTCTGAAATAGATCCATACAAATACAAAAACTCCAAAGAATGGCCCTGTAAGTGGAGAATCCAAATAATTTAACACCTTAGAAGTTCCTAAAAACACATCAGAGATATCCATAGTAACAAATACACACAATCCAATCCAAGTAAAATGGAACCTATATGAATTCCAAATCAACGCAATGGTAACGATATGATGGAAGACCAATTCATAGAAATCTTTTCTAGGCTTTTCAACTTGTAAAACTAAGATAATAAATTGCTGTAACCAGTAAGCTGCTTGGCCTAAGTAGAATACCTTAAAAAAAATATCATGAGTGTGATGAGGATACGTCTCATACATAGCAGTGGTATTGAACCACCAGAGAGGGGAATGGTACATAATCCATAAACCAAAAGAACTAGACATTACAAAGTAGACAACAGCATAACCTTGCTCCATGAATCTATTTTGCTTAGCTTCTTTTGTAATACCGAAATAAAGTGCAAAAGGTCTTAACACAACACACATCCAAAATTCTCTATAGAATGTAAAGAAAATGGCGTAGTAGAATACAAATAAGAAATCGTGGCTTCCTTTACCATACTGATTGGTACCTTCAACTTTATAAGCAGGAATAATGAAAGCTCCTAAATATTGGTGAATCTTACCTTCAGGATCAGAAATAATATAGATACCAATGGTAACCAATAATACAATTGCAGGAATAACCCATGTTTGTCTATAAGTTAATTCTCTGAATGCAACTAGCAATTTACTGAAGATTTGTTTGTCAGTGGTAGACTCTTTAGATAACTTAGCGATTCTATCAGATGATTTTTGTTTCAGAGCTTTGCTAACATTCATGGTTGAAAGGCTAGCAGAAGTATCTCCAACATTGATCTTTCCAACAGATGACCCTCTACGGCGGTTGCCATCAGTGCTGACTTCAGGCGATAAGTGTGACATCGAGTTGTTTATGTAACGAAATCTCAAATTCCAATCTAGTCGAAAATTGGAGATGAAAAGTTTGGTGGTAAATACACGAATGTTTTGACTGTTTCATTATTTAGGATTGGTTTAAATCAAGGAATGACTGAAACTAAGGAGTAATTAACTAGGGAGTGGTTAAAACAGGGAGAGTTTACTAGGGAGTAATTCAAGCCGAGGGTGGTGTTGATCATTCAATTAGTCAAGGAATTTTGAGTTTAAGTAATTTCAACCTTTGACTAATTTTGCAACTTCAATATGTGAAATTGACAAACCTACATCATAATAATAATATATTTTATATAAGCAATCTTGGCATGTTTTATCTCTTTACATTTGATTAGCTCTTCAATCATAAGAATATTGCCCCGTACCTATTTATAAGTGTATTTACAGCTCTAGCATCGAAACCATATATTCTCCATGGCTGCAATTTACATCAGAAACTTACTAATAAATAGTCTTCAAATCCCCAAAAAATCCCAAAAGTCCCAAAAAATCTTAAAAAAATCACATTTAGAACAGGTCATTCTCAACTGTCCATAAACTCACACCCAGCCAACTCACCTCACAAATCGTAAAGTTATACTTAACTCCTTACCATCTATTGATATTGGTATATACACAACTGGCCGCATTTGAGGATCGCATTAGAAGGATCACCCTTATGTTTTCAAGTAAAGTCGCCACTCCCAGTGAATTGGGTAAGCTCATTGAAAAGGCAACGGATCCAACACTTACAAGTGACAATTGGCAATACATTTTGGATGTCTGTGATAAAATATCCACTAATCCTGAGGAATATACTAGAGAAGCTATCAAATGGATCACATTACGGTTAAATACTAAAGATGCTAACGTTATATTGAGATCGTTATCTTTGATAACAGCGGTAGCAGAGAATTGTGGGTCACGTATGCAACAGGAAATTGCATCCAGGTCCTTTTTGCATGATTGTATTATCAAGAAGTTGAGTGAACGGAAGATACATAGGACTGTTAAATGTAAAATAGCAGAAATGATCAATCAGTTAAATCAAACATTCAAGACAGATCCTTCGTTGAAGCCAATGACTGATGCCTATAATACCGTTAAAACTGAATACGGCCAGTACTTGAACCAAGATTCAGACAATGGACCCACCAAACCTGCCAAACGTCAAATTTCTGAACAAGATAAGCAAAAAGAAGACGAGGAATTACAACGGGTTTTAAAATTATCATTACAGGAATATGAACAAGAGAACTCATTAAAGAAAGCCTACTTTGACAAACCACTTCCAAATCCAGAACAACCCTCAAATAAGCCTGTTAACAAAGAAGAAGAAACTATTGCAACAGTGTCAAAAGTTAGAGCATTATATGATTTGATATCTTATGAACCAGATGAATTATCATTCCGAAAAGGTGATGTTATTACAGTAATTGAATCAGTATACAGAGATTGGTGGAGAGGTTCATTACCTAATGGTAAAGTGGGCATTTTCCCTTTAAATTATGTTACTCCAATTGTTAATAAGTCCCGTCAAGAATTAGAAAAAGAAGAACAAGAGGAAGACTTCATATTAAGCATAGAACTGAGAAAAGTCGATAGATTATTGGGATTATTATCTACCAATAACGATAATGAAGATGAAATTACTCAATTATATAATGAACTTTTACCATTGAGACCATCCTTGGCGAAGTATATTGAGAAATATAGTTCCAGAAAAGACGAATTGCTGACATTGAACGGCCAACTCAATAATCAAGTCAAATACTTTAATGAGTTGATGGATAATCTGATTAATCAAAGAATCAACCATCAGTATTCCCCTGCAACTAATACTCCTTATCCAAAGTATCAAGAATCTTCAATCAACTCACCTCCAGAGTATATTCCTCAGCAGCCTACCAGCAGTGGTTTTGGCAATGCATTCACATCTCAACAGAATAGTGGGTATTCTCCACAAACTAATGTACAGAGCTCTGGGTACCCTTCCCATGTTAATGCACAGAGTACTGGAAATATTCAGAATAGTGGATATTCAAACGGCGGATATTCTCAATATCCAAACCCCGGATATTCTCAGAACTATTCTCCACCCAAAAATTTCAATTTCAATCCACAACAAACTCAATATCCCCCTGAAAGCCTTCTGAATACTAGACCCACTACAGCACAATATCTGAACATAAATAACTTTCCATCAGTTAGTGATCTTTAAATACATAATTCGCACCCAAAATAATCAACTCTTAAATGTCGGATAATTTATATGGTCACCGAGAGAACCAGAATAACGAGAGGTTTGATGAGCTTGCGCTGACTTTGCGTCAGTTTAGAAGTACAGTGGATGATATCCATAATAATGTGCAACACGAAAATCTGACATTGGACTTATTGAATGATGGATTCAGTAGATTGATGTTTTCAGTTAAGCGAACAAGTGGTGACTTAAGAGGAGTCATGAATAGAAATGCTAGCTTGACCAGAACTGTAGGTTTGGTACTTCTTTTGTTTTTCATCATTTGGATGCTTTGGAAGTTGAAAGGTTGATCAAAAGTTTACTCTAGCTTATAGGAGAAACTATAATAGAAATGATAACGACTTAATATATATTATTGCTTATTTACGACATCTGAGCCCAATCTGTAGTTACCAATAGCATTTCCCCACTGGATCTTGGATCTAGTTACTGGCAAGAGTCTTCTCAAGTTCTTGAAATACTTCTGGTTAAGATTATTGAAGTTATCAACAATCTTCAATGTGGCTTGATTCT
The DNA here is from genome assembly GCA_003707025.2 of Yamadazyma scolyti. Taxonomy (NCBI): domain Eukaryota; kingdom Fungi; phylum Ascomycota; class Pichiomycetes; order Serinales; family Debaryomycetaceae; genus Yamadazyma; species Yamadazyma scolyti. The sequence continues at coordinate 52,402 of PPMW02000009.1, forward strand.
CTGAGCTATTGATGAAATTGACAATACTCTTGGCAGAAGAAGAAATATTTGAACTAACAGAATCATCAAATTTCAATCTGACATTACCATCTTCGTAGTAATGAATGTCCACATTAATATCACCCTTAATAGTTCCATTCTTGATGATATAAGTTGAGTTCCATTGTCCAGTATAGTAGTTTTCATTATTCAATCTTTGACCAATTATTATTACAATCAACTCGCCATCTTTAGGAATCAAGGTGAACCCATATGTAGATGGATAATGGTCTTCACCATATTGCATTAAAATGTCGACTAGATCATCAAAGTATTCGGGATAGTTTGCTGTTGGTTCATAATCTTCGATATCAATTGCTTTTTGTTGTTCAATATCAACATTGAAAAGCTGTCTTCCCACGTAGTCTATGTACTTCGTTCCGCCAATTTGTTTGTTATACTTTGATGCAATATAACCAGGTGTAACAATTGCACTTCTTTCATTAATATAATCTTCCAATGCTTCGTTGATCAATCTATCATTGCTACTAGAAAGAACAGTAGATAAATCTTCCTTGACCCCCTTCAATTCTCCTGGTGGCGCTGTTTTCACAAGCGAATACACTACGTCATTTAACTTCACCGAATCTCCCATGGTATTTATTTGCGATTTTGATTTTCGAGCCGATTGAAGGTATCCGGATCAGCTGAGGATGCGTGGTAAGGGCGTGAGTGGTAGGATCAGGAGGGGTATGAAGTGTACTGTTATAGGTATAGGAACATGAATTATGGTATTATGATATCTTATATAATTATGAGAGTAAAAAAGCACCGGCACCTTCATTAATAGCTTGTAGAAGACGTAGCTTCATAATCTCCACGCTAGAATAATTAGGTAATTTCAAGTAGTTAGCACATGTCATCACACTAGGTAAATAATCATCATCTTTAGTATTTGTTTCTGGATATTTTCTTACAACAGTTAACTCAGGATTCAAACTCTTGAAACCTCCAATTGGTAATTTTGGAGCTCCAGTTAAAAACTGTAAGAATGTACGTCTCTGTATATCATCAAATTGTGTCAATGTATGAATCAAGAATCTAATAGCTTGTGAATCTTTCGTATATCCATGATTGGCATTAATTGAAGAATAAAGAGTTTCGTAAGACCAATCTTCTTCAGCATTTCCAAAAAGATTACTTAACTCATCGGGTGAGAAAACAATCAATGAACTAATAGGAAATACTTTAGAAAATCCGTCCATGAATGCTTTAGTCTGGGATATAATACCACTGTATAATGTAGCTTCAAGTACTTTGTTGATGTATAGTTCGATGTTTGAAGCGTCAACATATATTTCATTCCCATTTGGTACTAGTTGATAATCGGGATATCCAGGTAAAGAGAACGTCAATGCCAAATCTTCAAGTGTACAATCATCGACAATAACCAAATGGTATTCACTTTCTTTAGTATGTCTGAAAGCTTCCACATATTTCATGAGATGTTCCATTGATTTTGCTAAGGGTGGATCAACTAATCTAAGTGAGTTAAAATTAGTGATCTTCTTTAAATCTTGAAATCCTCTTTCATTTAACGAATCATCGTTGAAGATTTGAATTATTTTAAGGAATAAAGTATTGAATCTAAAATCAATAATTCTAGAATCCAATAACGCTCTAGCAATAAATTTACCGAGGACAGAGAAAAAGAATAGACTTTTCTTACCGCTTTCTGTCTGCAACTGTCCTTTATCAAGTGGCGAAGGAAACAATCCAACTTTAGCGGTAACCAAATCATCTTGATCACCTCCTGTATCTTCATCTCTCCACAATTTGAGCTTTCTTTTTGAAAATTCTTTAGAAACTAAAGAGTAAAACTCTAAGGTTGGACCAAGACCAGAACCTACTTCATCAAAATATTCAATTTCTAGCACTCCAGGGGTTGTACCATAAAGATTAAGAACTTTTATAGCACTTTGTAAAATTAATTTTCTTGATATTCTAACTTTATGCCTCATTTGTCTGCCTAGTTGTGGACGCTGTGTAACATTGGTGTTCCTATTATTATTTTCATTCTCTTGGCTGGTTCTGATTTGCCATTGATGGATCAACCTAGAGTATCCAAATGATGTCGACTGAAGGAAAAATATCCTGGTTTTTAAGGGGAATAAGAATGGAAATTGTCTAGTAATATGAATAGCCCAACCAGGTAAAGTACCACTAGCAACAACTAAAGGCTCCTCCAATTGTCTATTCAATTTAACTGACAATTTCCAATTCATGAATTTATCATCTTCAATGGTTTCGAAATTCAAACTTCCAGCATACTCGTTCATTTCAAAAATAATCTTTACTAAACTCAAAATGCTTATACTTGTTTGATTATACGACTTGAGTTCTTCATAGTTGATGGTAGAGTTGTATAAAAGATGTGGTTCTGCTGGATCAACATTACTATCCACCTTCTCGAATGAAATTTCATGGATAGTATTCCAGATTTTTGTGGAATCAACAATTTCATCGGGCTCCGATTGCAAAGACCGGTAGATAGCCCCATATATGGTGGTCTCATTAGGTATACGCTCACCATTGATGAAGAAGTCAATACGAGCTTGATCATGATCCTCCATACGTGGAGTTCTTTCCTTTTGGCTTGAATCGTCATGTATTTCTTCAGTAGCTTCGTCATTATCACTATCATCATCATCTTCATCGGCAACCTCTTCAATGTCATGGTTCTGGTCTTGATCAATATCGGTATCACTATCACTGTTGTTCTTTCCTGCAAGGGCTTCAAAGAAGTTCAACCTTTGCTTTAAAAAGGTATTGATTGAAGCAAATGTGGCAATTGCGTGAATGGAAAGAATCATGTTTTGCATTGATGTTGGTAATTTGAAGCTTCTTGGATCTTTAGAAATCAATTTCAACTTAATTTGTCTTGCCATTCCTGCAGTATTTACAGCGTCATAGTATATAGAGTTAGATGGTCTGTTATTTTCCTGATTAGAAACAGAAATAATTTCAAATGATTCTGTACGAGTTAATGCCTCTTGTAACTTTTCGACTAAGATTTGAGCTGGTAGAGTTGATTCTTTCTTAAAAAAAACGGAGATAAATGAATTATAGCAAACACTACTTTGTGTCCCAAACTCTTCACATCTAAAAATTGATGTTAACACCGGAATTATTCCAGAAGATATCAATTCAAAGCTGGAAACAGTGTTTAAAGTCTCCATCAAGGAGATCCACAATTTCTGCCAGCTCTCAAAGTCTAAGGATCTTAAATTATTTGAACTTAAACTCGATTTGATTTGATCCAATAACTCTAAACTATTTGAAGAGCCTTTAGCTCCTAAAAGTCGCTTAGTTTCTTGGTATAGTTCTTCAATATCACTAGTAATATGATATAATTTATTATAGATCCTGGAGCTAGTTAGTTTATACTCGTAATCTTTGGTAAGCTCAACATCAAAGAATTTACTATTATAGGAACTAGAAAATGGCCTTGAAGTTTCGTAGTTATCAAATTTCGTTTGATCGTCACTGATTCCACTTCTTTTGAGTGATTCATGGATTAAGAGAATATCCTTCATTAGCCCTTCTTTTTCGACTGACTCCACAAATGTCTTCTGGTCAAGCTTCATCATGTTCAAAGTTAGAAGGAGAGCAGAGAGTAAGATTATATTTGAGTTGAGTTTTGATGCGGTATCCGAAGTGGATTTAGCTATTTCATCTTGTTCATGTGAATCATCGTCAATCATTTTATCATCCTCCTCTTTTGGAGCAAATTCTTTAAAAATTACGCCTTTGTTTTGGTTCACAATAGACTCTAATAAGCCAGATATTAGCTCAATACGTTTCAACCTCTGAATAGCGGTATTGTCCATAAATTTGATAATTCTAAAGATATTAATCAACACTTTACGTCTGACTTCGAAATCCATTGATGCTTGAAAGCAATTTAACAAAAATAACCAAATGTCGTTAACAAATTCCCAAAAGGAATCAGGAATCTTTGTTCTGCACAAATCTACCCTTTTCTCATTCAACTCAACCCTTCCATTATAATCTTGGTGACTGTTCTTCAAAAATGGGGTCTCCTGGGCAGAGTAGGCTATAGGAAGTAGGTATCCAATCAAGGACAAAAATTGAGAGAGTAACTCCGTAGGTGCTGCCATGATCGCTTCGATGGAAATTGCAGTGGCTTCCATGGGTTCAGCTTTATTACTAGAAGATGAAGCTACTTTGGATTTGATGAATCTGTTGATTGCCTTTATGATGCTTTTTCCAATGTGAATTTCCAGAAGGAGTTTACTAGACAAGTCAGTTGAAACACTAACTAAGATGATAAGTGATTTTATTAGACTCAAGCATGTACTAAAGGTTACAGGGACTTTAGTTGAATCAATAGAACTTGATACTGATGATTTGTTAGAACTGACAACAATGGTACTAACTAACTCTGCTAATAAATCAGCTCTAGAAGAAAACAATTTTTCTAGTAATGCAGGATGAGATTTAAAACTGGTAATAATTCTTGAGATAGCTAACCATCCGGATTCAATGACAGCCGAGTCAGAGTGGGTCTTTACTAATGTGGAAATATTCTCAAAAACTTCATCTATCATATCAAAATTACTAATTGAAATGAGTGAACAAGAATTGGCTACTATAGCAAGACACTTTCTTTGTGAATGAACGGTTAAAAAATCTAGATATTGCAAACATGACTTAAGCCCATTATTAGCAACAATTTGGTTATGTGATATTGGATCTCTAGAGAACATCTCTAGTGTTTGAAGAGCTTGTTCTGTAAGGTCGATGAATGATAGTTCACTAAGCTTCTTACAGACAGCTTCAATTGCATTATTATCAATGGCCTCTTGAATGAAGTCCGGATTAACTTCAAGAAAATTATAAAGACATCTACATGCAACTAATTGCAATTCCAAGCGGTCGGCTAGTGATGGATCTTCCATTATATCAGTAAGAGCTTTAGATAGTTTGTTTGTTGGAATCACTCTCTCTGCAGTAATGGCATTCATCATAAGGAGTCTTTCACTTAGTTCGTTAAGACTTTCTAGAATAATATATGGATCTTCCCTTTGGGTTAAATTATTTACAAGATTATCAAATTCACTATGACTCCGTCCTAAGCCCAGGACTCCACCATTCATTAATCGTTCTATTACCTCAGCAAATGAGCGTTCTCTCCCTTGAGAGTTATTGGAATTAGAGAATGAACCGATTGCTCTTAAAAAATCCATCCTCTCGTCGCCTTCGCCTGCACCTTCATTATCGCTTTCTTCGGCATCGTCGTCATTTCTTTGACGTCTACCATTTAAGAGGGCACTAAAGAAGTCTCTTTGGTCAATATTGCTACCATTAAATCCATCATAGTCATCATCATCATCGTCATTATCATCCTGATCATTATCATCATCCTCATCCTGATCATCCATATCCTGACTTTCTTGACTATCATCATTACTATCAGCATCTTCGCTGTCGCCATCTTGACTACCGGCAACTTCATAATCATCATCATTGTGTTGTATTGAGAACTGATGCCTTCTGGCTTGCTCTGAAAGTCTAAGTAAGGATTCCTCTTCCTCATCTATAGCATCATTATGGAAGTCGTCTGCTTCGATCATATCCGAATCCACTTGACGAGGAGCGTCCGCTTTATAGCTCGATCCCGATTTATGTTCTGAACCCATATTGACAATACCTTATGCTTTATATGTATCTGAGTTATTCAATTGTAGTTGAATCTAATATCGAATCGCCACAATATAGATTTGTGGTTATCAATTGCCCTCGCGAGAAATTACTATGCAGCAAAAAGAAATTGAAGGGTGAATCAGTAGAGGCCATTACACCCACATAAACAAGACGGGGGAGAAGAGGAAAGAGATGGAGGGAAGAGGAGAGAGAGGGAGAGAAGAAGAAAATCAGAGAAGGAAAGACGACAAGGGGGATGTATTTAGTACTTAGCTTACAATTTCTCAAACCGCCAAGCATCGTTGTTTCTGGTGGTCCCATATTTTTCCTCTAAAGAATTAATGAGTTCGAAATCGTCGTCCGAGAGGGTAATAATCTTTAAGTTATCTTTTATCCTTTCACTATTGTTACTTCTTGGAATAACATTGCTACCTCTTTGAACCCCCCAAGAATTCAAAATCTGTGCTTCTGTTACCCCATATTTTTTAGCAAGCTGTTTGATTTCATCGTAGTTAAAGGCAAAATTGCCAGTACCTCCTAAAGGAGAATAAGCTTGAAGTAATATACTCTTACTCTCCAAATATTTCTTCAACTCTGGCTGCTTCAAAAATGGGTGTGCTTCGATTTGGTTGACTACCGGAACAACATCAACCTCAGGATCACTAAAGAGCTTCTCAAAGTGGTCAATGGTAAAATTAGAAACTCCAAGAGACCGGATCTTCTTGGTGTTCTTATAGATTTTTTGCAATTCCTTATAAGTGTCGATATAGTTCCAGTCGTCATAAACCTGGTGGTCAGTACCTTCAATCTCGGAAAATGGCCAATGAATTAAGTATAAATCGACATAATCCAATCCCAATTTTTGAAGTGAGAGATCCAATGCCTTTTCAGCATTCTTATGGTCAGTATTCCATAATTTGGTGACTACAAAAAACTCCTCCCTAGGAAGTCCGGATTCTTTAATTGCAGCACCGACTTCTTCTTCATTACGGTAAATAGTGGCAGTATCTAATTGCCTATATCCTGCATTAATTGCTTCAAGAATCTTATCTCTTTTAATAAGCATTGTTCCAAAGCCTACCTTTGGGATCTGGTATCCGTCATTGAGTTTGTAGTATGACATCTTGTTGGGTGATATTTTGGACTCCGCAGATTTCATCGGAATAATTAAGCCACAGTTTTAGAAGTGTCTGAACCGAACTTCTAATTATTGGATTCATCTAGTGGGAAGCAACCGTATCTCTTAGATCCATCTTGGAATACTATTTCCCAATACTTTATTTCAATGTATTTGCAAATACTTGATCGATCCCCCATCCTTTGTTAATATTTCCCCTGAATCCCCCACGCCAAGGACGCATGAAGGGCGTATGAAGGATTTATGCAATGCAATGTGAAGTATGCATTCAAGGTTATCACCTGTATGCTAAGCCAAATGTGGAGTAAAAGGAAAATTACGGAGCATTCAGGTCTGCACGGCAATTCACTACAGTTTTCCCGTTCAGTTCCCCCAACTTTTCATTTTTCCGGGCACAACTTTAGTCGTGCGCACCACAAGAAAGCATGGGGGATCCAAGTGAATAGAAGAGAATAAGGCCTTAAATGACAACACAAAATCACCGGAAAAAGACGAAACATGTAAGTATGGATGATATAATCATTTAGGATAAACTCAATCAATTTTAAAGTCATAAAAAAGCCTTAAGATATTATGAAACCAAACAAACTTTTCCAAGCTATCCCCCACGCTTCCTATTCCGGGTTTGAATCGTGGAGTGAGCGTGGAGTGCGCGTGGGGGTTTTCGATGAGAAGCGTGGGGTCAGTGAAAACATTTCCCCATATTTAAGACTCCAGATTTCTCCAGGTTTACAATCAAGTATGACAGATGTTTCAGATAGAAAGCCCGAAGTGGTGCATAATGAAAGTATTGAATTAGACCTACTCGATAAAGTTGGATCTTCAGATTCATACTATCCTAGAGACACCATTCCCGAATCGCTCAGACACATGTCTAATGAAGACCTTGAAGCTTTTTTGACCAAGACTACGAGGAAAGCGGACATCAGAATTTTACCTATGTTGGTTCTTATTTATATTTTAAACTATCTAGACAGAAATAATATTGCATCTGGAAGATTAGGTGGGTTAGAAGAAGATTTGGGCTTGAAAGGTTCCGAATACCAGACCTGTATTTCTATTCTTTTTGTAGGTTACATTTTGATGCAGGTACCAGCTAATATGTTTTTCAATAAGATGGCCAGACCATCTGTTTTCATTGCCGTAATCATGACTGTTTGGGGTGTTATTTCTGCATGTACTGGTGCTATCCTGCTGGATAATGGGTTTGCTGGTTTACTTGTTATTAGAATCTTAATTGGTATAATTGAATCTGGATTCTTCCCATGTGCACTTTTCTTTTTATCCAAGTGGTATAATGCTAAAGAGTTAGCCTTTAGAACCACTATCCTTTACTCGGGTTCCCTTTTATCTGGTGCTTTCTCCGGATTAATTGCCGCTGGTATCATGGATAATATGGACGGTGCAAGAGGTCTTAAGTCTTGGAGATGGTTGTTCATTATCGAAGGTTCCATCACCGTCTTTATAGTTCCATTCGCTTACTTGGTCTTACCTGATATGCCTCACAATACTAAGTTTTTTAGCCAAGAGGAAAAAGACGTCATTATGTGGAAAATGAGAAGAGACATAGGTCAAGATGATTTAGATAAAGCTTCCACACAAAGTAGCTATAAAGAAGTCTTTATTTTGACTTGTAAGGACTACAAGGTATGGAGTTTAACTGGTTGTTTCTCATTCTTAGTTGCTGCTTGTGGTGTCACTAATTTCTTCCCTTCTGTGGTTGAAACTTTGAACTTCAGCAGAATTATTACCTTAGTTTTGACCGCTCCTCCATATCTTGTTGCAGTGGTTGCGACATATCTTTGGGCAAGACATGCAGATAAGACAGGTGAAAGATTTTGGCATGTCGTTGCGCCTTTATTCATTGCATTGATTTCTTTCATAATCTCAGCAGCCACCATGAATACTGGAGCTCGTTATTTTGCAATGTGTATAATGATTCCTTCATTATACTGCTCGTTCACAATTATCTTAACTTGGATGTCTAACTCTATGCCAAGACCTCCCGTCAAAAGAGCTATTGCCATTGCTATAATGAATTGTCTTTCCAATTCGACATCTATTTGGAATGCCTACTTATATCCATCATCTGCATCTCCAAAGTATTCTGTTGCATTTATTTGTAACTGTGTGTTCATCTTGCTCTCAATAGTCTTTGCATACTTAACAAGAATGAGATTGATTAAATTAAATAAGAGAATTGAAAATGGAGCAATGAACTGGGAGCGTGAATTGGGTAAAGGGAACGATGGTTCTAACATTTCAGAAGATTTCAGGTATTTGTATTAATGATTAACGAACAAATATATATATTACTAGAATTCCTTTATGAATTGTAACATTTCTCTCTTCAATTGGTTTAAGGTGGCAGTGTCATCCTTTTGATGTCTTTCAAAGCTCAAGTACTCTTCCTCAATAGGTAAAATTGTTGGCTCTGTTGCAGGGTTATGGTATTGTGTTAAGTAAGGATGTCTTAATGCATCATCTACTGTTAACCTTTTTTTAGGATTGAATACCAAGAGTCTTCCTACCAAGTCAATAGCTAATGGATCAAGTAACTCAACACCATAACGATCAAAACTTTCACTTCCATATTGGAAGTAATAGTGCAAGTTAACAGGATCCTTTGGTGGCATAGATTCGAGGTACTTTCTAGAAGAATTAGAAAGCCACTTCAAATTTTCAAAATCACATAGAGGATTACCCAACAATTCGACAATAAGATCCAATTGGTTTTTATAGCAACTTCCTGCAAACATGGGTTTTGCTAAAAGCATTTCACCTAAAATACACCCAACTGCCCACATATCGACAGCTTTAGAATAGTTAGCAGGAGAGATCATGATTTCAATTGCTCTATACCATCTGGTTGCCACATATTCAGTGTAATTAGTAATTTCCAGCTTCTTCAGAGACTTAATATCCAACCTACTTAGCCCCAAGTCACAAATTTTTAAGTTGCAATGGTCATCAACTAAAAGGTTAGATGGCTTCAAATCACGATGAATTATATTTGCCAGATGAAGAAGCTTTAAGCCCCTTAAAAGTTGATAAGTAAAGAACTGAATGATATCTGTTGATAAAGGTTTATATTTGTGAATGAAATGATGGAGATCTGAAGGCATTAACTCTTGAATTAAGTAAACTTCATTGAATTTATCGAAACTGGCAGGTTTCTGAATATCGATAAGACTTATAATGTTCTCATGTCTGGGAAGTTTACTTAAGAGAGCCAATTCCCTAAATGTCCTCAAGCAAACTACCACATTACGAAATGCTTCAATTCTTTTGACCGCAAATCTTTGATGAGTTTCCCTATCCAGAATCTCTGCAACCACACCATATGCTCCACTACCAATGATTTTATGAGGACAGTACCTTCCGTCAATATTCAATAATAGTTGCTTTTTCCTTCCCATAGTTTATCAAATTTCAAAGATATTAGGGGCATATAAATACTAGGGGTGCTAAAAAATATGTGGGACTGTTAATTTACGAGGCGTTTCAGATTTCATTGTTTAAATTCTGAAACATAATTTAGACAAAAAAGGAAATGTAATTAAAATATTTTCTAAAAAATATTACTAATTGGGAGATCGAAAACCTTATTAGCAATCAAGGAGGCATTAGATCCAAAAGACCTCATAATGATTCTATTACAGTGGGATGATTCAAAAGGTCCCCAGACTGATTCTACTATAATGAGATGATATAAATATACTATGTAAATTAAAGTTTATCGTAAAAGTCGGTCAAGTCGTATTTGGCTCTTATGGAATCACCATTTCTCTTAAGTATAACAATAAATACTACCGATAAGGTAATGATACCTGCTAATATCGAGAACAATACTCCCATACCTAATGCATTAATCAATGGCTCTACAACGAATGTAGCTACAGCAGCTAAGATCTGTCTAATCAAATTGTTTAAAGCCACACCTGTAGCACCTTTACCAGGCAATGTGTCAACCAAATAAGTCACCGTAGCACCAATAACCAACATGGAAGCAAATCCGAAAATAGCAGTACCAACTAATGGCACTACCCAATGAAGTCCCTTATCCAAAGACCATCCAAATAAAAGCATTGATGGTGGATACAAAATTACTGCTGTCAAAACGTTCCAGGAGATTCTTGATTCTGGTTTGAGCTCTCCATTATGCTTTTCTGCATATCTTCTTAGTAGATAATCGTTCCATCTACCACCAAGAATCGATGCTGCAACATATGTTACAGAATTAGGGATATATAGTAAACCAACTATAATAGTCTTGAAATTATAAGGTGATCTAGCATACTCATAAGAAATTGACATATTAAAGAAGTAAATCACAGCAAAGGAACACGCCGAATACAATATGATTAAAAGAACAGGAGGGTATTTGAGGAGGATAAGTGAGTGTGTTGGTCTTATTAAGAATTCATAAGCTTCTGACTTATATAACGCCCATCCAGTCTTCTTGGCCATTGACATATGAGACATTTCCTTTGATATTTGATTTTGAAGTATGTCCTTGGCAATTTTTTTGGAATAAGATGATCTATTAGTAGTTAATCTTGATAAAGAAGGCATTATAGAATCTCCTACACCTTCAGTCTCTTCCACTGGTATGGGGTCTTCAACTTCTGAAGCCCGGGACATATTAGTCATGACTGCATGTATAATCTCCATTGATCTTCGAGATGAGATCTCTTCATTATCATTACTCTTCTCATCAGACAGCTTGTCTTGCATGGCTTCTGCAAGAAGCTTTCTAATATTAGCCATATTATCTTGCTTTCTTAGGGTCTCAGGAAGTCCAAAAATAATCAAAACATCAGCGACACCTGAAGCGATGACTAACACCCACTGTGTCGCTCTCCAATCCCATACTTCTGCAACAACACCTCCCAAGATGGGTGCTAAAAATGGTCCCATCAAAGGACCCAAATAATACCAACCCATGGCTCTACCTCTGTTACTTTGGATGTATAAATCACCAATTGTTCCTGCACCAACTGCTTGAACTGATGCAGAACAAGCACCTGCAAAGACTCTGAAGATGATCAACGCAGCAATGCTTGGAGCCAAAGCACATCCAATACTGAAACATACAAATAAAGTAAATGAAACAATATAGACATTTCTACGTCCATGTCTTTCACTAAATGCAGACCACCACAAGGGGAAAATACCAAGCGTCAATAAGTATATACCAACAGAAACATTGACTATAGATACCGACGTTTTGAGGTCGTCAACGATATCATCAATTGCTGGTAACATTATACTAGTACCCATAGGACCACATATAGCAGCAAGAGCTACAATGAAAACGATGATATTTTTATACATAGGAGGATAATCTCTTGGATCTTCATATTCTGGTAATATGGTTATTTGTGCTAGTAATCCTCTCCTTTTTGATAATGGTACTTTGTTACTTTTAGCAGTACTTGCAGAAGTATTTGATTTTGCCCGATCTATTTCTTCATTAGAAAGGTGCTGATGGTCCTGAACAGGAAGTTCAAGCGGTCCATTACGAGATGCACTAGAGTTTATAGACTCTCCTATAGACTCTAAAGAGCTTAGGCTTACTGAAGGTGCTTGTGACATGCAGCAAAATAGGACGTGATCGGAGCTAAAAGTTATACTAAAAGTTTGACATACTTCGCGGCGCTAACATGTGACACATTTAGTTCCGGTAAGAACCTAATTTCAGTATAACCAAGGTTAGAGATGGTGGCTATATTAAGGTCTATTTAAGTATATAGATTCAAGAGAATATTTAGGAAAGATTAACAAAAGGTGATCAAGAGCGGTTTTTAACCATCGCTTTTTACAAGGGAAGTTTTAGCCCCTCTCTCCCCCGGCTAAAAGTATCGGGCGTATACTTCTCAGCGGAAATGTTCTACCTGCAGGAGATTATTTCTACGAGTATGTTAAGCTATTCAAACTGTTGCCACTCAGTTCAATACTCAACACTTTATAATTCCGCCACTTGAATCCATGCCAGTTGTGAATCTCTCAGGGTATCAAAGATAACAGTAAAAATTTATTGACACGAGTTGATCAGACTATGAAATGGTAGATGAGCGATATGTCATTAATAAAGTAGTTTCCGGACATTATATCTAATCAATTGTACTGTAAGCTTTTGGAAGAACTTTCCAATGATGAAATCCTTCTAGTTGACTAATCAATTTCCTCATCTATTCTTTTCATCTACTTCACCAAACCTGAAGATTATTTCTTGCATCTTTTCTAGCTTTCATGATAACGGGGAACAACAATGATTATAAGATAATTTTAAACCTCCTTGAAGACCAACTAGTGGGGATACTTCTTCTGAAATGATAGATTACATCTAATTATACTTCATATATAAGGCTTTTCGGCTAATCTCCTTCAAGTTGAAGGCAACTTGTCCGAGTGGTTAAGGAGAAAGATTAGAAATCTTTTGGGCTTTGCCCGCGCAGGTTCGAATCCTGCAGTTGTCGCCATTTTTTTTGCAACTATTTTGATCATTTTAGTACTCTCATATTTCCTTTCATTTTGTCTTTCTTTTTGAACATATAATTATGCAGTTACTTCGGCATAGCAATTGCTTCCACAAAGCAGCCACTTTCATGATCAGATGTGATCCTCTACTATTTGCAATGACCTTTACGTAGTTGCTCGTATAAGTTGAAAAATTCGCATTGTAAACGACATGACTGTAGCGTTGATTACTGGAGGATCGTCCAATTTGGGGATCTCGTTGGCTAAGAGGTTGATTGATACGTTATCTGAAAGTGAAAAGATCACTATAATAGTTACATCCCGTACTTTATCAAAGGCTCTTGAAACTATTGATGATATAAATGCTCATGGTAAAGAGAAGAAGAAATCTATGCAAGTTGAATATGATTATATTCTTGTTGATTTCAGTAACATGGTATCAGTATTATCCGCTTATTATGAATTGAACAAGAAATACAAAAAAATAGATTATCTATTCTTGAATTCAGTTCAAACTTGCTATGCAGGTATTGATTGGTTATACGCTATCAAAGATGTATTGACTCATCCTGTGGTTGCTGTTACTGATGGCCATATGAAGATCCAAAAGAAAGGGTTGAAATCTGCAGATGGATTAGGATTACTTTTCCAAGGTAATGTGTTCGGACCTTACTACTTAATCCACAAAATAAAGCACTTATTAAAAGGTGGTAAAATTATATGGGTAAGTTCCAGCAGTTCTGGACCCCAATATTTATCATTCAATGATTTGGAAATGTTACTGAATCCATATCCTTATGAAGGGTCCAAAAGATTGATTGATTTAGTCCACATTGGAACCTACAAGCAATTAGACTCTCAAGACAACATTAAGCAATATGTAGTTAATCCTGGGGTTTTCGCCAGTTTTGCATTTTTTCAGTACTTAAATGTATTTACCTACTACGGAATGCTCAGTTTATTTTATTTAGCTAGATACCTTGGGTCTACTATCCATAATGTCACCGGTTATAATGCTGCAAATTCCTTAATTAGCTGTGCTTTGAAAGATGATGAGAGACAGGACAAGAAAGTGGTTTCATCCACAGATAAATCGAATCGAGAGTATATAGATTATGTTGATATCGATGGTACCGGTGCTGAGGATGTCACTGCTTACCTCGAGACTCTTTGTAAAGAATGGGATGAGAAGTTCAAGGATCAAATAGTTAATACTCGATTACCTTAAATGAATAAGAGGAACAAGTGAGGATATAAACATCTCCTCACATCTAGATATGAACAAACACCCCTTAATATATCTGAGGACGTACTGCTCTGTCTATACATTGGAATTTCAATATACGCTATCTTCATGCATTACCATTAAATTTTATAATCCAAGCATTTGCAACCACAGCCACTAGGGCACTCTTCCTCATTATCTTCCCACCACTCAACAGCACAGTGTGAATGCAAAACGTGTTCACAATTGGTACACAAGACCAACCGTTTACTAACTAGCAAGTTACATAAATTACAGTATTTCAACTCATTAGCCAGGTTCGCTACCCATGGATTCCTCTGGGATGTCTTTATTGTCGATCTTTGGTTCACATATTGATCAGAAGCTCTTGATTCAGCTCTGGTTTGCTTCCTGAATCCAAATGAACATATATGCTCAACATATCTACCCTCCAGATCACTATTAGGATAGTTAAATTTCAAAATTTTGATTCTGTTAGTGGGCAATCCCCAATTATACAACATCTCTGCATACTGTTCTCTGTAGAGTTTGATTTTGTTGTCATCTTTAGAGCTTAAAAGTGCGTTGGTATAAATGTCATCAAATAAATCCAAGGTATCAATGTTTTCAAAAGTAACCAGAACTTGCGGTGGAGGTGGAACTGTACCTCTTTTAATGTTTCTTTTGCTTACAGGTTGAAATGGCGATACAACCCCCTTCTTCCTTCTGGGTTCACTGCTTTGTCGTCTAAGATCATGAGTTTGCAAAGAAGGACTCAAAGGGAAATTCTTTCGTATTGAGGCATGACCTAAACTTAACGAAGAGAACTGACGCTCAGGCGAGTCATCTCTTAACACATCATCTGGATTTGATGTGAGAGACTTAGCGTAGTGAAAAGATGAGTTTCTAGGAGTTTGAGTCTTGATTTCAGAAGTGTCCGAACTGAAGGACTCATGGAAACTATTATAAGATTCATTGAAGCGACGTAATTGAATCATAGAAGGAGGTTGTGGTTTAGTTTCATAAGGTGTATGAATAGGAATGCTAATCATATTCTGAGGAGAAGAGGCCACGTTTTTAGTGTTCTCAAAGAGAATACAAGACATCATTACAAGCATCTGTAAGTTTCCCATTCTCTCAAAGTAGTCCATCATTTCTTTGATTAACCACGAATAACCAAAGGGGTGACTAGCCCAATAGAACCTATAAGTCCTGTTACTAAACATTTTCTTTGTCATTTCGTTTGTATAAATCAAATGGTTCATTGCTTCGACATTTTTGGCCACAGTAGAGTTTGGGTTTTGCAAAAGAGCCAGTGAGTAGTATACAGGATGGATATCGTTGATTTCAATATCTTTAAGAAGAACCATTTCAAGAATCTTCCATGCATCTCCTATATCTGTTAATCCGTACTTAAATGCCACTTGACTATTATATCTTGCTAAATTCTCTGGAGAATCTCCTAAGATCCTGTATTCAAGTGCAAGCTCTTGTTTGTCAGGAATCAAGTGTCTAAAATCAAAAATTTCCACCACATTCTTACTTCGTTTATTCGATTTACCTTTTTTCTTTCTGGTTGATACATCTACCAGTGTTGCACCGGGTATCGAAGACTTATAATTAGAGCCAGTGCCCGTGTTACTCTTCCCTTGTCCATTACGGGTAATATACCTATTTCCTAAACCAACAGAGGTCTTGAATAGACCAGGAACTCTGAACCTTGCAGTGAAATCATCCTCTTCTATGTCTTCCCATTCATTAGTGAAACTGTCACTTGAAGCGGATGACTTACTATCATTGTTATCATCATCTTCATCAGTCTCAGATGACCCGCTTTCGTTTGAAACACTTCTCAAATCTTCATCGTCATTATTGGCTCCTCCATCTGCAAATTTGAAAATGCTGAACTTCTGTAATGCTTTGGAATCCTCTTCTTCATTTTCTTTCGGAATGAAGAAACATACAAGCTGACCATTGGGGCACCAAACAGCACCACATCCTTTCGGAATAGGTGTAGAATCAAAGAACTTATTGTTAGTACCAATTTCCTCAGCTTTATTTGGCTGAACTTCCTTTTCCTCTGGCCCTTCAGTGCCTAAAGACCCTGTGCTGTTTACCATTTCTTCGTCATTCAATGCAGGCATAAAATCGGAGAACTGATCCTCATAATCATCATCATCGCTATCAGTTGCAACTGTATTTTCGAAGTCATCTGGCTGTTGGTTGATTAAATCATCTGCCCAGCCTTCATTACCGATTTCTATTGCATTGTCTTCATCCAAGGGAGATTCTGATATCAAATTATCATCAAGACTGATTTTATCACCCATAAGATATCTAAGCAAAGCTTCAAGACAGAATCTTTGATGTTTATTACTGTAAAAGAATGAAATCTCTTTCAAGTTGTTTAGCATCTCCTCACGTACCAGGCTAGTAAGTTCATGGGTTTCTTCAATTTCAAATCGTATGAAGTTATTTCTGTGGAACCTTTTGGTAGTATTGCTGTTGACATCAGCGTTCTCCAAGTATGGATAATTCTTAGGGAAGTGAATTGCTATTCTTATGAATACTAGTTTCAGATCGTCTTGTTGCTTGTCATCTTGTAATGTCTGTATGGTGTCAGTATCTGCTTGAGACTCATCTTCATGCTTATCCAGAGTTTCAGTTGAGGTATCAGCGTCTTGGTCATTAGTCTCTTTGGCTTCTTCTTCGGCTTCTTGGTTTTGTAAAATCACGGGCATTGGTCCTCTCATACTCAATATCAATTCTCCAGTAGAAACTGATATTTTTTCAAATCTGATTTTAGGGAAAGTATGAGCTACCATACTTACTTCTTCACCTAAATTCGAAGGATTGGTATCATCATTTAGCTTTTCAGTCTGATTATCAGATCTACCCATTCTGACTCCAGAAATCCACGCCAAATGGTTCAATTGAGCAGGTAAAATAGGTAGATTCGTGTTCTTTTTGGCTATTTGAAACATTGCCATTGAAGATAGGAGATCACCCTTTTGCTTGTATAAAATGTTTGCCAAGGTTATTGGAGGCTCCGTGCAATATGTGTTATAGTTATGAAGTTCAGATGTAGTGGCGACAGAATCTGGTGATTCTGTTTCTCTTGTCGTAGAAGTACCAGGGAGCTCATCAAATACTTTTTGGTACAGAGGATGGTAATTCACCTTCTTATAGAGTTCATCATCATGGGGCCAGAGCTTGAGATCATAGTCCAGAGATGACCATGTCACTAATTGATAATCTTTCCAATTGATGGGACTACTTACACCTTCATAACTCTCGTGTCTTCTTCTCCACAAGAAATCCTTCATAGGACCACCATGGCCTTTGAAAGAGTAAATAGGATCGAAACCAAGAACTTGGGTTTCTCCAGTAGTAACATACTCTTTTATGGCAGAATTGAGATTAAGAATATGAATGGCATCTTGGCCGCCTCTTAATGGCATTACACCACATGACTTTTCATTACCAAAGGGAACACAACGGGCTCTTGCTACAGGAAAATCTGCATTTATGATTATAGATGGTGTGATATCCATTTTGGTATCAAATGATTTCATACTGCTTTCTGAGTTAATTTTAGTAAGGTCCCAATACTTGATTTTACAGTCATTAGAACTGGTGATGACGCTAGAAAGACCATTACTGAAGTCAATCCCATTAATTTTACCACTATGGGCGTCATCTATTTTCAATACGGGCATGGCCCCCTTTCTTGTGTCCCAAATATAAAAAGAATGGTCGTGACTTGATGCAATTTCGTATGGATTTTTATGGTTCCACTTGACTTGGGTAGCTCCCGCCCGCCATTCTGCCCAGTTTTGAACGGCTTTACGGGGTGTACGCATATCCCAACTTAAGACAAATGTATCTATAGAGCATGTGGCAAGAACTTCTGGGTCATGGGGGTGGAAATTGATATCTGTTATTGCTCTGGTATGGCCATGAAGTACATTCAATATAGCACTATCAGAAGGTCGGGATAAGTCCCATAGCAATGCCTTTTGATTAGAAGTAGATATACACCATGAAGGCTTTGCAAAATGATGGGGTGACCATTGAACGTCGGCCACTTCCCATGAAGTAATGTGATGTAACCATCTGGGGGTTGTAAATGGTTCATCTAGATCTATGATAAATAAACCTCTTCTTCCTGCTAGAACCGCATCTCTTCCATTAGGAGATAATGACATGGCACCAATGGCACCATCCACTCGTAGCAGGAGCGAATTGCCGAATGTCACCGACTCATATGGGTTCTTCGACGCCATGGTCCAATATAAAGAGCGGTAATATTTTTAGCCGCAAAAGTTTAGAAAACTAATCGTTAGAGTAAAAGATTCGGGGAAAAGAGTGATAAGTATGATGATCGAAAGAAATGCAATAATATAAAATTTACATATAGTTGCCTAGTAATATTATTGTGATTAATGGTATTAAATTGTTCTATTGTAGTATTATATAGATAATCTGCGCGAAAATTACTATTACTATCCAACTAACTAAATGAGTGACAAGGTACATGAAGAGATCGATGATGAGTTCAACGATGAAGATATTGATGCAGACATGAACTTCGAACCTTCAGCAAAGGATGGATCTAATAACAATGATAGCAATACCAACATAAATTTCGGATTATCAGACTTACCTGAGCTTAAAAGAAAGGATAAGAGTTTGAAAGAAATACTAGAGTTAATGGATGGAGAATACTCTCCAATAATACCAGATGCAGTAACAGATTACTATTTAGCTAAGAATGGATTTGAGTCTTCAGATGTGAAGATCAAAAGACTTTTGGCTTTAGCCACTCAAAAGTTTATACTGGATGTTGCTCAAGATGCCTATGAATATTCCCGAATCAGAAACGCTTCTGCAGTTTATAACTCTGCAAACCCACAAGCTAGAGCAAAGCAGTTACTACAAGGCCAACAATATGCTAATCAGCAACAAATTCCAGGAAGTGCTGCTAATAATGATGGTGATGCACCTCTGCAACATTCAAGTAGTAACGCAGGAAACCAGCAAGGGAAAGTTGTATTAACTATGGAAGATTTGAGTAGTGCTTTGACAGAATATGGATTGAACACTTCAAGACCTGAATTCTATAGGTAATATACGCAATTTAACGAACCTAGTAGATAGAAGTAGATCTCTGAATGATTGTGTCTCAGCTGATGGTTGGTACACACAAGACATCGTATAAGCTACGCAAGTTTGGTGCTGCTTCATAACAAAAAGAATGCAAAAAAAAATGGCGACAACTGCAGGATTCGAACCTGCGCGGGCAAAGCCCAAAAGATTTCTAATCTTTCTCCTTAACCACTCGGACAAGTTGCCTTCAACTTGAAGGGCAATGACTGGAAAAAAGTCATATCGTCATGGTATAGTGGGATAAGTCTAACTTACAATTGCTGGAGTTATTGTATTTCGAAGGATAAATGGGTATTAGTAAATATAGTTTCTTATTTATTTCTAGATAGGGAAGCTATTATCATCAAATTTGACAATCTTTCCTTGGCATACTAACTATAATATACAAATTATCATCGACTATTTAGAAGCAACTAATTTGTTAAACTTGAGTGGAATAAAATATCCTTCAATGAAGTTGAAAAACATCCAAAGAATAGCCTGCGAAGAGGGTACTCTGTACTTACGTACTTTTGGTAATGTAATAAAAAAAGCCTCAAAGAGGTGGATTGCATAAATAGCAGTGACAATAGTTTTCATATTTTGACCACCGAATTCTAAAACTTTCCACAACGCATTGGGGAAGTATGGTGATATAACAGAGGTCAAAGGATCGTTGTTGAAGAGCTTCTTTAACAATTTAATGTCGTAAGCTCCAATAGCGAGAATTGCACCCAGAGCAATCATTAACAACGTAGAGGGAGTAATTTTAGGATATTCCTTAATTTGGACATGGGAAAATCCCTGTTTGTCTGCAGCATATTTAGCCATAGAAACCAATTTACCTTTAATATCACCAAATGATGATACTGTAATATTTTCAGGTTCAATGGCACTTTCCCACGAGATTTCAGCGATTTTTGGAGATCCGCTGACTTTGTATTTGATGTGCAAATTCTTCTCATCCACGTGGGAGATTTGCACGGAAGCTTGGTCTAAGAGATCCAATGGGACTTTTTCATAGACAACGAGGTAGTCAACCAACGCAATCTGGTGGTGGCCATTCATATGACCGGCAATTCTTTTACTAGGGTCCATAGTAATGAGTGAAAATTGCGATCGGCATATGCATGTGTAAAGGAAATGGGGAGAGATCAGGCCATGACACCCATACTAGAGTTTTCAAACCTAGTGGCCACAAGGAAAATGAATTATATAGAAGGTGGGAATAAGAATGATGAGCCCATGACACCCATGTTAGAGAGTGTATTTGTAGAGGGTAGAAAAGAGTGCCGGCACTGGCCCTACATATTAATAAGATCTCCGGTATAGTTTTCAACGAACCGACAGTGTTTAGGAGGATAGAAGTGCTGACAGTTCAGTGATGAGGCCACATTCAAGTAAATATTAATATAGTAATGAAAAATGCAAAAATTACAAATCACACTTACTGAATGGCACCACACTACAATATTTTTATGGATGAGATTATTGGCCTTCCATTTAATAGATAGACAATTACCGCTTTACAAACTGCCAACTAAAGGTTGAACCGATGCCTGAACCAATGCCCAATTCTGACCCCTGCAACTCTCTGAACTCTGCACTTTCTACACTCCTTGCATCATTAATCCGAGTGGGTCAATCTCCTGCAGGTAGAAATAATCTTCGGAGTAAGTTATAGGAAACAGTACCCACAGCAGTTCATCCACCACTTATACTACAAATTACACTACAATTCTTACAACCGCTTACGGCCACCAATTCCCCACCCACATAAACTCTCTCATGTACACGGCCACATAACACCCACACCACGCGATGGCCATAATAGACTTTCTCCTGCCCGTATCCTTGATTATCCCGCATCATGCCATTCGTAATTCTCCTATCCGATCCTTGCTATAAATTCAGCCAATACCCCTTTTTTTCTTTAATTTCGCCATGGGAGATTATGTTACACCCAAAGACCTTCCAAGTCCCAAATTGAAGCGGACCAACACCGGATTCACCCCTAATCAAATAATTGCCTATGATGCTTCTATTCCAGAAGGGTCTAAGAAGATCTGGTTTGAGCACTCCAAGCTCAAACCGTTTAACCCGAATGTCAAGGTAAAGGAGCGGAAACTTAATAATAAGAATGATGCAGATACTTTTGAAGCCAGTTTTGTTAATCATGTAGAGACTACATTAGCAAGAAATATGCTTAATTGTGATGAATTGGCTGCTTATCAAGCAAGTTCTATTGCTATAAGAGATGAATTGATTTTAGACTGGGCCAATACTCAACAGAAACAAACTATTCATGATGGTAAAAGAGTATATTATTTGTCATTAGAGTTTTTAATGGGTAAAGCTATGGATAATGCACTCATTAATTTAGCCGCAAGAGATAATGCTGCAACCTCACTCAAAGAATTAGGGTTCAATTTAGAAGACGTGTTGCGGCAAGAACCAGATGCCGCATTAGGTAATGGTGGATTAGGTAGACTAGCAGCATGTTTTGTTGATTCATTGAGTTCGAAAAACTATTCTGGTTGGGGTTATGGATTGAATTATCAATATGGAATCTTTAAACAGAAGATTGTTGATGGATATCAAGTAGAAACTCCTGATTATTGGTTGAAGTATTCTAATCCATGGGAAATTGATAGACATGAAATTCAAATTCCAGTGGATTTTTATGGATATGTTTATGATAATTATGACACCAATACTGGTAAACCAAAAAAAGTTTGGAGTGGTGGTGAAAGAGTATTAGCAGTAGCTAGTGATTATCCAATTCCTGGTTATAATACTGAAAATACCAACAATTTAAGACTTTGGAATGCTAGACCAACTAATGAATTTGATTTCACAAAGTTCAATGCTGGTGATTATCTGCAATCAGTAGCTGCTCAACAACGGGCAGAATCCATTACTTCTGTTTTATATCCCAATGATAACTTCGATAGAGGTAAAGAATTGAGGTTGAAGCAACAATATTTCTGGGTCGCTGCCTCTTTACATGATATTGTTCGTAGATTCAAAAAGGCCCATACTACTAACTGGAATGAATTCCCGGAGAAAATTGCAATTCAATTGAATGATACTCACCCTACATTAGCTATTGTTGAATTACAAAGAATTTTAGTGGATTTAGAAGAATTAGATTGGGATGAAGCTTGGTCTATTGTAACCAGAGTGTTCGCATACACTAATCATACAGTTATGCAAGAAGCGTTAGAGAAATGGCCAGTTGATTTACTTGGTACTTTATTACCTCGTCATTTAGAGATTATCTATGATATCAACTACTTTTTCCTTAAACATGTTGAGAGTGTTTTCCCTGATGATAGAGATATTTTAGGTAGAGTATCTATAATTGAAGAGCATGGAGTTAAGTCAGTAAGAATGGCTCATTTAGCTATTATTGGTTCTCATAAGACTAATGGAGTGGCTGAATTACATTCTGAATTGATTAAGACTACAATTTTCAAGGACTTTGTTAAAATATTTGGTGCTGATAGATTTGGTAATGTCACTAATGGTATTACTCCCAGAAGATGGTTAAGGCAAGCCAATCCAGAGTTAGCCGATTTGATTAGTAGAGCTTTGAATGACCCTCATTACAATTATTTGACAAATTTGACAGATTTAAAGAAGTTGGAGAAATATGTTGATGATGACAGTTTCTTAACTGAATGGGATGAAATCAAGTTCAATAATAAAGTAAGATTAGCTAATTTAATCAAAGAAGAAACTGGTATTCAAGTTGATCCTACTGTCTTATTTGATGTTCAAGTCAAGAGAATCCATGAGTATAAAAGGCAACAACTTAATATTTTTGCAGTTATTTACAGATACCTCAAGATTAAAGAATTATTGAAACAAGGTGTTTCAGTTGATGAAATTAAGTTGAAACATTACGTATCTAAGTGTACTATTATTGGTGGTAAAGCTGCTCCTGGTTACTATATGGCTAAAACTATTATCCATTTGGTTAATAAGGTTGGTGATGTTGTCAATAATGATCCTGAAATCGGAAATCTATTGAAAGTTGTTTTCATTCCTGATTATAATGTATCCAAAGCCGAGATCATTTGTCCAGGGTCCGATTTATCTAACCATATTTCTACTGCAGGAACAGAGGCTTCGGGTACTAGTAACATGAAGTTTGCCTTGAATGGTGGCTTGATCATCGGTACTGTTGATGGTGCCAATGTTGAGATCACCAGAGAAATTGGAGAAGATAACATTTTCTTATTTGGTAACTTGGCTGAGTCTGTGGATGAGCTTAGACATAAGCATCTCTACCACGGAGTTAACATTTCACCTGAGCTCAACAGTGTGTTTGAAGCCATTCAATCAGGCTTATTCGGAGACTACAATGAGTACAGGGCATTAGTTGATAGTATTAAATACCATGGTGATTACTATCTAGTCAGCGATGACTTTAACTTGTTCTTGGACTGTCACAAGAAATTAGAGGAGGTATATGGCCACCATGGAGGTGACTCTGACGACAAGGACCACTTGCACAAATGGGTCAAGAAGTGTGTTCTCAGTGTTGCCAATATGGGGTTCTTTTCGTCTGATAGGTGCATTGATGAATATGCAGAGAACATCTGGAACATCGAGCCAACATCTAGTTAGGGATTAGTGAATGAAGGATAGCAGAATGAAGGATACGTAGAACGCCTCTAACGAGACACTAATAGAGGTCCGTAGACATACCTTGTAATTTTCTAGGTAAGGGAAGTCCTAGGCCATAGACACCCCAGATAGCTCTAGATAAAGCATATCCTAGATAATAGACACTTCAAATAGTAAATAACACTCCGGATAATAGACACTCCACCCACACATGCTCTTGGCTTCACTAGGAGTCTCGCCACTTAAGTCACACTCCAACAAGCTCTCGCTCCGCTTTGAAGAGTATCGCAGGATAGCTCGGTCGCTCGATACAAAATTACATATGCGGCGGCTATACATCTTCATTGCCTTGATATGCACCGTGCTGTGCTCAGTTCTCAGATCCAAGGCCAGAGACGAGTACCTAGTGCCCAAACTTCCAGGTCTCTATGAAAACTTGCAGGATGACGATATCCCCTTGATGTTTGCAGGCCAGTTGGAACTTTATAAGGAGAACGACACCCATTTATTCTTCTGGAAATACGTGGACAATAACATCATCCCAGAGTACAAGAAGAGAACCATATTCTGGCTTAATGGGGGACCCGGTTGTTCCTCCATGGATGGAGCGTTGATGGAGGCTGGGCCATTCAGAATCAATGACCAGAAACAAGTAATTAACAATAGTGGATCGTGGCATAAAGCTGGT
Source organism: Yamadazyma scolyti (assembly GCA_003707025.2). Classification (NCBI taxonomy): domain Eukaryota; kingdom Fungi; phylum Ascomycota; class Pichiomycetes; order Serinales; family Debaryomycetaceae; genus Yamadazyma; species Yamadazyma scolyti. Next base: position 77,425 of record PPMW02000009.1, read on the forward strand.
GATATAGTCTTTGTGGATCAACCGGCTGGTACTGGGTTTAGTTATACGAAAGAATATGATCATGACTTAGATCAAATTGTATGGCAATTTTTACGGTTTATGGAACGGTTCTATGAACTATTCCCGGAAGATATTGATAACGAAATTTATTTTGCCGGTGAAAGTTATGCTGGGCAATATATACCTTATATTGCCGATGGAATTTTGAAGAGAAACAAGAATCTTAAAGAGGGACAAGTCAGGTATAATTTAAAGGGGTTATTAATTGGTAATGGTTGGATAGCTCCAAATATTCAAAGTTTATCTTATTTGCCCTATTCTATAGCTGCCGGTATCATTGATAATACTAATGATGCATGGAATGATGTATTACGTCAACATGAGAAATGTCAGAATATTGTCAACTCTGTTGATGATAATTCCATGAGTGATTCCGAAGTAGTTGCGAACACTTGTGAAAGTATCTTGAATAAGATTCTATATGCAACTCAAGATATCAGCTCCGGTACTGATCAACAATGTTATAACATGTATGATTATACTTTAAAGGATTCATACCCTTCTTGTGGAATGAATTGGCCTCCTGATTTGGTCAATGTAGGACCATTCTTGAACTCCAAAAGTGTTCAATCTGACCTAAATCTTATTTTGCATAAAAAATGGCATGAATGTTCTGGGAAAGTAGGAAGTCGTTTCAATGCTAAACATTCCATACCTGCTGTAAAGCTCTTACCTGGAATTCTTGAAGAAATCCCCATAGTTCTCTTTAATGGGAATAGAGATATTATCTGCAATTATGTCGGTACTGAAAATTTCATTAAAGAATTAGAATGGAATGGTGTCAAAGGTTTCCTGGAGTCATCTCCACGATACGATTGGGTATACGATAAAGAAGTAGCAGGATACATCAAGACCGAGAGAAACTTGACGTTTGTTAATGTGTTTGATGCTAGTCATATGGTTCCATTCGATAAACCTGAGGTCTCTAGAAGTCTTATCGATATATTGACCGGTAATTTCGATATTGAGGATAAGACTATCGTTACCAAGCCTTTGGGGGTTAGGAAGGTGAGCGAACCAGCAGTATCAAGCTCAAGCCCAAGCCCAAGTCCATCGCCAAGTCCATCGCCAGTTGATACTCTGATCATCGGTGGATTCACCCAATTTGCTCTGCCTTCTGCTAGCACCGCCAGCAGTGCCAGCAGTGCCAGTAGTGTCAGTAGCGCTACTAGTTCCAATGGTGCTGAAGGTGGTGATAACAATACGTCACGGATTACTAGGATCATCCAGCTTGTAGTATTGGTGATTCTTATCTGGGGCATTTACATGTTATACTCACACTACAAATCTAGGCCTGCTTCTATCATCAAGACTCGCCCCTCAGGGAAGAAGAAGAATGTCCAATGGGCTGATCAACTTAGACAATTTCAAGAAGATGATGTCATTCAGCAACAAAGCTTCATTTCCAAGGCTTTAAATAAAATAAGAGGAACTGATAATGGCTCGTACGCACCTGCCAATAGCGACTATGTGGAAGATATCGAATTGGGAGAAGATTTACCTAGAGAAGTAGAAGATTTCGTCATAGACAGTGAGGAAGAAGATAACAAGGATAATGTATAGCTTTATAAATTACATAAGTACATGTATCAGGGTTGTTAAGGCCCTAACATTTAGTAGTGACGGTGCGAATAAATTTTTCAATGTTTAAGCAGAGCATACGCAGATTGAATGGTGCCACCAAAGGCTTCAATATCGTAGAGCCACCCAAGTATACGTTAGGATCATTACGTAGCTTCCCATCATTGGAACCACGGGAATTTGTTGCGTTACCAGCTGATTTCTTGAATTTACCAACCAGGAGAGATTTCTTATGGAGCGCAGTAGTGTATGAAGCTGACAAGGCAAGGGTTGGATCAGGAAATGCCGTAACCAAAAGTGATCAGATATATTCACATAAGAAGTTAAGACCTCAGAAAGGTAGCGGTAAAGCCAGAGTTGGTGATGCTAACTCTCCACATAGATATAACGAAATCAAAGCTCATGCCATAACTGCCCCCCATGATTGGTCGACTAAGCTTCCTTCTAAGATCTACAACAAGGCATTTGCCACTGCATTATCAGAACAGTATAAGAATGGGAGATTGTTTATTATTGGCTCCCATGAAAATACCACCCCCTTGAATAATGATAATGAGAAGACTATTCTTGACTTTAACTACGAATATCCAGAGACCATAAAACAATTCATCAAATCCCATGAGTTGAAGAAATTGAATCTTTTATTCATCACTGATGAACAAAGAAACAACCTCTTGAACGCCACCGATATCCCTTCCGGTAAGGCTGATGTATTAATCAAAGATGCAGTTGAAGTAAGAGACATCTTAAAGGCCAATCGTATATACATCGAATTACCTGCATTACAGTGGTTCATTGGTAGATACATGTAAATAGAATAAACACCACAACGACCCGCTATACTCTTTTGACCTTCTATACCTTCACCCAGGGACTTTCTGTTCCTATTCAATATCCAGGGCTTAGCCCTATGACTGCGTTTGTTCAAAACAGTTTCGTGCGAATCTCAATTTTCCATCACTAAGAAAAATAGTCAAAGATTTTTTGAAAATTTCTATTTCATACAGAGTAAAGATGTCTTTAGTTGTCCAAGAAGAAGGATCCTTCCAACACATTTTACGGTATGTTATTAGCTCATATATGTTATGGACCACCTATCCAAGAAGAGAGAAAGAGAATTGCACAGTAGCAGGGGATGTCAAAGGATAGAGACTGGTGGTGAAAATTTTTAAGAAGATACTAACAGATTAGTTTATTGAACACCAACATTGATGGTAGAATCAAGATCATGTACGCCTTGACCAAGATTAGAGGTGTCGGTAGAAGATATGCCAACTTGGTCTGTAAGAAGGCTGATGTTGACTTAAACAAGAGAGCTGGTGAATTAACCCAAGAAGAATTGGAAAGAGTTGTCACTATCATGCAAAACCCAACCAACTACAAGATCCCAGCCTGGTTCTTGAACAGACAAAAGGACCAAGTCGACGGTAAGGACTACCACGTCTTGGCCAACAACTTGGAATCCAAGTTAAGAGATGACTTGGAAAAGTTGAAGAAGATCAGATCTCACAGAGGTATCAGACACTTCTGGGGTTTGAAGGTCAGAGGTCAACACACCAAGACCACTTCCCGTGGTCGTTAAGTACTAATGTCATAATATGCTTATATTATTCCATGTAATTTAATACATTAACTTACGCTATATATAACCGTAGCCTGCTCTGGTCCCAATATTCAACGGCACACTTCTATTTTGTTACTTGCCTGTGTTATGGTTCATCAACACCCATATACTCTATTTATCGCCATAATAATAATTGATACTGGTCAGCTAGTATCAGAAGCTTACGCAAGCATTTGGCACTAGATAATTTTTTTGGCAAGACATTTTACGGAGAAAACATAATTATAGGAGATACAGTTAGCCCTATACACGCAAAGTGTAGCTCCCTTTGTGCTACATCAACTACATTTCATCAGTTATCCTTCCTGCTATGACCAGCTATCTACAAAAAGGGGAGTGCTAAAGAGTTTAGGGATAAAATACCATATAGAGTTGCATATTAAGATATATGTTTACTAGAAATATATTCATTACATTACTTAGTTGTGACTGCAAAATACAACGATGAATGAATCAACTCAGTAGATGTTTAGAGAGAGCTCTTTACATGGTAAAAATTGGACTTTATTATCTAGATTAACAAGATGTACTGTGAAAATCACGAAAAATACTTAGAACGGTCATCATTCCGATGTTCTGTCTCCCTTTGAAGTTATCCTCACTTATAACCCAATCAGCTTTATAATTCCTAACACAATCTCAGGTCTCGAACAGTTGAACAGAGAACAAATATCAGAATTACCCACGTCTTCAATGAAATACGGGGTGAACCCAAAAAGAGTTCAATTCTTTGGCCTTCTATGCAGAGATAGTAGCTACAAAACATTTCACTGGAGAGTGGCCTCTTATTCTTACAGTTTACAACGATATGATGATTCTCTTGTATACCTTTACCTGTACACATTCTATTTTTCTTGACCATGCCTAAATCAAATGATCACTCTTGCATGATAATCCTTAGAAGAGATACACAACTGCTGACAAGACGATACATGGCGTGGTAAAGGTGGTAAAGCCCAAGTGGTGGCATCAAAACTAAATCATGCAAAATGATCATGCAGGATTTATTGTTCATTGGCCTATTGTTATGTAGACCGTGTACCGCATGCTGGCCACATCATGCAGTAGCCATGCAGTCGCTATTGACGTATGTTAATTGGAGGTGCCGCTTATTGTGACGTTTATTATGCAGATGCAGTTATATACACTATGTTACATTATTTCCATTATGGCTCTACTTCCAATTCCCACCTCTCAAAGACAATAAACTCTGTACTCCCTCAGTAACTTTGTGGTGACTAGCCTTGTTGACGCTGAGTTCGCCTAGTGGAGCTCTTTCCTCGGCGGCGGTGTTCAATAAGTGCTGAATTTTATTGGCCTTCAAGTTTTCCTTATCGTTTTGTATTTTGAACTTGTTCAACTTGAAAGTCATGGTGGAGCTATTAGAGTTGTTTAACATGACTGGTTGTTTCTTCTTTGTTTCCTGTAAAAAGAAAGATTCATTAGCAGAAGAATCAAACGATGAGTTTGGAGTACTTGCTATTGGTCTGATAATTGAAGAGGCCATTGGAGTAGCATAAACAGCAGACATCGGTCTATCTTTTACTGGAGATTCTGAAGATGCATACTTGATTGGATCTGGGCTTGTGAAAGATTTGGTTAAGACCGGCTTAATTGGAGTGGAACTCAATACAGAAGTATTAGCAGAAGAAATATTGACCATCGAATTATTCATCGAATTGTTTATAGAACCAATAGTGACATCTGGGGTAGGTGGCAACTCAGTAATTTCCTTCTCTGAAGTACTTTGTTTCCTGATACTTTGTCTCTTATTTTGAAACCAGATCTGAACTGCCTTTTCAGTCATGGAGACTTTATTAGCAATCTCGATTCTTCTAAGTTTATTTGGAGTTGAGCCTAATAAAAACTCTTGGTTCAAAATATTCAACTCATTTGGTGAAGTTCTTCTTCTCTTTCTCCTAGCCAAAGGAGCATTGTCAATAGAAGGTTCTTGGCTAGGAAAAGTCTTGACTGAATGACTAATAAAAGCGAACGATTTTTCATGTCTCTTGGGCTCTTTTTTAAGCTCTTTTTTCAATTCTTTTTCCACTGGCGAAAGCCTTGGAGTAGCAAGCGATGGAGTAGCGATATTGTTGATCTTGGATGCCATTGGTGTTGATGATGGAAGTGGGAGAGGTGAATGAAAAGTATCAATGGCTGGTAAGGTATAATTCTTATCCTTTAAAAGCGACAGTAAAGGTGGTAAACTTGGCTTGGCATTTTGTGGAACATAGATCGACATGATGATGGGTAACAAATCCAGATATCCTCCTGTTTATATATTTGATGTGGTGGGTGCCAATTTAATTGTTTTAGGAAAAATCATTGCCTATATTTAAAAAACACGAAGCTGCATAAATAATAAACAACTGATTGGGTAAATTAAGCAATGTGCAGAAGACAAATATGAAAATTTTGAAAGCCTTAAAAGTCTGATTCTGGTGATATTTTATATGCTCGTGTAATAGAACTCTAGGATCACGGCCATTCAATCTGTATAGCTGTAGCATACCTATAGCTTGAGCTATGGATGATTATGCACAATCAACGGTATAATGTGGGAATATGACACAAAGATCTCAAATTGAAGCCAATTGGCGTCAATTGGCGCAATAAATAACCCAAAAAGGTTAATGAGTGGCTAAATCGAGAAACGACGATTCGCGTGGGTAAAAAGATAAACAAAAAGGGGAGTGACGCGATTTATTAATTATCCGTTTTGGATGTAATTTCAAGTGTTGCCAATTAGGGGATAAGCATAAGGGTGGTTGCGCGAGCGAAGGGTTGTTTATGTTCTGTGTGGTTGTTTACGTATGGATGGCACGGGAGCAGTACAGGCACAGCGGGATATTGTGTATAAAACGGTGCAGACACATTGGAGGTCAGTGGCAGCGGTGCATACAATGGCACTAGAGGCAGCGGTGTAGACAATGACAGCAGTGGCAGTAGTGATAGTGGCGTATAGGGCATTTGCACTGGTAAGTCGAAGTGGCAGCGGTGGCAGTTGCAGTGGCACCAGTGGCCAAAGTGAAATGATATACAATGGCCCAGAAGCCTCATTGGTGGATACAAGCAGTCGGACAGAAACAGGTGTCCAATTGTCCAATTGTTTACATACTGTTCCCTGATTACCTGAAATGGCCAATGGCGCTCTATTTTCATGCATCTCCCGCATATTCGTTCTTCTCTCACTACTCTACACATTCATATTTACTCTTCCACACTCACACTCTAACCATCCCATGCCCCACTTAGACTTGGTTAATACTAACTATTCCCACATTTATTACCACCACTTCTGCCGTTCCACTGATACTGCTTCCCTGACACTGCATCACTTTCTTTCACGTCGCATGCATCGTGTCCAAACTGGGACGAAAATTCGCTCTTTTAGGACAATGTTTAAATTGGTGCTTGTTATAGGGCTAGTATATCTCTGGCACTGCTTGCAATATACTGCCCCTGTATACCTGACTACAGTCCAGCCCATTGAAAACAGCTATATACAGCAACTTTCGGCGCTCAATTTGACTGTCAGGAACCCCGTTAGGCTCAATAATGGTAAAGTCATCCATGGAAGATTTCTACACATGACGGATATACACCCAGATCCGTACTATCAGGAAGGCTCAAACATTGATGAGATGTGCCATAGTGGTGTGGGAGATGCAGGAAAGTATGGTGATGCAATAGTGGGGTGTGACTCACCCATAACATTGATGAATAAGACATTTGAATGGATTGATAAGAACCTCAAAGATAAGATCGACTTTATAGTGTGGACAGGTGATAATATTAGACATGATAATGATAGACAGTTCCCGAGAAGTGAAAAGAATATCTTCGAGATGAATCAGCATGTCAGCAACTTACTTTATGAACAATTTAAAAACTCTGATGATGATAACCCCAGGAAAATGATTATAGATTTGATTCCTAGTTTGGGAAACAATGATGTCTACCCTCATAATTTATTTGCTGAAGGTCCTACTCTTCAAACCGCTGAATTGTATAAGATATGGTCACCTTATATCCCTCAGAATCAATACCATATTTTCCAAAGAGGTGCTTATTACTTTAAGGAAGTAATTCCAAACCAGTTGGCAGTGCTATCTATTAACACCCTTTACTTGTTCCAGTCTAACCCTTTGGTCGACAATTGTGACAATAAGAAACAACCAGGTTACAAACTTTTTAAATGGTTAGGGGTAGTACTAAAAGAAATGAGAGCTAGAAATATGAAGGTGTGGTTGACTGGTCATGTACCTCCTAATGAAAAGAATTACGATATAAGTTGTTTGAGAAAGTATGTTATATGGACTCACGAATACAGGGATGTTATTATTGGTGGACTTTACGGTCATATGAACATTGATCATTTCATTCCTTTGGATTCAAAAGCTGCCTATAAATCTCTCAAAGAACTGCAGAAGCAGAAGAAAAAGAAGGGCAAAGGAAAGGCGATGATAATTGAACAAGAGGACGAAGAAGACAATGATGACGAAGACGTCGTTATGTTGACTCAACAGCCACCAATGAAGATCACTGGAGGAGTACCTAAAAACAAGAAATTTTATTTAGAGACTTTAAGGCAAGATTATTACGCTGCCATTAAATCTAGTGCCAAATCTGGAGTAGACGGTGAAAGATACTCAATTGCGCATGTAAGTGCATCAGTAATCCCAACATTCAATCCTGGTCTCAGGGTATGGGAGTATAATATCACTGAGTTGAGCTCAGCTCTCGATAATCTGCCAGTCGAAAGCAATTGGGATGATTTCTTCAGCGGGGTGGATAAGTATATGGAATACTTAGATACCTTAGATACCTTAGATGATGACGACTTGGATTATTTTGCCTTTAAGAAAGATAAAACCATCCCGCCAAAGAAGCCAGAGGACATTCCACTTGGACCAGCATACACCCCTCAAACATTCAGTCCACTTAGATATACTCAGTATTATGTGGACTTGAAGGCTGTGAACGAAGGCAAGAAACCGTTCGATTACGAATTTGAGTATAGTACTGACGATAAGTACTACAAGATGGACAATTTGCTAGTTAGTAGTTGGTTAGACCTAGGAAGAAAGTTAGGGCGTCCACTTAAAAATGCAAAAAAAGAGTCTAGTAAGAAATTGGCGGTACTTTGGGAGAAGTTTTTGCACCGGAGTTTCATAGATTCTGACTACGAGAACCTTGGCTATGGTTAAGCGATGTGAGTAGTAGAAAAATGGTCAATAAAAGTAGCTGTCAGGATTGTTTCTTAGTCTCTTTCTCTTGTGACTTTAAAGAATGAAACGAGTTGTCACTGTCGATGACTTTGATTGACCGGGAGATAATAGGACCTACAAGTGACAATTCATTGAATCGCTCTCTTTCTGAGGCCTATTACTTTCTCATGTATTCGCTATAGTTAATAAACATCATATCAAAACGTTGTCATAATCATGAAATCGTGAACAATCTCTGCAAAGCTGGGATTGATATCGAAAAGTAGTTTGCTAATGGATTCTCTAGGAGGTCTTGGGGCGGCCTTTATATTTTCCAGCTGTTTGAATTTTAGAAGACTATAATAGTAAAATCATCAGTCCTAAAGGAACTAGATATCACATCCTTAACCGAGCCTAGAAGGTCGCAACCAGCTTAGCATTTAGTGTTTCGAGTGAACTGAACTGTCCTTTTTGAGTATAAGTCTCCACCTTCTATGATCGCTTTTCTGATCTAAACTAGATCTTCTTCCTCTCTCTCTCCTGGGTCGCTGACAAAATGAAATACGCTACAGCTTTTGGATACTGTTGCACTATCGAGAATCAAACACACTCTGGTCTCTCCACTCTGATCTCTCCACTGTGGTCTCTACACCGCTTCTCCCTCCGGCCGCAGCTCAGTTTGACGTGTTTCAGAGTTGGCTAAAATTTCCTCATTTGAACGCTTTAATCTACCCGGCGATCGTGGATTGGAAAATTTCAACCAGCTGACTTTGCCAAATTCGCTTCGCATCCTTGCAAAAACACAAGCAACTATTCCCCTAAATCAATTCATTCTTATACAACTGTATTATCACATAAATGCCCAGCAAAAAACCGTCCCCGAGAACTTATAATGCTTATACTTTAACGAATAATGGGTCGTTGATCTCCAAAATGATGATCTTCTTCACCCAGTTACCAAAACTTATCACTGCTTTACCAATTGGCGCCAGAAGCATTCATCATGTTAAGACAAGTAGTGAGGCGCCAATGTCCCGTGAACAATTTTACCTTAACTTAATTGTATCTGCTATCCTTGTTTTATTAGGAGGTTGCTTTGCCGGTTTGACCATTGGATTAATGGGTCAAGATGAGGTATATTTAAAGGTCATGGCCACATCTGGAGATAGTCATGAACGTAAACACGCTAAAAAGGTTCTTCGTTTGATTGGAAGAGGCAAACATTGGGTGTTGATCACTCTTTTGTTGTCTAATGTTATAACTAATGAAACGTTACCCATTGTTTTAGATAGGTGTCTTGGTGGAGGCTGGCCAGCAGTAGTCACTTCTACCGCGTCTATTGTCGTCTTTGGTGAGATCATTCCCCAAAGTATTTGTGTTAGATATGGACTTGAAGTGGGGGCTTATTGTGCTCCTTTTGTCTTGCTATTGACGTACTTAATGTTCCCTATTGCATATCCTATTGCATTACTATTAGATAACATTTTAGGTGAAGATCATGGTACTGTTTACAAGAAATCAGGTTTAAAGACCTTAGTGACTTTACATAAAACCATGGGTGTCGAAAGGTTGAATGAAGATGAAGTCACTATTATTAGTGCAGTTTTGGACTTGAAAGAAAAATCAGTAAGTGCTATTATGACTCCAATAGATAGAGTATATACGATGAGTGCTAGTACTATCTTGGATGAAGCTACTGTTGAAGAAATTTTCAATGCTGGATTTTCCCGTATTCCAATCCATTTACCTGGCGAACCAATGAATTTTATCGGTATGTTATTAGTAAGGGTACTTATTAGCTATGACCCTGAGGATGCTTTACCCGTTGCTGCCTTCCCTTTGGCAACTCTCCCTGAAACTGGTGCTGACACCTCCTGTTTGAATATTTTAAATTATTTCCAAGAAGGTAAATCTCATATGATTGTCGTTAGTGAAAGCCCTGGTGAACCTTTTGGTGCCATGGGTGTATTAACCTTAGAAGATGTAATCGAGGAGTTAATCGGAGAAGAAATTGTTGATGAATCAGATGTTTATATTGATATTAATCGAAGTATCAAGAGAACTCAACCTGGTCCCTTATCTAAAAGAAACTTGACTAGTTACTTACACACTTTATACCAAAAGTCATCTAATGCATCAAAGAGAAACTCTTTAGATGTCAATACGGATGCACCAAAGCCACCATCCACTCCAGTTCAAAGTAATCATCGTAACGGTAACCTACTTTTAAATAGTAATATGTTAGGAAACGTTGATGGTAGTAAAACTTGGAAACCTATAAATCCTGCCGAGAATCCTTTAGAGACGTCGAAGGCATTTGTACATATTAAAAGACCAGATATCGAAGGTGTTAAGAATGCAGTACTAATGAGTCCCAGAAGTAAACCTGAACATCCTAACGATGATTTCGACAGGGTCGATGACATTAAAGATAGTGTACTTGAAAATGATAGGTATGGATCGGTACATCCTACTGAAGCGAGTGCAGTGAGACTGCTGCAATCGCTACTCGACAACAATAATGCTAGTAATGACAATAATCACAAATTCTTATTGCCAAATGAGAGAGAAGCTGATATTTCTGATTTCCTGAATCGGATCAAAATTCCTGAAAACAGTGAATTGACTCAACAAAGACAGTATAGAACTGGTGGAATTATCGAATCAGTCATCAATGTTCAAGGTGTACATAAAACTATAATTGAGAACGTAAGCGAAGATGAACAGAGTTTTGAGATTGAAGATTCAGAATATCATGGATTATTGGGAAAGAAAAGTAGAACAAATTCCAGAACTTCAAGCTCTAGAGCCTCGAAATCCTCCAAAAATGGCTATTAGAACCCACTTCACTATATAACAAATAAATTTTATTGCTTAAAAAGAAATCTTCCTCTTATCATTTCTCTCTACGACAACAAGAAAAGATTTTTTGTGGCACTCGCGAAGTACCCGAAGACCTGAAACCCTTCACGAACACCACTTTTAATCAATGAAGGAAGACAGTAAGTTGTCATTGAAGACGTTCTTCAAAGGCAGCCTGTCTAGTACTGCTAGTAGTGACTCGGATGATAGAAATCATCGATTTTTTTTGAAGAAGCGAGATACCCGAAACTCCAGTTCTAGCTCAATTGCTAATATATCATCCGCCGGATCTAACACCACTAGCCAAGATCAAGATGAGACGAAACATAGTCATGTATCATTAAGAAGATTTTTTAATAAGATAAAGCATGATTCACCTGATCACGCCGAAAAAAAGGAGAAGAAGAGACATCATTTCCTACCACAACATTCTACTAGTGAACTCTACAGGAAGTATACAAAGGGTAAATTGTTAGGTAGTGGAGCATCTGGTTCTGTAAACCTTGTGCATTCAAAGACCGATCCTAACAAGGTATACGCCGTAAAAAAGTTTAGACCAAAGCTTCAGAATGAGACAGAGGCTGACTATAAAGTCAAAGTTAATAACGAATTTAAGATAGGTGAAACCCTTGATCACGAAAATCTTATAAAGACGGTGGAATTAATCAAAGATAGTGCTGTATTTGGAAGTATAGAGTACTATATTATAATGGAGTATTGTCCATTCGATTTCTTTAATTTGGTAATGTCTGGATTGATGAATTTGGAAGAAAGTAATTGTTACTTTAAACAAATAATCAATGGAACTGCACATTTACATTCAATGGGATTAGCGCACAGAGACCTCAAGCTTGATAATTGTGTTGTTAATGAAAGGGGGATATTGAAGTTGATTGATTTTGGGTCTGCAGTTCAATTTAGAAAACCATTAACTCCGAACACTAGCTCCGAAGACATTTTAACAGTAGATGATAAATCTTATAAGCTTGTATATTCCAAAGGAATTGTTGGTAGTGACCCATATTTAAGTCCTGAAGTGTTTTACCAAGGGAATCTTGATACTGGTGAGAACAAGGGTTATGATGCCAGAAAAGTGGATGTATGGTCAATTGCAATTATTTATTGCTGCATGGTTTTAAGAAGATTTCCATGGAAGTTACCGAAAACTAGTGATCCTAGTTTCAAGCAGTATATGCATAACAACAACCGTCTTTTCAAATTACTTCCTGAGGATTCTGTCCCATTAATTTCTAAGATGTTGAGCCCTAAAGATACTCGAATTTTGATTGAAGATGTAGTAGATCACGAGTATACTCAGGGAATCGACAGCTGCACATCAGCTTATAAAGCTGAGAACCACGATCATAACTTGGTGACTGAGGAAGAATTAGAACTAATAAATAAGGAGAAAGAAATCATCAAAAAACTACAAAATACAGGTATGGCTTAATGATTATTAGTACGATAGATACATAAATACACAAATCTAGAAGTAAATGAACCGTTGGACGGTGTATCGAAGGGTATTGAACGGTAATATACCCCTGAATACTTGTTTTGCGTTACAATTCGAATAATCACCTCCAGTAAGGAGGTTAGCAATGCCAGCACATGTCAAGATGAAATACTCGGCGCAAGTTGAAACATAAAGCTATAATCGCAAATCCGTCAAATCGCCTAAACTGGTGCCGCAACTAAACTCCAGCAAGCAAAGCGCAACTATCAAGGAAATAGCCGGACTAGAAAAAAGCTTCTGCAGCATCCTTGGTATAGTCTGCAGACGGTATTTCATCAGTAACGAAATGTTGTCAACTCCTTGACAATTCAACTTGTCAACTACAAGCATGACAAGTTAACACCGCAGCACCTTTGTCTAATTGTCTAATTGTTTAATTATACCTATTTTGGAACCCTAATTAGATGAAATAGGATAAATAGTAAAGCATCAACGCGCTAACCTGTAAATTCCCCCTTGCTCGAATTCATTACATTTTTTTTAATTCATTTTTTTTTTTTTTAATTTTCTTTCGTTATATATACTTAGATTGGCCCATTTCTTGGAGAAACTTGAAGTTAAGGTAGAATTTACATTTAAGTTTCATACATTCTTTTCGCCCAAGTTTAAATCTAGAAGATAAGGCATATATATATAGTGCTCGATTACCATTGACAGTTGTCAGTCATTATGTTGAAAGCGTTCAAGAGTAGCTCCGCTAGTACCGCTCCTAGCCCTAGCGGGCACAAGAAGCCAGAAATATCGGTTAACACTAATATCCATAGAAACAAGTCAACCAAGTCTGTTACATCCACCAAATCCAATACTTCATTGAGTTCCAATAAGACCAGTAGTTCAATACTGTCGACTTCATCCAATTCACTCGAACAGAATATTAAGAATAGTACCATATATAGTCCTATAGTGGAGAGTCCATTGGTACCTAATTACGGTCACTATAGGTTTTTACTAGTGGATGATAACTTAATTAACCTCAAGATTTTATCGAAGATACTAACTAAACTTTTCCCCAATAGTCTTCTTATAAAGCTCTCCAATAGTTCTACAGTAATGAAACTTGTAGAAAAGGAGAAATTCGATTTAATATTCTTGGACATTGAAATGCCTCCGATTAATGGGGTGGATATCAGTAAGAAGATCAGGTCGAATAAGAAATATAATAAAGTTGGCCTTATAGCAGTTACTACGCGGTACACCGATAAAGACCTAAAGGTGTATAAGAAAATAGGTATCGACTTTACATTCCGCAAGCCTTTAAACTACAATATGAACTTGATTTTGAATAACATAGAAATCATTCTTAACTATAGAAAGAACAAGTAACGATTTATGAACCTGTACGATAATGTAATATACAATTGAACCCATCACCATCTCTTCACAAGCAATTTTCGGAAGCAATTAATCGGAAGCGGAAGCGATGGATATTGCAGATCTTCGCGCCTAGGTAGTTGCCTGTTGTTCCGTCAGCAATCATCGCGCAAAAGAAAACAGGCGCGCTATTTTGGCTAGACTCATAATTCGTAACCCGTAAAATGCAATATTGTTCTATTACATTAAGAACACTAAATGAGCACAGACTCAAAACATGAAATTTTTATAAACAATGGCAATAGAGACAAAATTGTTTCACTCCTTATTGTTACGCGAAGTTACCTCGAATGAACCCTTTTTGAACCAAATTTTTTTGCTTGACCGCCTCGTGAGGGTGTATGTCGCATCAGGCGCCTTGAAGATCTTTCCGGATCTAGCATCTAGCTGTCGATCTTCTCGTATGTGAGAGGCGGGCCTTCTGGCCCAAAAAATATTTTGCAGGTTGCCTGACCACCGTCCTCTGGTATTGCTTACGGATCATCATCGAAAATGCTCAAACAATGGTGACCCACCAGACTCGGCTTCTTTGACGATCAGCAAACACCGCATTTCCTATGTACTTTTCCTGCGCAATACTTAAACCGCAATGCTTGAGTCGCAATGAACCATCCCAATGTGAAATTCGGTAATCACACTTAACATATTAACCTGAAATCATCGTCTAGAGCACGTGTATCAAAGCATGTGACAAAATTTACAAAGGGAAGTGAACGCGCAGTGAGGCTAGTTGGAGGATGATCCTTGAAGTGAAGACCAGTGAGCCTAGAGATGCGTTACAGAGTGAACGAACGTGCTTATCATTCATACGGCTTTCCACCACTCTCTTTGTGACGTCATTTGGTATTCTTTTGAACTTCAAGTTGGATTCCAACTCTGGCAATTCCCTCCAACATGATTTCATCAACTCCACCTTTTCAAGGATAATATCCTACATCTTACTTGGACTTTCGGTGGTAATTTTGTTAGTGAGCTGTGTAAGCTACTACATTACTATACATAGGTACAAACTAGCCAAAATAGATAATTTTGGGTTCAATAATAGAATGATTTCGGTGTTGATTGGATTTTTGGTAGCACTTCTTTTCGTCATAAATGTCAGTCTCCTTATCAGGAGCTACCAATCGAGAAAGTTATAGCCGAATTTCTCCACAAGTGATGTCTACACAATCTGTATCTTGACAAGCTTCATCTCCACAGGTATCCCCACAAGCTGGTACTTCAATTGCTCTCTCACTACCCTCATAGTGAGCATTTCCGCTTATGCATTTAACCGGACGAATAACTGTCAGATTTATGCACCAAAGTGGGACAAGCGGGACAACCGGAATATCTTATCTGTATATCCTGGTAGTATACGGCCCCTCCCCCTGCTGATCACATAATACAACCCGGAGGGGAGTGTCAGCGAGCAATTTTCCGCTGCAAAAAATCGTAAATATTTATGAATCTGGGGAAGTGCGTGGGGCCCTAAATCTTGAATATGATGAATATATAAAGCATAATTCATATGTGTAGTAGATAGACTCTCTATCTTTGAACAGGGCACCTAAAACCACAACTTCAGGTCGTTTCAACGAGTCTAATATCACCTAAATTGAAAAGAATGATGACTTGCGGTGTGGATTTTAGGGACCTTCACTATCCGGATGCGGCTTTCCAATAGTCAGTTCAAGGAATAACTATAAAAGGTAAATGGGAAGTCCTAATTTTGTTCATTGAAACTTGAAAGATAATGAATGCTAATGATAGGAATTTTAAACCTGAGATAGCTCATTTAGAAGAAGCATCTGACGCATCTTCATTCAAACATGAGCTTGCTAGGACAGCTTTTGTCTTAGAAGACGCCAAAGATGCAACTGGCGCTGAAAAGAATTTGGAGTTATCAAATGCATTAAAGTACTACAAAAAGGCGATATTCTGGTCAATGGTACTTTCACTTACCATTGTTATGGAAGGTTATGACAACAGTCTTATGAATTCTTTCTTTGGGTACCCTTCTTTCAAAGAGAAATATGGCGAACTCACTGGTAATGGAGACTATGAGCTTGCTGGAAGGTGGCAGTCTGCTCTAGGTGCTGCTTCAATTGTGGGTACTTTTTTTGGTGTTTTAGCTAACGGTTACTTGATTGAAAAATTTGGACACAGAAGGGTTATCATGGTTGCCTTAGTTGTAATGAGTGGATTCATTTTTATTCCATTTTTTGCTCCAAATGTGGGTGTTTTAGTGGCCGGTCAAGTCTTATGTGGCTTACCATGGGGAATTTTTGCTACCATGGGTCCTACCTACTCATCAGAGGTCTGTCCCTTAGCCTTAAGAGGTTACTTAACGGCTTATGTTAATATGTGTTGGGCCATTGGTCAGTTTATTTCTGCTGGAGTTTTACAAGGTCTTGTAAATAATTCAACAGAATGGGGCTACAGAGTTCCTTTTGCAGTTCAATGGGCTTGGCCCATTCCACTTTTCATCTTAACTTTCTTAGCTCCTGATTCTCCTTGGTGGCTTGTCAGAAGTGGTAAGCATGAAGAAGCTGAAAGAGCATTGAAGAGGTTAAGTTCTAAAGAAGAACATCATAAAATTCCTCAGCAATTAGCATTGATGATCCATACCAATGCTTTGGAACAAGCACAGCATAATTCTCAGAATGATGATGAAAAGGGAATCAGAGGTTATCTCCAATGTTTCCAAGGGAGTAATTTGAGGCGTACTGAAATAGTATGCATTACGTTTGCTGGTCAAGTTTTATCAGGGTCCTCGTTTGCTTATTCCCCTTCTTATTTTTTCAGTCAGGCTGGTTTGAACTCTAATGATGTTTACAAATTGAACTTGGGTACCACTGCCATTGCATTCACGGGATGTATCTGCTCGTGGTTTTTGTTGAGCAGATTTGGTAGGAGAACCATCTATGTGACTGGCTATAGTCTCTTGACATTTATGTTACTATTGATTGGTATATTGGCATGTCCAGAACAGACGTCTGGAATCAAATGGGCACAAGCTGCTATCGTCATGATCTGGGTTGCTGCTTATTCATGCACGATTGGACCATTGGCTTTCACCATTGTATCTGAAATGAGTGCTACCAGGTTGAGATCTCAAACAATAGCATTAGCAAGAAACGCTTATAACCTTATTTCCTTGACTTCTCAAGTGGTAGAGCCATATTTAATCAATCCTGAAGAAGCTAATTTGAGAGGTAAGACTGGATTTGTTTGGTTTGCAACTGCTTTCCCTACTTTGATTTGGGCATTTTTCAGATTACCAGAAACTAGAGGTAGGACTTACGAAGAATTAGATATTTTATTTGATAGAAGAGTTAGTGCCAGAAAATTTTCCTCCACTGAAATTGAGTTGGAGCCTGTTGAAATCAGCGACTGAAAATAATAGGAATGAAAGTTAATAGTGTGTATATAATAGGAGTATCGGCCAAAGCCAAAAAAAATTTGACACCTCTGTAATCAGGAACCCCACTCTGCACGGCTCTTATTGGACAAGATCAAAATCTGGGGTGCATTGAAGTTTTCGAGAAACAGTGAGCCTACTACTACGGCATTGATAAATGGTTGCATAGTAGCCTTTTGTTCTTATGTGGAGCAAAAAGTAATAGATCTCTGGTAGAATAATCTCCCGAGATCGGGGGTGGTAAAGTTTGTGCCCCGCAACTTAATTTTACGAGTGAGATCGAGAAGTGAGCTTAGAACGAAGTGAGAGGCGACTAGAATGTATAAACGAGACAGAGTGAGAGGCGAGTATAATATGAGGGACTAGTCCGTTTGAAACGATCAAAGTATGAAAGACGAGACCCTGGTTAGATTATACTACTTAAGTATGTGCATCTAAATTACCTCACTCATATCTGTCTCTACCATATCGCTTCTCGCTCCATTCGAAGAGAGATAACCATACAGATACCAAGACAAATACCGCGGCTACCCTCGTCCGTTCGGAAAAAGACTATATTACCTATGTATGTGCATCTAAAATATTCTCCACTACTCCGTTCACACTGAGCTGAGCATATTTGGCATTCATCAACACTTGCAAGAGTTTCTTGATACCCAAGTTCAATACTGGTTGCTCAAATTTCAGTAATTGGTCTAAAATTTGTAATCTCTCACTCTCTTCCATGAAGTCAATTTGGTTCATAATAACTTGTAACTCATTTAAACTTGTAACAGGTCTTATTTCAATAGTCTTGGTGAAAATATCAACGAAATTCATTGATTTCAAGATCGAATATTGAGAGGTAGTGGCTAAGATCAATAATCTTCTACCATTCGGAGGTTTCCTATTCAAGTAAACCATCAACAACTGTAAGATATCGTTAGAGAATCTTGGACCAATTGGAACATAATTAATGATGCTTTCAATCTTATCGATGATCAAAACATTCAATGGTGATTTATAGACATCTCTGAAGATGTTATCAATAGTACTAATTTTCATAAGTTCATTCATACCAACCAATGTTTCACCATTAAGAATCTTAATAAAAGGGAACTTAGATTCTAATGATATATGTGTAGCTAATGCTGTTTTACCAACACCAATACTTCCATGAAATAATAAACTAACTAATCTCTCATTTTCAGAATTTGAGACTTCATCAATATATGATCTTCCCATGGATAAAAATCTTTCTATGGATTCATTATAATGGATAATACCATAAGGAATATTTTCTGATAAGTTATCTTCATCAGTTCCAAAAGCTGGCTTGACTTCATTCAATGCAAGTTCAAAATTTTGCCAAGTTAATTTCATTTTACTGATATTTTCATCAACTTTAGCTAATGAGTCAGATTTGGTATATGCATTGATTGCAAAAGATGTTGCACTGTTAACTAACCCTTCTAATTCAGCACCAGTGAAGTTTTTAGTTAATTTTGCCAATTTATGGAAATCTATATCATCATCCAATAAATTGTTGGTCTTCATTTTCTTAGTATGAATTAAAAGAATTTCATAACGACCCTTTTCATCAGGTAATGAGATTTCTATTTGAATCTCGAATCTACCAGGTCTAAGTAAGGCGTTATCAATCAAGTCCAATCTATTTGTCATACCAATAATCAAAATATTGTTTAACTGATCTACACCATCCATTTTAGCTAATAACTGATTGACAACATTATCACCAACACCGGTACCATCAGACTTATTTGCACCTCTTTGTTTGAACACAGAATCCAATTCATCAAATATAATGATGTGTAAACCTGAGTTTTCACCTTTTTGTTTGTATTCAATTTCTGCTTCTTTGAATAAATTACGAATATTCTCTTCGGAGGCACCAACATATTTACTCAACATTTCAGGACCATTAACAATCTTTGGTTCTTTAACGTTCAACATTTTACCAATTTGTCTTGCAATTAAGGTTTTACCAGTACCCGGAGGACCATATAATAATAAACCTTTAACATGTCTTAACCCTAAATTACTAACTAAATCAGGACTAATAATTCTTGAAGCGAATGCTCTTCTAAAGATTTGTTGAAATTCATTATCTAACCCACCAATACCCAAAGAGTCAAGTTTAAAATCTGGATTGATGATTGGATTTGATCTTGGTTTATTACCAACTCTTGATTTAGCACTACCATCTTTAACTAGATTAATTATTGAATTTTCATAAGGATAAAAATTGACGTCGGATTCCGTAGTAAGAATACCTTTGGATTGAGTTGATTCACTGAATTCTCCAGATTGACCAGTCAAATCCAGTAACTGGATTGAGTTTACCAATACAAGAAGATATTGGCCTTTGAAATCCATGACTATAGTTTGACGAGGTTGTAATACTTGATTTTTATAATTCTGGATGAACTGAGCAATGAGTTCAGTGTGATTGAAAGGAGCAGATGTGGCTTTACTCTTGGATCTAAAATCTACTAAAAGTTCTATGGACTTGATATAAATCATATTGTCTTTGAAGTTATTCAAGTTAAAATCTTGAACATTGATAGGCTGATTAAGTGACCATTTACCTGTCATTCTGATATTACCAGCAAGTCCAACGGAGCCGGGTTTTACTGCGGGATCCCTTGCAACTGTATAGACGAATGTATTGTCTAACTTGATGTAGGTTAGTTCTGGAGGCAAATCATTAGGATTTACAGCAACTGTGTTACCTAAAGCAATGGCGTTGGAAGGACAGTTGTCAACATTCAATTGCCGCTTGAATGCCTTGGTGGGCTGGTTATGGGTGATTGTGGGGTTACCGGGGCCTGGGTGATTGGACACTTTGTGAAATCCAAACTTCTCCATGTTGTTCTGAGAAATTATATGCTGCGCTTCGAGCGAAGTGAGAAGCGACGTTTGAGATTCGAAGTGAGAAGCGACATAAAAGAGAGGCAGTATAATGGTAGAGTAGGGAGTAGAGAACACTAGAGAGTAGGAGCACTAAAGAGTAGAGAGTACTAGAGAGTAGAGAGTAGAGGTTATTAAAGAGTAGAGGTTATTAAAGAGTAGAGATTATTAGAGAGTAGAGAGAAGAGAATACTTGAGAGTAGAGAATACTAGGGAATAGAAAATACTAGGGAATAGAGAATACAAGAGAGTGCCATAGTTGGAAGTTAATCGGCAGTACAATAACTGGCTTGACTCCGCAGAGAGTGTGACAGTTGGCAGTGTCGGTAGAGAGTCGATAGAGACTATATGGTCGTGGTCAATTGCTGACATAAGCATACGACAGATCAAAGTGTGGCGTTGATTCGAGCGGAAGTTGAGGGCACCTACGAGAAGGAGATATGAAGAAACACGGGAAATTGAAGCGATCCAAGCTGAACAACTGGGTCACATCAATACTCAAGGCCATTAGAGTCATAAGATCCAAGAATTATTATACATTTCCATTATTAATTAATATTGCATGTGAACTGGTCACTATATCCAGTAGATAGGGGAACTACCATCAAATCATAATATTTATCGAGTAGTACTCATCCATAATCAGCCCCACCATCATAATAATCATTTCTAGCCTCAACATACTTATTAATCATACTTTATACCTCGATTCTAATGGTCCAATCACATTATTAAAACTATGGCGTAGTGTTGAGCATGGGACACGACCTCCGATTACAAACATTTTCACATTCTAGAATTCCGTGGCATACAACTATAAATTGGCCCACAATCCCCCTAAAAAAATCCTTATTGACAATTAATTAAGATGGCTCCACAAATTCAAAAACCAGCACCAACTTTCAAGAAGACTGCCGTTGTTGACGGTACATTTGAGGAAATTTCCTTAGAACAATATAAGGGTAAATGGGTCTTATTGGCTTTTATTCCATTGGCTTTCACATTCGTTTGTCCAACTGAAATTATTGCTTACTCTGAAGCTATTAAGAAGTTCACTGATAAGGATGCTCAAGTATTATTCGCTTCTACTGATTCTGAATACTCCTTATTAGCTTGGACTAATGTTGCTAGAAAAGATGGTGGTTTAGGTGCCATTAACATCCCATTATTGGCTGATACCAACCACACCTTATCTAAGGATTACGGTGTCTTAATTGAAGAGGAAGGTGTTGCTTTGAGAGGTATCTTCTTAATTGACCCAGAAGGAATCTTGAGACAAATCACCATCAACGATTTACCAGTTGGTAGATCTGTCGATGAATCCTTGAGATTGGTCGAAGCTTTCCAATTCGCTGACAAGTATGGTGAAGTTTGTCCTGCTAACTGGCAGCCAGGTGCTGAAACCATTGACACCAAGGACGCCAAGAAGTACTTTGAAAAGGTTAATTAGATCATATAGATAGGAATACAGGAAAATACGACATCTTTGCTCTACGGTTTATTTTGGACCCTTGGACTCCACTTGTGCTCTACCTGTACTACGCTTTTACTTACAGTACAATCTACTACTGCTTTAAATGCTTCGCTTCAAATACTTCGCTACTCGATCTCCTTATCTATCATGTCCAAATCCGGTAACTTTTTCCAAGACCTCGGCACTGAGACATTGTGGATTAGAGGTGTATTCGCCACTGTCACTCGCCACTGTCACTCGCCACTGTCACTCGCCGCAGCATTCGCCACTGCACTCGCCACTATGCATTGCATTGCTTCTTTTGGCTTAATTGTGCAAACGCTTACTCATTTATTTGTATCGTTTGCCTCTTTTGTATGATTAGTCATTGACTTAACCTATCTGGTTACCCACTAGAAACATCGTCCCAAGAAGTGAACTTTATCCTTTGTGTAATATTTTAACACTACCACTCCAACAGCTGTTGCTGGATAGCAAGCAACCACGGCCTTCTTACTGCCTACGAACTCCTTCCACTCCTCTTTCACTGTCGTCTGTATTATCTCTCTCTCTCGGTCCATGTCCGGGGTTATTACGTCACCGTCTACTCCTACGTTATACAGCTGCCACACAAAACTTACTTCCTCTCGGTCTAAAATTTATACAATATTGACGACTCTCATCAGCTGAAGCGCTCTACATCAGGAATAGGAATAGCAATCCTTGATATAACATTACGACTTCAGGTGTATTTTTCCGAAGTGTTAATATGCGGAAATTGTCATGTCGGATATCTACTTTTACAAGTTCTTGGTGAACAAGCAAGTGTTCTTCAAGTCCAAGTATTGCTATGCATTGGTGAACTTGAAGCCAATTGCTCCAGGCCACGTGTTATTGGTTCCTTATGATAATAAAATCACCCGGTTTAATGATTTGAATGATGAGCAAAGTATTGATTATATGCAAAGCTTACAACTTTTGAGTAAATTTATTATATGGAATTATAAAGCAGATGCCATGAATATTTCAATTCAAGATGGCCCAGAAAGTGGCCAATCCATCCCCCATCTCCATACTCACTTGATTCCTCGTTTCAAAAATGATCCATTACAAAATGATAAAGTGTACCAGGACCTCGAAAAGGTAGACATCTTACACGATTTTGAACTTAGACGTAAAGCGTTCTTAGAGTCTTCTACCGTATTCAAGAAAGACGACGAACGTTTCGATAGATCCATTGCAGATATGGAGGAAGAAGCCCGCTACTTGCAACTGCAGTTCCATATATTCACCTCTAATGTATAACCTCCGCCTTTCCCTCATCCTCCGCCCAAAGCCCGCCCAGAGTCCGCCTGAAAATGCTCGAAAAATTTCATTTAGAGCACAGTATGGAATATGGAGAACTCGATGAAATACAGTGGAAGAACCCAGAGTGGATCAATAGGTTTGGATTACATACTGGAAATGTACTAGATTACTTTAGTGAGTCACCTTTTTATGATAGAACCTCGAATAATCAGGTTATAAAGATGCAGTTTCAATTCCAGCCACCACCCCAGAACATTAATACCCCGTTAGAATTCACCAAGTATTTCGAGAATAAGCTTACAGAGATGGTGGGAATAGAATTTATTATAGCGTACATACGGGAACCGGATTTCTGGATCATTAGAAAGCAAAATCGACTCACAAAGACTAATGTTGAATACTTACAGGATTATTATATTATAGGCGCTAATATCTATCAATCTCCTAAATTATATAAGCTTATTGCTTCTAGGTTGTTGAATTCGACCCTATCGATCAAGAATTCTATAGGGTTGCTTAACAATTTGGATCAGTATAAGTTTGAAGATGACACTATAAAGAATGAGAACACCACTAATGGTAGTTCTAATACGCCTAGTACTCAAACACCTTTCACACCAGCAATTGGTACCACAGAGAAACCAGAGGTTAACTTTGAAAACATTCTCAACGATGCTCTCAGCCATAGCAAGTGATAAGTAATGATTATATATTGATTACAACTCATCCTTTTCAAGACCTTCTAACGCCTTTTTCTCTTCAGCAGTCAAGTCAACCTCGCCAGTGGCAGAGATCTTCAATTCCTTGATTGGTCTATCACCATAGCTAGTCTTGACTTTTTCCAAGTAATCGACAACATCGAAGCCATCAACAACTTTACCAAACACAACGTGGGCACCGTCTAACCATTTGGTCAACACAGTGGTGATGAAGAATTGAGATCCGTTGGTGTTCTTACCAGCATTGGCCATACTCAATCTGTAAGGTTGATCATGTTTTAATATGAAGTTCTCATCGTCAAACTTGCCACCATAAATAGACTTACCACCATAACCTTTACCGGTCTCGTAGTCTCCACCTTGAATCATAAACTTAGGAATAATTCTGTGGAAAATAGAACCTGTATAACCAAAGCTTGGATCTTCACTCAAGGTTAATTCCTTGAAGTTCTTGACTGTCTTTGGAACTACTGTACCAAATAACCCAAACGTGATCTTACCGATGGACTCACCATCTTCGGTGATCTCAAAGTAAACTTTCTCAGTAATAGGAGGGTCTTCGGATTGTTCAGCTTTGGCTGTGCCAAACGAGTAGAACAAGAAGAATATCGATGCAATTAAAACACTAACGAGTCTCATCATGAATGGCGTGTTCAGTTTGGTGAATTTCCTGCCCTCGCGCGCCAGGTCGCCATAGGCCGCCGTACGCCACCATATGCTTCGCGCACCGCTATAATTCCGGTACCATTGTATTCAAGCACTGCGCCTAAGATCCATGTGTGACAACGTGGGACGTATATTCGTGGGTATGTGTCAGAGAAGGGTTAGCGAGGTGTACTAGGGACCGCCAGGCAAGTCCATATTGGCAAATCTTCATCCAAACTCTAGGCGATGTAAGGCCCATCGCATCGAGGACCGCAGAGTAGGTTGTCTATCCGACTCCGACTGGTCATAAGCCCCCCCTTGTTAACGCTGTGAGTATCTGTCTTTGCTGCTGAAATGTTCGACGCCTTCGATAGTGTTGGAATGAATCCAAGGTCATGATGAGGTGAACCTTGAATGGAATTTCTGTTCTGGTGCTTGGACTCGATGTTACAGTGGTGCTTAGACTCGATGTTACACAAGATGATGACCCAGGAGCGAGATAGCTCTACTGTTGACTTTTGCCGTTCTGTCAACTCTCATTGCCTCTTGCCAGACTGTAATATCTGCTATTAACTACAAGTGAGAATCGTAGAGAATTGTACACATAGTAAGCTCATAAGGAGTCTACACTAACATATACGTAAACCTATTGATTTCACACGACGCATGATAGTGAAGATGGTTCAGATCATCTCTCCTGTGATTGATAACTTTCTGATCCCTGCTCAATGGCATCTGGTACAAGCCAATTAGCCAGGTAATATATTTTACTATGTACATCTAAAACTCTCTCTCACCTTTAGCTTCAGCTTCTAATTCCTCTTTCTGGAACCTTTCTTTGTCTTCTAATCTCTTCAATGCTTGTCTCTTGGCAATGACTAATTTGGCCTTTCTTTCTCCTCCATTCTTTTTCTTACCTCTCTTGTGTTCTCTCAATGGTTCCAAGTTATTAACAAATTTGTGTCTCCATCTTAGTAAGTAACGTCTTCCTCTAACGTCTATTCCCATGTGCTTCATTTGTTTAGATGATGTCTCCAAGAATTTATTGAGGTCTCCCTCAAACATATCCAAATATTCAATGCTGTTACGTCCAATCAACTTCAAGAATGTCTCTAAATCATGTACATTCTCTTTGGTATATGTTGATGTGTTTGTTCTATAATTTATTGCTGTGTGGTGAAAATCCCTGGAAAAAAAGGGACGTGTAAATATTGGCTTCGATAATGACTGTCTAAACACTACATATCTGTTAAGTGTCGCCGTAGCGGGAGTTCTGGGTATTATAGAACTAAGAGCCCTCAACATTATTGAAAATTTTTTCGTCTTGACATTTTCAGTCTACTCGCACGCACTACTAGAAACTACTATTGTACATTTTGTTTGATAATGGCATCAATATCGTCCCATAATTGGATTATAGCTTGATTATTGGTAAGATTACGTTTCTGATTCATCTCTGATTTAATATCATTGAAAATGTCTTCAAGAATTTTCTTACTTGTTGGTCTGTAAGATTCTCCCGCGGTTAGACCTTGCATGTAAAGACTTAACTTTCTACTTGATTGGGGAGTTTGTTCTTGAAGAGTGGATAAAGCAATTTCTGTCCTATAACTAGGTCCCAGTATTGAAACCGTATAATCACCAAAGTAATTCTCTTTTTTAAGAAATTCTATTTGAGTAGATGTTAATCTTGAAGTTATATTTTCCAGTATATCTAAATCATTCCACTGATTTGAAGGAAGAACAAACCCATATTCACATAATAGAAAACTATTCGAATGTGGACCATAACTTAAAAAGATTTGTTCGCCTGTATTATACTTTCGAGTAGTGATCACCTTGAAATGGGTATCAATTTCTAATCTACAATGATCTTCATCAGAATGATTTAAAAGATCAACATAAGGAGCCATAGTGAAATTATCTTCTCTACTTAAACCTAAGTCCATATAAAGACATCTGGTATTGACACATTGCCATATCCAAACGTATGTTTCAATATCTAAATCTGGATCCAATGCCTTGATCTCTTCATAGTCGGTCTTGAACCGCTGATAAACCTTCTCTGAATGTTCTAATGCTTGACTGGGAAGTTGTGAAAGAAGTTCATGGTTGTCTTGTACTTTCCATGTGAGTGGCATATCCTTGAAAGAGTCAGCAGCTGGTAACAGTTCAATATACTCTTGATGTGGAGACTCTTCATTAAGCTGCTGTACTAAGAAGTGAGACACCGCTTGAACTGACAGTAGCGAATTAGCTGGTATATTCAGCTTATTTATGAGCTTTTCAAGCGGTATTTTGATGATGGTTGTATTAGGGAATATAGTCTGAGAAGCCGCTAGTCCTCTACCGGTCCCTGGGAACGTAGCCACATGAGTACTCATTAGTGATGCGATGCGCAGACTGGCCTCGCTGTATGTGCCTCTGCAAGTGACTGTATGTTTTGGGACATAGTGCTGTTACAGACGACAGATCAGAACAGACAGAGAAGAGCGAAGGGTGATACTTTCATAAACTATATAGTGCTCAGATTGCAGTATATCCACCGTCAACGATGATGTCTGCGCCAGTAGTGAATGAGCTTGCGTCAGAGGCCAAATACACATATGCCCCGACCAACTCATCTGGGTCAGCTTCTCTACCCAATGGGGTCAAAGCCCAGAATCCGGCTCTTTCCTCAGTAGTCAATGAATCGGACATAGATGTATCGGTGTAGCCAGGGGAAACCGAGTTACATCTTGCGAATCCCGCCCATTCAACTGCTAGCGACTTGGCCATATGCAAAGCACCAGCTTTACTGGCGTTGTAAGCAGCTTTATAGTGGGGGACATTGGCAATGCTACCAGACATGGATGCTGTGATTATAAAATTGCCCTTACTTTGTTCTTTGAAGTACTTACCTACTGCTTTGGCACAGTAGAAAAGACTGTTCAAGTTGACATCGATTGTAGTTTTCCAAGCCTCAGGAGTGGCTCCCTCTGAAAGTACAGGTCCTCTATACCAAGTAATGCCCGCATTGGCAATAAATGTATCAATAGTCTTGAATTCTTTGATTACTTCATCAACTGCGGCTTGTACTACTTCAGGTTTGGTGACATCAACTTGATAAGTCTTTGATCTGATTCCATACTCTTTCTCTAAACTGTTAGAAAACTTACCTCCATCACTTGCATAATCAAAGATTATGACATCACCTCCCATTTGAGCGAACCCAGTGGAAATGGCACCTCCAATTCCTCCTAACCCTCCAGTGATGACATTGACCTTTCCTTCCAATGAAAATCTATCCTTAATGTTGGTCTTGAATGGTTTCCTCTTTGTAGGAACCGTTTGGTCCTCATCTGGTGCCTTAATATATGACTTGAAATTCTTGGTGCCTGAGCTCCCTTCTTCGTTAATTGTAGTTACCATCAATTGTTACTACTACTGCTGATCATACCTGCTTATATTGTTCAATGGAATGGGGTAAGTATGGGGTGACCGCATTGTTAATGTTCTCCGGAAATCTGACCGTGGCCGGGTTCAATTTCGGAAATATTCCTTTTATATCCCTTGGGGTTATGACCGGCTGTATATGCCAAATCTGCATAGTTTGCGGTAAAAAATTCCCAATCCTTCAATTACAGCCGATGATTTTATTGATGCTAAAATACTATACATTACATTAACTCCTTAAGAGTGATTTTATCTTGTTGTTTTTGATCTGAAGCAAATTTATTATTAAATTTCTCTCTCAATTTCTCTCCGTGGAAGTAACAGTAGAGTGGGAATGGTACACCAAGTAATATGGCGATGAATGCACACATAGTGTTA
Organism: Yamadazyma scolyti; assembly: GCA_003707025.2. Classification (NCBI taxonomy): domain Eukaryota; kingdom Fungi; phylum Ascomycota; class Pichiomycetes; order Serinales; family Debaryomycetaceae; genus Yamadazyma; species Yamadazyma scolyti. The sequence goes on from PPMW02000009.1 coordinate 105,900, forward strand.
CCCCAACCGTAGTTTAATTTGGCATACATTTTGGATGCAAATAATGGAAATGCAAACCCGAATAACGACCTAAACAATGCGGCAGCGGCTACTGAAGAGGCGGCAAATCTAGGATTCATGTCAATCAAGTAGCCTTGGCAACATTGGAATGCACATATAAATCCGAATGCAAAAATTCCCGATCCAATTCCTGGCATAATCCAATGTAGCTTATACTGAGCGCTCCACCCATACCAAATTAATCCAATAGGGATAACTATACCCACTATGAAAAGACAAGGTAACCTGAACTCTGGTTTATGAACACCATGATTCTTTTCCACTAATCTCTCGTAAGTTCTTCCAATGATCCAAGTCCAAAATATAATTCCTACCGTAAATCCAACTCCCATCGGCAAATACATCAATCCAATGATACTCTTACTGAACCCGTAATTTTCATAGAACATACTTGGAAAAGTGATAATAATAAGGTACATGAACCCGTAAATAAATGCTAAAAATGACCCCAATCCAATTACCATAGGATGTGTGAGAAGTAACTTCACAGGTCTAGTCATTGTGGCAAGCATTCTTTTGCCAAAACTTTGGGTAGTTATCTCGTAGATGGTATGTAAATTCTGGTTTCCCGTTGTCTTTCTTAAATGCTTGGCTTTACGTCTTAACAATGTTGGTGCATAAGTTTCTTTGAAGAATATTGTCCCAGTTATGGCGACAACCCCATTGAAGATAGTTAACACGTAAAATACCCACCTCCATGGTTTGTGATCGACAATAAATCCAGCTATTACTGGTGCAATAACAGGGCCCAATAAGGGTGCCAATGTAAACCCTGCCAATGCTACGTTTCTTGACTTGGTATCGAATAAATCTGAAATAACACCTGCCCCAACATTTAAAGGTGAAGATCCAAATAATCCACCAATAAATCTGAATACCATCATCTGTGTCGTGTTCTTACTCAATCCACATGCTAAATTGAAGAAAAAGGAAAACCATATAGAGCTGTCCAAAACAGGTTTTCTTCCTATATAATCGAATTCACTCAAAGGAGCTATTAAAAGTGGACCAAAAGCCCACGCCAAAATCTGAATTGATGCAACCATAGAGCTGATAACAGGGTTAGTTATTCCAAATTCTTGGGATATATCAGAAATTGCTGGTGTTAATATGGATGATGACATTGGACTTACTAATGCATAGACAGAAACAAAGCCTAGCAAGATTATTTTCTTACCTAGCGGCCAGTTTCTTGGATCCTCTTTATCATCATACCCTAGCCAAGTAATTAACTCAGGGTCTATAATACCAAATTCTCCTCCATCATTCTCAATAGGTAAAGCACTCTCTGGTAGCTTGAAAGGTTCTACGTTAGGACTATCTAAGTTGTGTTGTAATTCACTGAATATATTCTTTTTTGTTTTTGCCCTTTCCTCCTGGATTTGCTCTTCTGTTAATCCAGCATAAATCTCTTTAGTAGAAAATCCTGAGGCATTGGAATATGTAGAGTGACCAGAAAATGATCTCCTTAAGATTTCAAGACTTCTATGGAAAGATCCAGTAGAAGATCTTCTAGAATGAGACTCTTTTTGTTCTTCTGCTTCACCTTTTCCATGGAAAGCTATTGGTGTATCACCATTAGAAGAAGAGGAACTTACAAACTCTTCAGAGTATTGCCTATATAATTCAGATTTAATTTCCTCTGAATTTGACATATTGCTCAATGATTTAGAAGAAACTACAATCTATTTATTACTTTGTATTCTCCGGTTATTGATGGATCTATTTTTTGCAGCCTCGCAAAATTTTTACCCGACGCCTAAAGAAGAGAGCGGATTTTGCAGCGAGATTTGCAACATTCGGTTATTCAAGGAAAGCCGTTTGGTCGAACGAAAAAGTTAATTCTATAATAACTATACACTAGCAACTTCATTTTTAATAGGTTTGAAGACCACCATTTTTCTCTGCGTATTTAACACAGTATTCTTTAGCAGCAACTTCACTACATTTTTCATTTAAGTTACTTCCTTTTTGATTAAAGATGGAATCCATTGTTATCACCGTACTATGGTCATATAACGATTCAATCCCCAAGAGCAAATTCAATAATCCTCTAATATGTACCACACTGACATCACTATCAGCAGCTGATAAGGTTACACCCATGTAATCATTGAATACTACTGAAGGTTTGTTTTCTTTTGGATCTGGGATCTTATTGAAAAAATTCTTCAGGTACTGGACACTATCTTGTACAACACTTTCAACTTCCCAGTATGCAATGGAATTTGGAATCAAAACGTTTCTTAACGACTTGTCGCATAATGGGGTAGATTGGTCGGATACTATAAGTTTTCCCTCGTCATCAAACTTGGGAATAACCCAAGGTGGAATCTCAGCATTGAAATCAACGAAATCAGAAACATCTCCTATCTTGTAGTAAAATTTATCGATATCGGCATTGTAATCTTCAATTAAGATTATCAAATTGGGCCTATACATGGATTCACCACAGCCACATTCCTTCAAATGAGTTCTGGCCCATCCAATATAAATCTCTCTATTTGGGGGTAGCTTGAACAATTCCTTGATGTGACTTGGTAACGTTTCAATGGGTAAACGCTCTAATTGTGATCCACCTCTTAAATCTCCGTAATTGTCTATGTCTTCTTTATTCATTTTTTGGAGGAAATCACATAAACCTGTCTCCATTTCACACGTTACAACTTCCAACGGAGAAATAGAATAAACAAAATTTAACTTGTTTTGATTTCCAGATCTGGGAGACACAAACGGAGTCCAATTCTTTTCGATGTTAGCATAAGGTTCTGTTCTCTTTTCTAATCTTGTAAGCTTACTAGAAAATGGTAAATACATATGCATGACTCTTTTGACAATTGTGAGATCCTTCATATTGAAGACCACAACCGGTTCTTCAAAACCGAAGTTAGGGTTCTTTCTTTTCAACATACGAGGATCTTCAGGACCGAAATAGTATTTGTCATCTGCAGTTTGTAAGATATAATCAAAAGCAACTGGTAATAATGAAGGGAACGTCATTTCTCTATAAGCGAGTTTCTTATCCAAGACAACTTCGCTTAATGAGCCATCTGTATTCATGACATTTTGAACTGTATCTTGCTCATATGGGAGTTTCAATGTGGTTTGAAGTTCTTTCCAGTCTCTGTCAAATACTTGAACATAAAGGAAACTTGCAAATCCCTTGTTTGGAATACCACTAGGAGAATAGATCAATCTACTAACCATGTAATGAACTTCATAAGTTTCTAACCAAACTGAAGAACCTGCGAATCTGAACCACTGATTCTCCTTTGGGATCTTAGGTTTAAACTTTTCGTCAGCTTTTTCAAGCAATTTATAGTACTGTTCATTCTTTTTGATTTGTTCCTGAACAGTGTTGTAATCCGCTTCTAATAACTTGACATCACTTATATGAATGCTTCCATCCAATTTAAGGGCACCACAAGCTTTTTCGGTGTCGACATCATCACCTTCACTATCTGGTAATGCATTGCCATTAATGACCACAAAAGGATCAGTAAAAACTGTCAATTTTTCTTCTTTATATAATTCCTTTTTGATTAAGAAATCACTTAATGGGAATGTAAGTTTTTCTTCCTCTGGCTTACTGATGAAGGGAATCTTATCCAAGAAGCTTGATTTACCTTCGCTTATACCACTTGGGGGTTTAACTTTAGACGGGTATTTCTCCAAATCAATAATACCTTCACCCTTGATTAGAACCAAACTGATGGCAATGATAAACACCACTACTACAAATAAGACTCTAAACTGTCTTTTACTGTACATTTTCTAGCAAAGACGTTGAGTTGTTAACTTCAGGAGGTTAAAAATTTATCGCGCCGATAAGATGAGAAAATCAATGAAATTGGCTTATGGCTGCTAAAAATAGTGAGAAAACAGGGGAAGAGAAGGAGAACGAGAAGGAGAACGAGAGTAAGGTGGTAAGTATTTAGTTGAAGAGTTGAAGAATTGAAACCTTTAGAGAGCCACTAAGAGGGCTGAAGACAGGCCAAGACGACCAAGACGGCCACGAAGATCACGATGACCACGATGGCCACTGCAAGAAATAGGCTTAAAAATCAATGCAGGAACGCGCCAAGTCAACTTTATATTACAATATAGTACAAACAACCCTATTTTTGACTCATGTTTTTCATCAAAGACTGTTCAATCGAATCGATAGAACTTTCAACATCGTTTATATCCATTCCACAACATATGGAAATTAATTTACAATATTTATGTAATTTATCATCGGGAGGATAACTAGCTATTCCTGAAGTATCTTCCAGTTTATTCTCTTTGAAATCATCTTTATTAAGATTTGGAACTTTAGGTTGAAGTTCAAAGAACTTCTTAAGTAAGTTATCTGATTTTGCAATCTCTTTTTGCAATATTACTGCCAATTCAAAATTGTCCTCAGGTAATCCAGTACTCGTATCATTAATTTCATTAATCTTTGACTTGAATAATTTCATATAGTTAATCTTGTATAACTCTAATTTCTTATTGAGTTTCTCTTTTTTCTGAAGTACCTGGAATGTTAAATCATTCAAAAATCTATTGATTTCATCTTGGATAATTTTATCACGATTTATATCAATGCTTTCGATATTTTCATCAATATCCTTAATCAAGTAGTCAAGTTTGAAAATCTTTAAGATCAAGATTTGTTGCAACGACTTCAACTTTTGAAATTTAGAGTTGATTTTAATCAACTTCAATAGTTTTTCATCTTTCTCATTCAATTCCTTATCGATCAAAAATTGCAATTCAGTGAGTTTTTCTGTAATTAGATTTGATGTAGAATTTGTCAAGTTAACTGCCATTTTACTATAGTACAATTGACTTTCAAAGCTTTGTAAATTGAAAGATTTGGATGGAACAACACTACTTATACTCTCATCCTCATTATTCTCTAATTTCAACACGTAATTATGCGAATTCAAATATTCCTCAGCAGTATAACTGACTAGATTCTTAATGGTGAAATCAATGAACTTATGGTAACTAATGAATATTTTAATAATCTTCTTATTCAAATTATAAGCCACTAAATGAAATGCTGTGTTACCATCTGAATCTTGATGATTTATAAATTTCCTTAGTAAATCCTTTGAAGAATCATCTCCATTATTGAACTCTTGAAACTCGATAATTTTACTAAATAAACATTCAATATAATACCTGGCAATCCGTTCTCTTTTCTTTAAAATATTAACCCCGTCCTCATTCCCATGATAACTTGGATCAAAATTCGGAGGTGGAGAAACTGATAATGCAATATGATGTAACACATTCTTGTTATGATTATCAACTGTGAGTATCGAATCAAACAATAAATCTAATAAACTTGGAAAGTTTTTCAATTGAAACGAGTTCTCGAATTTGACTAAAAACATCAATGGAGTTTCCCCATTGTTATTCTTCAAGTTGGTGTTGATAATATTTGGAAACGTCTGTAATAAAAACTCAATTATGGTGTAATTTGCCATAGAACATGCCCAATGAAATATGGTGTTACCATCATTATCTATGGATTGGTTTATGTTTATCTTGGATAGAGGTTGTGGTGGATTCAATAATTCTCTCGGAATGACGGTATCCTTTGGTGACTTTTTGCCGTCATTGCTTTTCAGGACTCCATTTGGAGTGGCGCTTGAGGGCTGTGATTGCAGGTGAACGTTATCTTCAAGAAAGAAATTCAACAAATTGGTGAAATATTCCGAATGTATCAGATCATCCTTGAATGATTGCAATTGATTGTTTTGTTGGGGGTGGTGATATTGTGATAATCCATAAGGGTCATGAGAGTTAGACCTCGAGTGCTGAGGTATCAAAGAAGGGTGATATTGTCCTTCGATAACAGGTGAATTTTGTTGATGTATGTGCTGTAAATGCAGTAGTTGGCGCCCAGGATGCAGATACTGGAAACTATTGTGGTTATTAACTATCCTATCAAAGGAATTTCTAGGGGTTCCAAATAGTTCCTTACCACTAAGAAACTCTTCGGCATTATCATCATCAAGATCGTCACTACTGTTATCAACCAACTCAAGGTCTTCATCTCTGACATTCAGCCGTCCAGATAATTGACTATTTTGCACTTTATGGTTGTTCATATGATTAACCATAATGTTTAATGCATCCTGTTCAGTATCTTGTCTTGTGGCAGTCTTTGGTCGACTAGTATCCACCGAGATAGGAGTAGTGTCATTATACTTTAGTGTTGGTGCTTGGTTGAGAGTCACTCTTTTAGGTCTACCTCTTTTTCTTGGAGGTTCATTTATTGAATTCGTTGACTTAGACTTTCTAGCTTGGGTAGCCTCGGTTGAATTCAATCGATTGGCTATATTTGATGCAGAAGCATGACTATGCTTTGGTGCTGGTGGAGGTGTAGATGATTTTCCTTCCACATAAGTGAATTCAAATATTGGCTTTAGCTCATCATAAACTCCAAATGTCTTGGCTAAATCTGCACCAAGGTTTAAAGGGACGTAAGTACCCTGGTACTTACCATACCCACCTTGTACCTTTTCATGTATTCCAGTTTGTACATCTTTCTCTAATATTCTTGTCCTTTTGGCTTTAGGGAACTTAGCAATTTTTAGGATATGGGTGGCATTAATCCAGGAATCCTGTTTCCTTCTCATGATAGGCCCCTCAGGGGTCACAAACTCGAAAACAGGTACATTAGAATAGGTGGCAGAATAAATTTGTTTGTCACTCATGGTTGTTTTAATAGAATTTCAGCTCAGGTATTTTGACACACAAAAGAACTCGTTATCTGTACAATCAAATGAATCAACCTCTGAAATTGGTGGAATAAACAAATTATTACCCTATGAACTTCAATTCGACGACGTGTGTCTCAGTTACTTGTTAATCCACTGAATGTAACCGCTCAGCTGTAGTGGGTTCCTGCTTACTGGAGTTTCTAATACTAAATTTTTATGTTGATAGTGCGAAGTTAGTTATTGGCGACTTTGTGTCACATTGTTCCGAAGACAGTGTTAGAGGTAGTGGAGTACTTCGTGTATTCTAAAGTCTATGCTAATAAAATCTTCAATAATCTAAAGACTATTGAGCAAAGTAATAATGCAAATATAAATACAAAATAAATTAGGTATTTTGTTACAAGCTTCATGGAGCTATCTAACTGATTTTCTGATAACGGGATGGAAACAACATGTTCAGCCGCTTCATAGCAAACATTTCTTCTTCTTATTAATTGACAATCATCGGAGTTGATATCCCTCTTGAGAATCGATCTTCCTAGTAATATGTTAGTGTATTGTTGTAAAGAAGGATCAAATGCTTTAAATGCCACATCCAAGATTTTAGATTCTTTTTCTATACCGGAAGTAATTTTTTCAATTTTCTTTAATTGTTTAATTATTGAAGGGTCCAAGTATTTGATGGAATCCAAATTATCAGTTATTGTTGAGAGATTCATCAAATATATCAGTTTCTTTATACAATTTTTTATGGATTTGGTTTGGGCAAGTAATACCGGGATAAGTAATTTTTTTAAGTTATCAAATTTTTCAAAGAAGAACTCAACACAATATAATGTCTTTAAGATTTGGTCAAAGTTTTGTTGACTTAACTCTAGTAAATCCACTGTTAGTGGTTTAATTACTGTTTCGTATGCCTTACTTTGCCACTTATTGGTCAGGTATATATGATTCACATCTCTTTCCAATATAGAACTGCCAAATATTTTATTAAACTCATCTTCGGACTTATTCAACTCTACTTTCAACAAAGATGTCATAATGGTGACATCATCATAATTGGGGATCTTTTTCAATAACGTGCTATAGATGGTTATGATATCGTTGTAAAGATGGATTATCTTCTTGAGATTAATTAATAATTTAAAGACAGCATTATTCAAACAGTACTTGAATAATTTCAGATGTGATACTATTAGCTGTTGTTCTTCATCATTTAGCACCTCCAAATCCAAGTTTATCCTTCGATCCCCTATCGTGTATGTCATCGTCCCAATAATTTTATTCTCGAAGGTTTTGTCAGCAAGACTATTTTCCCGCGAAGAAGCGATAAAACCTCCCCGATTGCCAGGCGACCACAATTATCCTCCAAGCAAGCCTAAGACCAACACCCTTAGCAGGTCTCTAGTGTTTATGACCTTATGACCTTTCATCTGATTTGAAGTTTAGTAAAATCCTAACTTGTCGTTGAAACTCTCCAATGAACCTATTGTTCACTTAAGAGCTGGCGACAGTTGATAACGCATACTCTTCTGCTCACCTCTCTCGATGTGATATTTTCTATAAGATATTTTAGCTTTTATTAGTCTGAGTTACCTTACTATTGTGAAATTTGCGAATTTTATTTATGGCTGCAAAAATACTCACTTACTGACTACTGTAGATTTGTGAAGAAGAAATTTACTTTTGCGTTATTTCACTCATACATTCATTATATAAGCCTATACCCATGGCGAACTTATGAACTTACATCACCAAATATATTCCAACATTGTGTCAAGCAGGGTCATGACTACATTGGCAAGATACCCTCACTTATGTCGAATAGATCATCAACTTTGGTAAACTTACAACTTAGTTTTTCTTGGATTTAGGCATTAATTTTGATTTATGATTATACTTCCCTTCCTGTTTGCTTTTTGGTGGATTGAGTCTATCAGGACCAATGGTTTCTGTAAGCCGACTTAGTAAATTCATTGGTGTTAAGATTTCTTCCTCATTATCATAGAAATAATACAAGCAATTGGCAAATTGACTTCTGAATCTTGCAGGAATCAGAAGGTACAAGGCATTCCAATGGCGGAAATTATCTTGTGCATAAATCACTTGATCCTTATCAGGCCCGTCTTTCAATTTATCGAGCTTATGCAAAATCTCTTGCACGCTTTTGGACCCTACTTTGCAAATCTTTTCAAGGGCAGTGTACATCAAATACTGACCCATTTTGCTTTCATTGGTTTCCAAGTATCGATATATATCATGAATACTTGGATTATCACCATTGACTTTGAATAAACTAGAATCATTATAATTTGAAATAAGTTTGAGGTGTAACAATAAATTCCTTCTCCAACATTCGTCAAATACCATCAAAAACTTTCCTCTGCCCTCAGAGGCGATTAAAATATCACAGAAAGCATTATCAAATGCACGTCTTACTCTTTGTCGTTCAGCCTTTTTCAGATCCAATTTTTCAATTCCATAAATTTTACCTAAATCTGTAAAAGTATTAAAAACATTCGTAAATGCACTTCTCCAAGCGACTAACGTTACTGGGTCATCACTAAATGGCGGAACATCCCTGAAGAAACTTGCTGCTTGTTTAGCTTTCAGACTGGCTCTGTTACAAATATGAGTTAACTTGCCATAAGTCATACCTTCAGCGGCCTGCGTTACTTCATTAACCAATCCCTGTATATTATCATAACGATGGGAGTCTGAGGCAAAATACAGACCAGATGTGATATCGTCTATCTCGTCAGTGGTCAAAGTTTCCTCATGGAGAGGGAAATAAACCTCTTCAACTGATCCTGATGATTCAAGTTCTGGTTGAATTTTTTCAAGCAAAGGTTCTACAAGATCACCTTCAGACAACGTTTCTACAAGATCACCTTCAGCCAACGGTTCTTCAAGATCACCTTCAGAAAATGGCAGTTCAAGATCACTTTCAGACGACGGTTGTTCAAGGGGATCAACTTCGGACAATGGCTCCATTGGCTCACCGTAAGGAGACAATGGATCCGGAGTAGCGATCATTACGGGTGGACTATCAGGTAATTCTTCGTGGCTCATTGATTTGGATTTACACGTGGTAGATTGGTCAAAGGTTACCGAGTGGTTACAATGTCAAGTAATTAGACTCAATACTCCTTATCAAAGGACTTTTATTGAATGAAGATAAAATGTGTTCCCTTTATATACGTCAACTTGATTGCTCCTCAATTTATTTTATCTTCGTAAAATCCCTTATCTCTTCCTGAAGGGGAAAAATGTGGCCAGGCCATCACTTTAGCCCCTTACACAACTGTGGGTTAAGCCTTTAATTAAATGTTACAATTATAGCAAGAGTAATAAACGATAATGCATTGGATTTTATTGACACAAGTGTAATACCCTACCTATCTGGTTCAGTTGATTGCACCATGGTCGATATAATTATAATCATAATGATTTAATTTCTTAACATCCTAACTCTCCTCTTTCTTTTGAAATAAACTCAATTAAGGCCTTATGATCGGCACTCACACACACTAAGTATCAGCTGCTTATTAGTAGTTGTGGGGGTAGCCTCGAATTTACGTCTTGAGAGACTTTATTGAGGCTTCTACATAACAATTCTGTCGAAAATAGCCTTTATGGTCAAGTTGGTAAACCTTAACCCTATCCCCTTAAAGTCACTATCATTACATATAAATATACTGTAAAATTAGAAAATTTATCATCAATAACTTCAACTACTAGTATCAACAGATTCGAACCTAAATAGGTTGACAATACAATGTACACGCTCCACCAATTCTACAGTTATGGTCGTGGGGAGGAGAGAAGTCGAGAAGAACTTCTCGACTATGAGAGAAAATATTCTCGACTATGAGAGAAAATATTCTCATATATGAGAAGCCCTTATGGCCAAGTTGGTGAATGTCAAAGCGCCTTTATGGCCAAGTTGGTGAGTGCCAACTTGAGGGGAACGATTGACACTAAAGTGTCAAATGCCTTTATGGCCAAGTTGGTAAGGCATCGCACTAGTAATGCGGAGATCATCAGTTCGACTCTGATTGAAGGCAATTTTTTTTTGCCTGCTTTTTGATTGATTCATACCCACAAGAAATCAACAAATTTTATCAGGTTTTTTTGACACTCCATCAGTGTCAACACTCCCATGAGTGTCAGAAATTTGAGTGCAAAAAATATTCCAGACACTTCATTTTGGAGGCAATCGTGAGCTCCATTTTGAGGTGTAAGACATAGAGAGCGACATGGATAGAGAATGACAATGATAGCAAGACATATAGGGAGCAATAGGAATGGCTGCTGGAAACATGATAACATTTGGTACACTTTGTTCAATGTGTTTCCTAAAAGAAAACAGCTGTGAAGTTCCAACGGAGTGATTATGGGTCTGGGTATGGGTGTACCTGAGTCTAGGTTGCGATGCGTTTCACTTGACAAAGTAACTGGAAATAAAATTTACAGGCCAAAATGGGCTTTTTTTTCTCGAACCAATTTAGCGCAGATAACAGAGATGAGTATATAACATGTCTTCAGAAAACAATATTACCAGCGGACAGATTATACAACAATCATACCTTGAGCAGGTTAAACTTGATACACCTAAACAGACAATAGATGATTTGGAAGAACTCCGATCTTTGCAGCTTACGAAAAGAAAAGAGTTTGAGCAACAACTAAATAAGAATCGATTGAATTTTGGTCAATGGATAAGGTATGCAAAATGGGAAGCTGAATTCAGTCATGACTTCAAAAGAGCAAGATCAGTCTATGAGAGAGCACTTCAAGTTAATGTTGAGCATGTTCCATTTTGGGTGAACTATATTAAATTCGAGTTAACTAATAGTAACATAAACCATGCAAGAAATCTCTTTGATAGAGCTATAGCATTACTTCCTCGAATAGATAAGTTTTGGTTTATGTATGTACAAACAGAAGAAACATTACAGAATTATGCCAAGGTGAGACAATTATTTAAATCTTGGATTAAATGGCAACCACCGGCTAATGTTTGGGACGCTTATATTAATTTTGAAAGGAGGTATGACGAATTTGAAAATGTTAGAGAGATCTTCAAAGAATATGTCAATAGGTATCCTAATGGAGTCACATGGTCTCATTGGATTGATTTTGAGTTAGACAGAGGTGATGATGAATATATTCGTGCTGTTTTTGAATATTCCATAGATGAAATATTGAAAACAGATTTGAATGATTATAAAATTCCTTCAATCATAGAGAAATGGGCAATATGGGAATTTAAGATGAACGAACCTGAAAGGTCCATGGCTATTTTCAAATTCATTTTGGATAAATCAAAATTCACATTCTCACCAGCTCAGTACCAGTCGCTTCTCAATGCCTTCACTAACTTCGAAAGAAAGTACGGCAATGCAGGTAGCATTGGTGAAAATGTTCTTCTTAAACAGAAGTTGAAATATATTGCAAGTGTAGAACAAGATCCTTATGATGTAGATTCATGGTGGCTTTTACTAGATTCAGTGCATGGTGAAGAATTCTTGAAGTATATGGAATTGGCTACTTCTCCCCAAAATGTCCCCAAAGACTCCTCCAAATCAATTTTATGGAAAAGGTATATATATTTGTGGATCAAATATGCATTTTATGCCGAATTCACTGTTAAAGATATTGATAAAGCGAGACGTATTTGGAATGATTGCTTAGGAATAATTCCCAAAACTTTCATGTTTGGAAAGGTCTGGATTCTATTCGGTGAGTTTGAAATTCGTAATAATCCAGATGGTATACAGATCGCTAGGAAGCTCCTAGGAAGATCAATTGGAACTATGGTAAAACCCAAGGACAATATCTTCAAGTACTACGTGCTGTTGGAACGTAAGTTGGGTGAATGGGATCGAGTTAGAAAGATATATGAGAAGTGGTTTGAGGTTAGTTTAATTCACAATATTAGAGCTGTGAGAGTTCTTCTACAGTATATCGAATTTGAGCAAAGTCTACAAGAGTATGATCGATGTGAATCCTTATTCAAAATAGGTTTAGAACTTATTAAGGATGATCTAGTAGCCTCAAGATTGAAACCATTGGACTATTTATATATGTCTTTCATTGACTATTATAAGGAACAATTCGAGTATGAGAAAGCAAGGGATCTCTTCGAAATTATGATCGAACAGACAGGCCACGTAAAGATATGGATAGCATTTGCACAGTTCGAGAGCTCCATACCTAATGAAAAACAATTGAGTGAATTTAATTCATTTGAGCAAGAGGAGTTCCAATTTGAGATAGAAGACCCCCAACGTGAAAACACGAGAGAAGTTTTCGAAAGGGCCTTAGACTATTATAAACAAAAGAAATTAGATGAAGAAAGACTTATTATTCTTGAAGCTTGGAAAACATATGAGGAAGTCAACGGTGATAACGAATCGGTTGAAAAAGTCAATAAAAGGCTTCCAGAGATCATTAAAAGAACAAAGATCGAGGACAACATTAGTAAGGAATACATCGAATATGTATTTCCAGATGATAAACCGACGATACCCAATCTCTCAAAGTTTTTACAAAACGCAAAGAATTGGGCAGCAGCAACAGCATCAAAGTCATAATACTTATATATATATTAGCATCCTAATCTATCTTCATATTAACAACCCCCTCTTAATGTCAACACCAAGTGTAGCGAAGAACCTGCAACGATGCCACTTTCTCCTACCGTTTTCTCATCATCTAAGGAGGTACCGCTGAAAATCAAACGTTGTTGTGATGGAGGAATACCTTCTTTTTCTTCCATCAATTCCTTGACATGAATCAATTTGTCAGTTGGTTCCACATCGATGGGAATATCTCTTCCAGTTAGTGTCTTAACTTTGATTTGCATGGTTTATCAAACGTATTGGAGCTCTGGAAAATCGTACATCGCGAACAATGAAAAACTGAGTATGCTTCCAACTCCAGAGACCAACAATTTGGACTATGATAGAGTTTATGAGCCTTCAGAGGATTCCTTTCTACTATTAGATTGCTTTGAAAATGAACAGAAGTTTCTTGAAGAGAAATTCAACAAAAAAGCACCTCTTATAACGGAAATAGGTACAGGATCAGGAATTGTCACTAGTTTCCTAATGTCTAATATTTTACCTAAAGCAATATATATTGACACAGATGTTAATCCACACGCATGTCATGCTAGTATATATACTATAAAGTATAACAATCCCAATTTCAACATTATTGATACTTGTCAAATGAATTTAACTGATGCATTATTACCTAAGTCAATCGATCTACTAGTTTTTAACCCTCCTTATGTTCCAGCTGAAGAAGTTCCTCCTTTACCAAAAGATGACACAGATCCAACATGGCTAGATTTAGCATTATTAGGTGGATCTGATGGAATGGTAGTCACTTGGGAGGTACTAAATAATTTGGAATCCATCCTCAGTATTGGAGGTATTGCATACATACTATTTTGTGCTCGTAATAAACCAGAGCTAGTCAAACAGAAGATGATGGAAAGAGGTTGGAAGGTAGACACAATTATACATAGAAAAGCTGGTTGGGAAGTTTTAAGTGTTTTAAGATTCATGAAGTAATTTGTATTACGATATATCATAAAGGTTCCGTTTCTCTCATTAGCCATGTCTTAGTAACTCCATCACTGATGTCATCAAACTCTTCTCTGATACTTTGGTAGTATTGGTTTATCCATTCTATTTCCTCTTGAGTTAATAAAGACGTATCAATCAAATTCCTACAGAACGGAATTTTAGTCAAATACTTGAATTCTAAAAGGTTATTACCCAACCTATCTTTGGACAGCAGCAGTACAATCTCAATTTCACTTTCAATTCTGAATCCCTTTAATCCGTCAACATAGTAACCCGGTTCTATTGTTACTATCCCTCCTGGTTTAAAGAGTGCCTCTTTGCAGGGTCCATTAGTTGTAGTCAGGATGAATAATGGACCTTCATGAATATTACCGAACGACCCAATACCATGACCAGTACCATGATTGAAATCAAGACCCTGTTCCCACAAAGGTTCACGAGAAAATGCATCTAGGATCGTACCGGCAGCTGCACCAGGAGGATATTTAGCTAAGGCCACGTTCAAATGTCCTTTCAACACTAAAGTGTAGAATTTTCTATCTTCAGTAAGGATATTATTCTTTCCGAATTTGAAAGTTCTTGTAATATCAGTGGTACCGTCTAAGTATTGTGCTCCACTATCAAGAAGAAAAAGCTCATCTGGGTTTATGAGCGAATTAACTTCCTCTGAAGGAGCATAATGAATTATGGAAGCATTGGTACCAGAGGAGGATATTGCAGCATTCGAATGTGATTTGAAAGTTGGAATCTGTTTTCGAATAGAATAAAGCTTTCGAACAACCTCATATTCATTCAAGACAGTCTTCTTAACAATTAGTTCATGTTCTAACCAAGCAGCGAGTTTGATAAAACATAAAGAATCATTAATCTGTGCTTTTCTATAATTATTTAATTCAGTGGGATTCTTGTATACCTTCATATAACTTACAATAGACTTGTAAACAACTTTACTCTGTTTAAGTGAAAGCTTAACTGCATAGTTACAATTTGTTGGTATACCAAAATAAGCCTCAGGATTTGCAGCCGCAATATACTTCATTTCCGAGTAGAAGTTATCGTACCACTTGATTTTGATGAACTCCAAACTTATTCTTGCAGTTGCAGCAAGCATAGATTCATTGCAATACAAGGTACAATCTGATAAGCTGATTATACTAAAAGAGTGGAAAAATGGAACATAATCAAAATTTCCATCGCATCTTAAATTAAATAACCAGGCAATATCTCCTAAATCTGTTATCACTAGATGAGTTAGTCCCTCTTTAACCATTTGATCTCGAACTCGCTTTAATTTCTTACTGACAGTTTCGCCAGAGAATTCTACGTCTAAGTGATAAATGGGATGCACAGTTAAAGGAGGCCGGTCATTACCCCAGATCTTATCAACTAAATTCAAATCCCATAGAGGTTTGAAACTTATTAGCCCCTTGGATGCTGCATTTGCAAAGTGTTCACCAGAAACACTGTCTAATACTCGTGGATCACATGAAATAACATTACTAAATTGATTCTCACTTGATTTAGTGACTGCATAGTCAGTCCATGTGGGGTATCCAGAAGTATTCTGCTTGAGAATTTCCCAATCATCTGGCTCTAATTCTAGATCTGCCTGATGAAAGTATCTACCATCAGTTGATAAAGCAGCTTCGCCAGAAAAATCGTCCGGGTTATTTAAAGTTATAACTGCAACTCCGAACCCACCAGTGAATCCGGAAATAAATTCAAGTCTTTTATCAATATCTGCAGTTCTTTCGTTTTGGTGTTGATCTTGACTAGGAACTATATATACTCCTATATTATTTTCTTTCATTAATCTCCTTAGTTTTATCAACCTTTGATGGGGTTCAAAGAGGGAACCACTAGTATCAAAAATGGCATTATATCGAGTATTCTTTTGCTGAAAAAGACAATTAGTTAAATACTCAACTAGCTTTACAATAATGGGTGTCTTTCTAGTCAACAGAGACAATTCCTTGTCTAATAATGGCAGTTGTTCCTGGTAATACATCTCAACCCCTGGTTGCGAAATGCTGCAGAAAATCTCATCTAAAAATTCTACTACATAATGCAGAGAGGATATAGAAGTGGAGAAAGAGACATTGACAGAGGTCCAGGTAGAGGAAGATACGATTCTTATACATCTGGTAATAAGGTAGAACTGGAATCTACTAAGAAAACATATTGGTCAGGAGCTCCTACAAGAGTAAAAACAGTAGGCGATAAATCTTTAGATACAATTATCGTGGGTAGTTTGACTACAGAACAAATGGCTGCGTACCAACAATACTTTAGAATAGAAGAAATATCCGGTATAATTCGAGCTGTAAGTGTGGGACGTCGCAATATATCAAGTTTATTACCTTCTGGCGATAATAGTAACACTCAGTTGAGAAGAGAACCATCTCCTCCACCAAAATATGATAGTCATGGTACCAGAACTAATACAAGAGAAATCAGAGTCAAAGAATCAATGGAAAAGGAAAGGCAGTTTTTAGTGGAAAAAGCTATAGTTGCCATAAAAGATTATACAGTTCCTCCAGACTACACAGGACCACTGAGGACTCAAGAAAAGATATTTATACCTGTTAAAGACTACCCAGATATCAATTTTATTGGATTTCTCATTGGTCCTAGAGGTAATACGTTGAGAAGACTAGAAGGGGAAAGTGGTGCCAAGTTACATATAAGAGGTAAGGGCTCCAGTAAAGAAGGTAAGTCCACCTCAAGAGATGACCCATATGGTCGTGGTGAAGCCTCGTCTGCTGATGATGACTTACATGTTCTCATCATTGCTGACACCCAGCAGAAAATCAATAAAGCAATTTCCCTGGTCAATGAAATCATCGAAAAGCTTATCATGTCACCAGAACACCAAAACGACACCAAAAGAGAGCAACTTAGAGAGCTAGCCGTTCTCAATGGTACATTGAGAGAAACTAAGCCATTTGATGCAACAAGACATAACAATCCAAATAGACCTGCATTTGATATCACAAATATTGTCTGTAAAGTTTGTGGTAATATAGGGCATTTATCGAGGGATTGTAAACTCAAGGGTTCCTCTAATGCCAACCTTATTCCACTCCCAGAAAGAGCGCCTAGTGGACAACCAGAAGCTCCAATTGCGGAAGAAGAGGATATACCTCCTTGGAAAAAGCAAAAAACAGACCCTAGCAAACAACCATCACCATCTGCTCCACCTGCTCCCGTCGCCGTGGCACCTGCAACTGCTCCACCTCCATCTGTGCAACTTCCAGAGCCTGTACAAGTAAAACCACCACCACCGCCTGCTCTCGCCAAACCTCCACCACCAGTAGTGAAACCACCAAACGTGGCAAAACCCCCACCGCCGCCACCTAAAAGAGCTGCTCCCCCACTACCACAAAACAAACCTCCTCCCCCTCAATCTTAAGTATCTAAATTTACGCTTAACTATAAAGTATATTTTGTCTCACACTACCCGGCATTTATAAGCATTTAGAGAGTACCCGCGGGTTAACAAATACGATTAGCTAATGGCTGCGAAATATCGTTCGGGCAACTTTTTATTGATTAATAATGAGAATGGTCAAATTGATATAAATTGAGTTCATTTAGCACGTATATATCATCATATTCAACAAGAATACAACAAGCAAACAAACAATCAACAAGAAACATGACAACTTATTTAATTACTGGAGTTAACAGAGGTGTAGGAAGATCTTTTGTTACAAAGCTCACTCAAGACAAAGATAATCTTGTAATTGGTACCGTTAGAGATGAGAAGGCGGGCAAGGAATTATTACAATTGGGATTAAGCAACTTGAAACTCATTTACGTTGATATTAGCGACAAGTACAGCACGGTTGAAGCTGCCTTTAAGCAACTTGCTCACCTTGCTCCTAACGGAATTGACATTTTCATCCATAATGCTGGTTTGGGAGGTCCTGACTTCTTAGATCCTTCTACAACGTATGATGTTGATGCTTATGATTCGGTTTTAAGTGTTAATGTCGGTGGTGCTGCCAAAACTTATAAGGCAGTTTACCCATTTATTTTTGAAAAGGGTAAGGGTTTAAAGAAGGTTATTTTCACCAGCTCTATTGTTGCTTCAACTGCTGACTTCAAGGTAGGTGCCAATGCTTACGGTGCGTCAAAGGCTGCACTTAACCATTTTGGTAAACAAGTAGCTTCTGAAAACAGTGGTTCCGACAATCCACTTGCTCAATCCTCAATTACTCTTTTAGTCCACCCAGGTTATGTTGACACAGATATGGCTGTTGAATCAAAGGCTGTTTTCGGTGCTGACATCTTTATTCAACCAGATGAGAGTGTTAGAAGAGTACTTTCAACCATCGAAAAGGCTACCAAGAGTTCTTCTGGTACCTTTGTAGATGAAAATGGTAACTTGATCGATTTTTAATCAGAAGAATGTCTTAGATTTCTAAAAATATATGTTTGCTTTCAATTATGACTACAACTCTTTTCTCGAGTATAATATTGTAAGAAATATCCGATATAGTGTAACGGCTAGCACGGTTGCCTTTCACGCAGCAAACCCGGGTTCGACTCCCGGTATCGGAATTTAATTTTTTTTTGTTTTCTATGTTTCTTCAATGCTCCCTTTGGCGTATAATCTAAGGCTGATGGATTACCTGGGTTATACTATGTATTACCTTCCCAGAAATGAGCTAGTATGTAGGGTTTTTCTCATGTTCATCATGGTTATTGGCTGTGTTAGTTACAGTTGGAGGATGATTTTGCAGCCTGTCGTATATTCATTACACTAGAAAAATAACTGATTAGCTAAGATAAAACTATAAGGGTTATCGTGAGAAATGAAGGTTTTATTCATATCATCAGTGGTAATATCAATCCTGGCAGTTGGTTTTGACTCCCTTTTTGTTTTACGTACTGTATATCTGCGGTCTGTTCTCTTTCTATACGACTTCTCTCCCCGTCTGCTTTGCAAGATACTAGGAGAAACACGTATGGTATCAAGTTCAATTTCATCGTGAGTTGAGTGCTTTCTTTTGAAAAATTGAAACAATGTAGGTATCGACTTTTTATGGGTAGTTGACTGCAACTTAACCCTTAGCTGCTTTGTTTTCTTAGCGAACTTCTTGCTTCCAAGCAACGCAGCTTGTTTCTTACTTCGTTTCTGAGCATTCATAGTGAAGTGAGCTGGCACACTTATAGTTACAAGAAAATACAAAATACATATAAAAGAGGGTTGACACAAACAAGAAGAAAAACTAATTTCGAAAATTACTTCAATTCTGTATATAAAGTATATACGTTATGCAAGGTCAATATCGAGCAAGTATATGGTACATTGATAAATATGGGTGCTTAGATATTGATTTGATTTAATCTTTCTTGACTAAGTCCAAGTTTTCGTAAACTGCACCAGCAGACTTGTATAAGTCAGAAGCAGTAACACCCTTCTTGGTAGCCTCATTATCTTTCAATTGTTGCAACATTAATCTGACCTTCTCCCTTTCTTTGTATCCGTGTAAACATTCAAAGTAATCATCAAATTGTGGGAGGCATTCCTTCTTCGACACAGTATCTGCCGAAGTATAACAAGCAGCCAAGGTTTGGAACTCGTAAAAGCACTTTCTAGTACCACCTGATCTGGAGTATGGTTGCATAATATCTAGTATTTACAGCTACTTTATAAATGTCAGTTACTTGAACCTCTCTATTATTAAATAGTTCAACTCTATTGGTTCAGCTGCGAAAATTTTTGAGAGACAAAGCGAAAAATGGGAAGCACACGCAATAAGAGGTAATGAGTCTATATTATTGAATTATACATATGCCAACATTTCACGTATAGATTGCTTGACCTCATAGAATAAAGGTCCAATTTGACCATTGATAACAATATCACCAGTATCATCACTTTCACTATTCCCATAAGTAATTTTTCTGATAGACACTGTATCATTGACCACTAACGTACCTTCACCTTTGAACTCTGCATTCAAGTTCTTGCTTTGAAGCTTCTTCTTTAACTCAGGCAATCTAATGTTACCAATAGCCAATTTATTTCTGTTCAAAGTAGAATATTTTTTCATTAATTCCGGTTCTGGTTGTTTCAAGGTGAATTCTGAGGCTTGATTTATTATATCTTCGGCTGTCTTACGTTTCTTTGTCTTTGGATGTTCTACTTCCAATTGGCCCACCACTTGCGCCACCCGGTAACTTCCGTCAATTGCTTGCCACTGTAAGCTTTCAACCAAGCTTCCATCCAATTTAACCTCGAAATCACCAATCTTTGATCCACTATCGTCACTTCCAACTTGAAGGTCTTGATTCTCTTTTACAACCAATATTTCCATCTTATTGGACTTTTGTTTGTTTAAGTCACCATTTCTTATGGATTGTAATGACAAATATCTTGCAGCTTTCAAGACAGCTTGCTTATCTTCTGCTGTTTGACCTTGTGTCTGTTGTTGAACGAGCATATTATAGATCTTGGTCAATCCATTTTCATTGTCATCATCCTTAAGCGAAGACTTGGAGCTGGAGTCAGGGAGCAACAACAAGTTAGAAGGCTTTAAAGAAGAAACAATCAAGCCTAGAGATCTCAAATCAACTAAACCTGAGAGATCAACGAACGAAAGCCCACACCTTATCTGTAATTGATTCAAATTATATGACGCATTGGCTGACTTTATTTCTACTCTTTTTCTTGGTAGAAACAAAGAGTCCAAATTCTTTTGTATGATGTCATTATTTAATAATTCTTGAGGAGTTAGCTTATTTTGATTATTCGTGTTTATATCAGCGTCATCTGTAGTACCCCAGTTTCTTGCGAGGTTTCGTTTATTTTCCAATCCAAACTGAGTGTTTATTTCCTCTTTCTTTTCGAAGTCTTTTGGGTTTATAACTGCACCATAATCATCGAAATCTTGCTTGTTCTTATTCGGGAAAAAGGGAAACATAGCTTGTCTGGGTCTCAATTTATTTGTTATCTTTATATCCAAAGGTAGATTCTTGTCAAAGGATGCTTTGATATTTTCGGCAACGATGGCTTCTTGTGCAGCAGCATCGTCCATTAACTCAGCGGCAGAAACCGTAAGAATTGTTCCGGTAGGAAGAGAGTCAGCCGGAAGAGTGCCATTTGATTCTTGAGCTTCTTCCATATGAACATCTCCATTTGTGGCCGTTTCAATATGTTTGGGTTCTTCTTCTTTTACAGCTGTAGGGGGAATATTATGATCGTCATCATCATCTTCTTCTTCCTCATCGGACGAGCTTTCACCATAGTTCTCACCCGTTAAAACCTTGTTTTTCCTATCTCTTGCCTGTTCAATTAATTTTTGCTTACGTTTAATGTTGATTCTCTCACGGAATTCAGTCAATTCACTACCAACCAACTCTTCCTCTAAAGTCCAGTCATTTAAATTGAGAGTTATTTCTAAAGGAACTGCCATACCATCTTCCACTTTTCCATCATTTCTTATTTCACAAGCGGTTGACCATTCTTTGTAAAGTTTACTGTTAATAGTGTCATCGTTTCCAAAATGAGTCTTCTCCGTTAATATGATAGTTGTTTTCTCATCGTTACATAATACCCTTAATGCCTCAGAGGACAAATCACCATTATTGAAATCCACACCTGAACAGAATACCACTTTTGGGCCTGTCATATGTGCTAATTCATAAGGACTGCCAACCAAATCAACTTTGGAAGGATCGAAAGGGTAATGGTTTCTATTGTTTGAGTCAGTCATCATAGAATTTGCAGTTTCCAATTCTTTTGAAAGACTTGATGACATCCATTCTAGTAAGTTAGTTGCATAACGAAGAACGTTGGTTCCACTATAAGATAGAAATAACACAGGAATTGGAGCACTTTGTAAGTGCTGGTCAACCAAATGAAGCAATTCAAGGAATCTACCACTAATAGTGGTTGGCAACAAGACAGTACCTCCATTAGCTAAGGTTGCATCCACCAATTGCAAAAATTTTTCAGCTCTCTTTCTATGAGGCATTGTAGAACCAAGATCAGTACCGGTAATTAAACCTGTAGGTCTCATCAACTGGGATATAGGGTTTCCTGTAGAGCTGGAGAAGAAACTTGCACCATTCAAGAAGGAATCCTTAGAATGGTTCCAGTTAGGAGCGTAGATTATTCTCTCTAATTTTCTCTGTATTAACCAAAAACTTCCTCCTAAGGTGTGACCGGAGTTATAAGGGGTTATGCTCAATCTATCTAGAAGGGCGGTAGTCTGGTAGTATCTCAAATTAGTCACTCTATCAAACCATTCATCAACGTCACTAACTTCGAGTAAAGCATCTTTCAATGGTCCAATAACACCCAATGCTCTATAATACTCGGCAGTTGAGACTCTTCCTAATTGAGAGACAGCAGATGTAGCATATACCTGTAAAGATTTCATCAATTCTGGGAACTTAAGGGAAAGCATTACATAACCACCAATGAATTCTGGGGTGGAATGGGATAATATTACAAAGTTCACTTGTTTTAATACATCTCGTAAGTAATTCAAATCATTATGATTTCTACCGTTCCATGAGATATCGGCTAGTATCTTCACATCCTCATCTATACATATCAAAGATGCTTTCGAAGCAAAGTTCCCTTCACCAGGCGTCAATAACGAAAATGTGAACATTATCAACCGAAGCGAATGGAGATGAAAATTTACTACTGGTGCGAAATCAACACTCAATTTTTTACTACTAAAAATTGTTGCAACGCTCATTAGAGTTAAGTACGGTTTAGTCATATTATATATAAATGTACAACAAAATCTATGTGGGAAAACAAAATACAAAATCTTACTCAAAATTAATGCTTGTTCTAGTATGATAGCTCATTAGGGTTTCTGCTTGGGTTAAACCAGGTAATTCATGGGTAGTACTTATCCTACTCAAAGCACCAGATCCACCTAACTCTCCATTCTTAAGCATTTGCAACCTCAACTTAGTAATATCTACTGGTTTGCGGAATTGCTCGTTTATGTCTTTGTTCACTGTATTTCTTCTTGATCTCAGGATAGTAGTTTTTCTTTTAATGGTTTTGAATGTTCTCGTAAATGGATTATCTTCATGTTCATGTTCCTCCTTATTGATGCCATTTTCGGCTTCAAGCTCTTTTTCAAATTTACTCAAAGCTTCAGGGTCTGTTTGATACATTTCCAATAAGAACCTACGCTTCTCAATATCTTCGGCATTAGTTGGATCATAGCCTTGTGGATAACTATCGTATTCACCTCTTCTGACACGTTCTCTGATGATATCGATATCTCTTGGTGCAAAATTACGCTTTAAAAAGTCGTATGTAAACCGAGGTAAAATGCACACTATGAATCCCACAAATATACTACACCAAAGCGCTAAAGTACCTAAAGTTTGAGCACCAGCTTTATAAAATTCACCGGCGTAAGTTGTGGAACTCCAAACACCAGTCCAGAAGAACACCAACAAGACGGATATGGCCACAATTAATGAACTCAACCAATCCCATCTATATTGATGTAACAAGACATACAAGTCACAAGCGATCACACAAATGGCAATACAGATGGTACCTTGCCAGAATCTATGATCAACTGGTAATCCTTGTGGGTTTTGGAATGATACATAAAACGTCAAATAAGTGAAGAAGTATGCAACAACAGACTGATACAATCCATCAAGCATATACGCAGTAAACTTGTACTGCGACCATTCTTGTCTCAAAATACCTGATCGGTAAAGCTGGGGCACAAGCAATGAGACTGTATCAGATACATCTTGATCAAATACAGCCAAGAAAATAATTGGCAATGATGTAAATGCTAAGTTATAAAACATTAAAAATGTGTACTCGTAAAGGTATGAGCCATCAAAATCACAATAAATACCGTACCAGAAACAAGTGAGGGTAAAAACCATGTTCTTGTAAAAGAAACAAGGAACCATTTCGGCCAATCTTTTATATGACCATCTACCATGCACAAGTAATAATCTTGTCAAGAATCTGAACTGACCAATGGCATAATCGGAGGACATTACTGCTTGTCTACCTTCCTCACCTGCGATACCAACACCAACGTCAGATGATTGAATCATAGCAACATCATTAGCACCGTCTCCAATAGCCAAAGTCATTACCTTCAATTCATCCTTTACTAACCTCACTACCAAAGCCTTTTGGGCAGGCGAAACTCTGCAACAAATGACTGACTTACACTGTTTACCCAACAATAAAAACTTCTTCCTCAAATAAGCATGTTGCTCATCAATTTCTCCGTCAATACTTTCGTGGAAGACGTGGGTCAATGCAGCACCATCGATAACCAATCCAAGGTTAGCAGTAGGGGTGGAGTGATCATTAATGGCCTTCTTTATTAAGTTATCAATGGAACCATTAGAGAAATCATCGACACCAAAGCTTTCCTTCAAGTGTGAAGTTACTAAATCATCAATGTAGTCGAGATTCTCTGGATCATTCTCGTCAGGTCTTACTACCAACAATTTCATATCGTTGTTCAACAAGTTACAACTGAAACCAATATTGATAGCGGTCTCAATTCTATCACCAGTCAAAACCCATAATTTGATTCCTGCTTGTGACAAGATAGAGATAGAATCTGGAACACCGTCTTGTAATCTGTCTTCAATAGCAGTACCTCCAAGTAGTGTGAGATCTTGCTCGATTTCTTCACTTATAGAATCAACAAGTTCATCTCTGTCTTCAGCGATAGAAGCCTTGGCATCTTTGAAACGCTGCAACCAAGAATCAAAGTAGTAACTATCAACTTCTTTCTGAGTGATACATAAGGTTCTTAAACCTTCCTTAGCAAACTCTTCCAAGTGGATGGCAGTCTTAGACATCACTTCGCTGTTGTTATTGGACTTACTCAATCTTTGGTAAATAACATTATCAGCACCCTTGGAGAGCAATAAAATCTTACCTTCAGGAGTCCTTATGAAACACGACATTCTCTTTCTGGCAGATGTGAAAGGGATCACCTCTAACAATTCATACTGAACTGGTTCGCCATAAACTTCCAAATTTAAGATATTCCTTTGTCTATCTTTGAACACAATTCCAACATCTCTTGCAACAGCAACTAAAGCTGCCTCATCCGGAGATTCAGCCTTGAAATCCCTCAATGTCTCATCAACGGCATTAGCCTCTGTCATTACTGTATGACAAAGAGCTAAGGCCAACATGAACTGTTCATTGCACGTCTTCTGGACATTTTGGCTATCAGGTGCTAAGGTATCCTTGGTATATTGACTTGACACGAAAGTCAAGTTTTCTTCCCTAAACTGATCGTTGTGGAATTTTCCTGACAACTGACTGATCATCTCTTCTTTGTCTTTGGCTATCTTGATTTTCCACAACTCTGCTTGTTTAATAACATCGATACCGTTTCTTTTGTCCAAACCTTGTTTTGCTTCTGTATATGCCAACCCGTAGGAAGCACCATTGATCGTACACTTTTTGAATTCCATCACATTCTGAGTTAATGTACCTGTTTTATCACTGAAGACATACTCTATTTGACCTAGATCATCAGATATATTCCAAGACTTTGGAGTACATGGGAAGTTTAGCCTCTCATAATACATCTTTATATCTGAGAAAATAAAGAATGCTTGACAGGTCTTAATAATCTCCACAGAAACGTATAAGGAAATAGGAACTAATGATTGATAAATGATCAAAGCAACAAAGAACAAAATAAGACCATTGACTGCTGCTGTGCTGGCATATGGTTTGAATTCATAATATATCCTTGAGGTATCATCCTTGTCATAAAAGACCCCATTAACAACTGCAGAAACAAAGCATAAAACAAATAGAAGTGCAAAATTAATGAAAACAGACAAGTTTAATTCTCTGGAGATTCTGGAAATCTTGGTTGGAGTAATACCAGAATTTAACATGATTTTACTTTCATCACCAGTGTACAATACTAAACCTATCATCCATTTGGTGTTTCTGATAGTTGATCCTCTTAAAAGAACATTGTCATTGTTGATAGGCTCCTTTTCATCGGGGTTAATCAAGTTACCTTCGCTGTCATAATTTTCATAATGTATAGTTCCTTTGAAGCTGTACAAACGGGTATTAGGAGGATCACATTCGATCCAAAATTTTGCATTTGCTAAATCGTTGGAGTGCTTTAAGTGATGAATTCCTCCACAATCTAAGGCTTTCTTGACCTTTAAATTAGTTTCACCGTCCAAATTCTTCGTCTCAATGAAACAGTTCCCTTCGACATCTGAAGTGGATATGATAACCACATCTGCCGGTACTTCTTCATTAGCTCTTACACGGATGAAGTCACCAACGGAAACATCCTTCCAACGTCTACTCTTGAAATTATATTCACTTTCTTTTCCCAAATTTTCTTGAATCATAGTTGGGTTTATAAGGGAGTTAGAAATTTCTTTAGGTTTGATCGAGAACTGGTGAGACTTTCTTTCTTGCATACCACTTTGGAAGGACAGTCTATAACCATTTTCGGTATAGGATGCTTCAGAAACAATGGTAGAAACTCTTCTTAACTGATTTTCATCATCTTGCACTTCCTTTCTGATATAATCTTGCTTCGTCTTCTTCTTGGCAAATACCATAATACAACATTTGGCAAGTCCTTTGAAAAACTTTCTGTTGACTCTGGTACTTGCTTTTTTGAACCTTCTCCATGTGCTTACGGTATCATTCAGTACATTTGGATTGTGCAAACCTTGTAGTAGATGTATAGGGTAGTTATTCAATTCAAAATCACTGGAAGCTCTTCTATAATCTTCAAACGCATCTCTTGCTGCAGTAATACAAACAATAACAATCAAAGGAACAGCTGCCAACCCCGGACTAGCTACTCCGAAAATCTGGAAAGCACCTAAAATAACAAGTAATAAAAAGTAAGTATTTGCAGCATTTCTAAACTGAAAGAGTAAATTCTTTGGGAGAAATGTGACGACAGTATACTTTGTGGTTCTTATCTTATTCTTGGAATAGGTCAATATTGGTGTGCCATTTGAGTATGTCATGTTTTCCGGTAAACTTTGATTAACATAAATTTTACGGGGTGTCTGGAGGTAGATCTCCTTCATATAAAGAGGCATAGAAGCCAAGCCCTTAAAGTAAAAATACCGTTGCATTTTCTCTTTGAAAGTGGGAGGAGGGACTTTCATCATCTCCTCTGGGGATAAGGCTAAACTATTTGACTCAGGTATATTTGACTCATTCTTTTCATTAGTAAAGGAATCTGGATTTATTGGTTTCTCAATTTCATCCACTTCTGCATTTGACTGTGAATATGTGGATGATGATTGTTGAAATTCATCGTTACTCATATTGAACTGGGTTAAATTATATCTATCTGAGATGATAACGTATAACTAGATTGAACCGCTACAGTTATTAGCCAAGAAAATATGGCAGTTACTGTGATTAACTTGTTTTTATCAGTTCCTGAATCGATAGAGACACTTAGATACAACAGTTAGATGTTTTTAGGTTACGTATATCCCCAATAAATGTGTTACCCTCGTGAAACAATTTGAAAAAATAATTACCTGCGGTCTTCTTTTTAGCAGTTTCCCGTTTCATACTGTTTTGTTTTTCGAGCGGCCCCATCGGAACTTGGTTTACAGCCGTTTCCCAGGCTATAGAAACTACGACTATATATGCATCTACAAGTGGCCAGCTCATCAATAAGCTAACTCAAAATAAACCGGTTCATTAATTAATTTGAAACCGACTAATTGGTTGCTATTTTGTCTGTATATAGCATGGATAAAATGGAGACGGTTTGAGAAGGACGGATTAATGTATGTTCAATTGGAAATGATAATTCCGACCTCGCACCCATGATCACTTGTCATCAACTTCAACTATCTACCCCTGCTATCCCGTTCCCCTTTTCCCTTTCCCCCCTCACATTCCAATTTATTTCCCTCTTGCATATTCCCCATTACTTTACCTATTTAATTACTAATTATCAGTGCTTATGTCCAGTGCTTATGTCCAGTGCTTATGTCCAGTGCTTATGTCAGCATCAGAATCAAAGTATTTCATGGCTTTCATCAAAAAGTTACACAAAATTGAAGTTGTCGAACTTTTCTGAACTGAAAAATTTTTGAAAGAAAAAAAGAACTAAATATTTAAACATGTCTATTGAAGAAATCCCACAAGGTGCTGACGTCCAAGTCATTTCTAAGAACGAAAAGAAAGCTAGAGAAGCCATCAAGAAATTGGGCTTAAAGCAAGTCAAAGGTATTTCTAGAGTTACTTTTAAGCAAAGAGGTAACCTCATTTATGCCATTGACTCTCCAGATGTCTATAAATCCCCAGCTGGTACTTATGTTGTCTTTGGTGAAGCCAAGGTTGACGACATCAACCAAAGATATGCTGAACAAGCTGCTGCCGCTGCTGCTGGTGAAAATGACCATGATCACGAAGGTCATGATCACGACCACGATCACGAAGGTCACGACCACTCTCATGAAGACAAGTCCCCAGAATCCATCACTGCTGATTTAGAAAAGGCTTCTCTCGCTGACAAGGCTGAGGAAGACGACGATGAGGAGGAAGTTGACGAGACTGGTGTTGATCCAAAGAATATTGAAATTGTCATTGAACAAACTAAGGTTTCTAGAGCCAAGGCCGTTAAAGCTTTGAAGAAACACGGTGGTGATATGGTCAACGCTATTATGGAATTTGCTTAAGTTTTGTAATACACATTAATTATATACATCTCACTCACTATTCTTTTCAAGCTCTTCCTGTAAATCTTCGTTCATCTCTTTGAGTTTCTCCTCAACAGGGGTTGTCTCTTTTGAATTGTTGTTTGAAATATTTAGTGAATTACTGTTTGAGCTAATGGCAATCTCCGCTTCTGGCCCCTCTAACTTGGGTGTAATTGGTACGCTTGGGGGCGAAGGCGATTTGGGTATCAATTTACCGACGTCAATGTCTTCCCCATTTAGACATTTACAATAAGGACATATGTACTTGATCTCCAAAGGGTTGGTTACATTTGGAGGTGCTAATCCACAATGGTTGAAGCACTTTTTGCAGATCAACGCATACCTGTTTTCGATGGAATCATCTTCGGACCCTAATATTACATCAAAGATCCTATCCTGCAAAGTCTTTTTTGCAGGTGGCTGGGGAGCTGGTGGCTGGGAAGCTGCAGGTGGGACTTTAGCCTCGACTTGCTTGTTAGGTTGTTGGTTAACCTGTGGATTAACCTGTGGGTTCCCTTGTACTGGCCGGGTGGAAGGTGCAGCTTGCTTTGGTTTATTAGGTGCAGGGGCATTTGGTTTCGCCTGAGAAGGATCATACTTCTTCAATAACTGATCTGTAGTATTATAGTTAGTCATGTTTTTCAATTCTTTTATCTTTCCATTTTGTAATGACTTCAAGTGCTTCACTTTTTTCTCTCTGGTACTAATGAGCCAGCTTATAAGCTTCTTCAATAAGACTGTTGCTATATGGGTGACCCCAGGAATGCCTAAAATTAACCCCCACAGTTGCTTCAGTTGATTCAATATAAACCACTTAACCCCATTGGTATGAGTATCATTATATGGTAGCTTAATTATAAGAAAGCTAAGAATCAACACATATATCATCCCAACA
Source organism: Yamadazyma scolyti (assembly GCA_003707025.2). Classification (NCBI taxonomy): domain Eukaryota; kingdom Fungi; phylum Ascomycota; class Pichiomycetes; order Serinales; family Debaryomycetaceae; genus Yamadazyma; species Yamadazyma scolyti. The sequence continues at coordinate 135,893 of PPMW02000009.1, forward strand.
TATGATACTAAATTCTTAACTATCAGCTTCCTCAAATCATGTAATTTAATGATTTCCAGACTATTCCTATTGATTTGTGCATTAAGCTTATTCAATTCCTTTTCAAAAGCCGATATGTCAAACTTATTCGAAGAGAAGATTCCGAACACTCCCATTAGCAATGTATGAATAAATTGAAATTTCGCGTGCCTATTGCTGATGACTTATTAACTGCTAGATGTTGTAACAATGTGGAATTGAGAACGGGAAAGAAGCTTAGAAAAAGGATGATAACGAAAGAAGCGTAGAGAAAGTAATGTTAGGTTGTATAAAGCGGTTTATAAATGGTATGCCGGTTTTCAACTATATTTTACTATCATTGTTTTCACTATATTTTGTAAATTTTGCAGCAATTACATAGTGTAGTTGAAAGAACTTTTAAATTTTCCATGTCGTGAAATTTTGTTATAGAAATGGAAGATTGACATTCCTGAAACATGTCCATAAGACAACTATTCGCTTGAAATAGACTTGGGCTTATAATCATTTGCAACCCATTTCTATGAAGACTAATTTTATGGCAACCGGCATACATGATGAGCTATAATTAGATGAGTTTCTGTTAAGTTGTGTGAACTTTTATTTTATAAGATTATCGGTGACGGGGAGTCTTTAGTTATACAAAATAAGATGTTGGGTTTGTCCCAAGAAAATAATATAACATTCATTTGTTTCATTGAACACATATTCTTTCATAAGAAGCTATAGGTTATTCTGAGAAATTATATAACTCTGTCCCAAAGCTACTTAAATATCTAGATTGCTCAAGTTAATCAGATATTATACTTCCATTGAAGTATATCAATTATAACATTTTATATAGTCAATTTTCAACTTTTTGTCATACAAAAGTAGCCGGTCTAGTATAGTGGTCAGTACAGGTCGTTGTGGCCGACCAGACCCAGGTTCGATTCCTGGGACCGGCAATTTGTTTTTTTGGTTATTTTAGATTTTCAGCTCGTAATGGAGTTAGTAAGGGCATAGAATGTGGTTAGAGAATAACTTACACTTGGTTACTAGTTCATTTTTATCTGAAACATGTGGATTTAAATATACGAATATGAAACATCTAAGCTTTTTGAGAAACAGGAGCAGTCTTTGAAGCATCACCGATTGAGTTGATGTTTGACTGCCTGTTGGTATTGGCATTCTCTTTCAAGGCAAGTAACTGCTTGGATCTGAAGTTTTCATAATGGATCAAACTGGTGGATTCAATCAAATCTTGTAAGTGAGTTCTAGTTAAGAAATCTCTCAAGAATACGAATTCACATTGACTGACATCTTCAATATTGATAGCACCCCATTTGGTCTTTCTACCTTTGAAAGAAGACCCATTGATAACGATTTCATTGTTGGAACCAACTATGGCAAATGGAATCAATGATTTTATATCCTCGTTTAATTGTCTTTCGTCATCAAATAAGTCTTCGTTATCATAAGGGTACAAATTAAAGTTATGTTTTATGAACTCTTGCTGTAAGACTTTCTTTAAGTTTGATCTTTCATCCAAAGTCAAAGAATCAGACTTGGCAATGATTGGTATTACGTTAGAAATTTCTGACAATTTTTTGATAGCTTGAATGTCCAAAGCCTTAAGTTTCTTATAATTTGGGGGGATAAAATATAAGACAGCATGAACTCTAGTATCAACAATATGTCTTTCTCTTTGAGCAGTTAATTCCTTTCTCAAATATTGAGAGTGTTGTTCCTTAATATACTTTACCAAAGGTTCCCAACATCTTTCATTATTAACTTGATCACCAAAACCTGGGGTGTCAATAACATTAACATTCAATTTGACATTGTTCTCAATCAAAGTATGACTAGTTGCTTTAATTTCTGTGGTCTTTTCAATTGGTTCTTCGGCACTCTTTCTTCCATTGGATGAAACTAAACTGGAGGAAAATAAACTATTGACCAAGGTTGATTTACCCAATCCACTTCTTCCAACAACCATAACATTGAAATGGAATCCTCTCTTCAATAATCTGTTTTCAATTTGAGTGGTGATGGTATCGAAACCAACGTATTTCTCTGGTTGTATATAGTTGTTCTCTGTCATCCTTATGTTTATCTGTAAACTTTTCAACGCGTACAAATTCGATTCAATGTCGACAGTCGTGTGAATTGACGATTTTGCTGGGATTTTTATGAAGGTGAGAAATTTTTCAGACTACTAGAAGGCCATGAGTATAGTTATAAGGAGTAGCCATAGTAATGGGTTGGTGTCTAATGTTCTAAGGAGTGTGAATGGTATAAACGTGAGTGGATTTGGCTTTTTATTTCCAGGCCTTAACCAACCTACGCATAAGTCATCTTTTAGAATACCAATACCAGAATTCATTGGAGAATGGATATTGAAAGCAGTACCAAAGAAGAAACCATCATACAGGAAAACAAGACAAAAGTTGTACGCCTCAGGGGATAAGAAAATCCAGCCATTAGATAACTTGGTTAGATGTCCCGCATGTGGTGCTGTTAAAAGATCTCATTTCATGTGTATGAACTGTTTCAGTGAAATCAAGTCATTCTTGAAAAGTTTCAAGCCTAAACCAAAGACAGTTGAACAGAATCTTGATGAAATTGACGAACAAATTTTGTATCCTGGTAAGAGGCTCACAGACCACCAAAGGAGATTACAAAAGAAAGATTACATACCTAAGAGAGAGAAACCTTTGTTGTACGATTCCGCCCATGTAAAGCACCCAAGGTCCAAGTAGCTACCCGTCCCAACCAGGCACCGGCACTACTAGTTTACCCCGTTATGTAAATAGATTTATTTAATAAATATAGACGTTAGCTCACGAGAAAAAAAATTAACCTGACAATGACAGTGAACCCTAGTGCCAAACGGAGGAAAGACCCCAGACAGATATATACGAGCTCAGTAACATCTAGACATCCACTAGGGATTAAACCTAGAGGTAATGCTTTACTTGAAAGTCCTGCTAAGCAATATAAATTACGGAGAGATAGCTTAGGACATCTCGCGGTACTAAGAGATGAGGATGTGATGACTTTATTAAGTTACATAGATGATTTGAATACCCTTAAGGTATTGATGCTGGTTTCGAAGTACTGGTTTGCATTTTTAAGTGATGAGGAGTTTTGGAAGAAATTATACATGAAGCACGAATCTAGCGGTATTGATTGGAAAGGTACATGGAAGAAGACGGTATTAAACTGGAAGAATGATATTACGGTGAAAGTGGATTTGAATTCAGATATTCTTTACAGACCATACCAAATTGCAAATATAGACTATGCCAAATTATTCGCTAAGTTGATAGAAGATGAAGCTCAGATGAAAGAGATGAAAATAAACCCTGATGATAGAATACCTCGATTTAATGAGATGGCTGATGACCAATTTTCTCAAATAAAGTCCCCGTTCATACTTACAGGATACAAATGGCCAAAGTGGAATCTAGAAGAATTGAACTCTAGATTTGGGGATGTAGAATTTCAGCAAGAATCAGCTAACTGGAAATTAACTCATTTCATTAAGTATTTGAAGAATAACCAAGATGAAAATCCCCTTTATTTATTTGATTGCAAGAGTAAGGCTATGAATGATTTGCGATCGGAGTATAAGCAATGTATTCCAGAGATATTCAAACAAGATTACTTTCATGTTTTAGGTAAGTCCAGACCAGACCATGCATGGGTAATAATTGGTAGTGAAAGAAGTGGTTCTACATTCCATAAAGATCCCAACAATACAAGTGCTTGGAATGCATGTATAACAGGAAAAAAGTTATGGGTAATGCTACCCCCACATATTACACCACCTGGTGTTACTGTTAGCGAAGACCAAAGCGAAATCACTAGTCCTATAGGTATTGGAGAATGGGTTCTTTCAGGTTTCTATCTGGATGTACTTAAAATTCCTGAGGCATTAGTAGGGATCACATTTCCTGGTGAATGTATGTACGTTCCTTCAAATTGGTGGCATTTGGTAATCAACATAGAAGATTCGATAGCTCTTACTGAGAATTTTGTACCAGAGAAAGATTTGGCAAATGTACTTAATTTCTTCCAAACTAGATCCAAACAAATCAGTGGGTTTAAACTTAACGACATCAAAGATTTGATCGAATCTTTAACCACAAAAACCCATCAAATCGATCAATTTCTTGATATTTTAAGTAGTGATAAATCCATTGATTTATTTGAAGATTGTGGAGAATTAGAGAATGTACCTGACACTCCTATATTCGAAATTTTCAAGCAATTACTCAAGGATGGAGGATACCAAGAACAACTAGCAAAGGCCCTAGAGGAAATAAAACCAAAACCAAAAAAGAAAGGTTGGTCAATAGTTAAAGATGTCCCAGAAACTATTGCTGCATTCTCATTTAATTTTGCAGTCGAATGATTTAAAAATGAGGTGATGAAATCTGGGAAAAAATGTTTACTAGAAAAAGCGTCTTTAGTCATCTAAGAAGGTACATACACAGTAGTAATATGAATTTGGATAGTAAGATAATATATGCACCTGAAACGTATCAATATACTAAAGATCAATTAATTGAAACTGATGTCAATAGAGATCCTTTTGAACAATTCCATAAATGGTTTGATCAATCAAAGAAAGAAGAAGATATACCCGAATCTACCACATTCTCAACAGCAAGATTACCCAGTGGAAGAGTTTCATCAAGAGTTGTTTTATTAAAGGAACTAGATCATGAGGGCTTTGTTATCTATTCGAATTGGGATACATCGAAGAAGCTGCAGGATTATGAAACTAATAAATTTGCATCCTTGAACTTCTTTTGGAAAAAAGCTCAAAGGCAAGTGAGAGTTGAAGGTATCATGAGGAAAGTTAATTATGAGCAGTCCAATACATATTTCCAAACAAGACCAAGAGGTTCACAACTTGGCGCTTGGTCATCTCCTCAAAGTGCTATAATTCAAAGTAGAGAAGAGTTAGAAGCCAAAGTCGAAGCTTCCACTGAAAAATTCAAAGATTCTGAGATCCCATGTCCTGAATTTTGGGGTGGGGTCAAAATCATTCCACTAGAGATTGAATTTTGGCAAGGTAGAAACAGTAGATTGCACGATAGATTAACGTTCAGACGAGAATCAGAACAGGATGAATGGGAATTATTTAGACTAGCACCTTAGACAAGGTCCCTTAAATATAAGCTCGGCAAGCTCGATTGATATATATTCGCTCGATAGAGCACACGTAATCTTTTGATATCTATTCATCTACTTAAAACTTCTCAACGGTCTTGGCAAAGTTCTTACCTTGGATGTGTAAGATCTTCTTTTCAGTTTCGCTGTGTTGTCTGGAACCATCTGCACCAGCGAAGGAGCCAGCACCCCATGGGGAACCACCATGGACTTCGTCGAAAGAAGTCAACAATGGGAAAGCTTCACCGTAACCCAATGGGACATAAATCATACCATGGTGAACAAATGAAGACAAAGCATTCAAGACAGTGGCTTCTTGACCACCACCTTGAGTACCGGTAGTGACAAAAACACCGAATGGCTTACCTATTAAAGCACCAGAAGCCCATAATCCACCAGTTTGATCCCAGAAGGCCTTCCATTGAGCTGGGAAGTTACCGTATCTGGTTGGAATACCAAACAAGAAAGCATCGTAGCTAGTCAAGGTGTCAATGGTTGCTTCTGGAACATCGGCCTTTGGAGCAGCATGTAATAATCCTAAAACATCTTCTGACAAGGTTTCTGGAATTTGAAAAATATCAGCTTTGTAGCCTGCAGATTCAACACCCTTTTGAATCTCTAAAGCACTGTTATAAGTGTGAGTGTAAGTTGAGTAATAGATAATTGCGATCTTTGGAGCCATTTTAGTATAGTAATAATCGGGGAATTGAAGATATATTTATACTCGAATTTACCTTAATAATTTATTACTAAAATTTCTAATCCATTCTAATCCATTAATACTGCGGCTAGTATGGAAATTAATTCGAAAGGCTCAATTACTAATGGCTGGTTGAGGAAAGTCAAGGGAAGTATGGCCAATTGCGTATAGAAGTAGAAATAGGCTAGGGATATGGTATAGAGTTTAGGAATATAGGAACGTATCGAAGGTTCTCGCAATCCCGATAATTTTCACTGCCACATTGGAAAACTTGAGGTTGAAATTCCGAATGCAGGATTTTTTAGTAATCATTATTAACCCGTTAAATATAAAACCACGGGCAATTTGCAATTATTTTTGTTGACTATGACTATTGCCATTATCTATTTCTCGACCTATACTCATACCTATTCTTCGGCTTTGGAGATTCAGAAGGGTATTGAGTCAGCTGGTGGTAAAGCTGATATCTTTCAAATCCCAGAGACTTTATCTGATGATGTCTTAGAATTGATACATGCGGCTCCGAAGGCCGATGTTCCGGTAGCCACTCTTGACACCTTGACTAGTTATGATGGGTTCGTGTTTGGTATTCCAACCAGATATGGTAATGTTCCAGCTCAATGGAAAGCATTCTGGGACTCCACTGGTGGATTATGGGCTTCTGGTGCTTTGCAAGGTAAGCCATTTGGTGTTTTTGTCACTACCGGTACTCAGGGTGGTGGTCAAGAAATCACCATTAGAAACGCTTTATCTTCATTCGTTCACCATGGTTTAGTCTACATCCCATTGGGTTACGGTGAAGCTTTCCCATTGTTGACTTCTTTCGACGAAGTCCATGGTGGTTCTGCATGGGGTGCTGGCTCCTTCGCTGGCGCAGATGGTTCCAGACAACAGAACGAAACTGAAAAGAAGATCTTACACATCCAAGGTAAGACTTTCTACAATTCCGCTGTCAAATTTATCAAGGATACTCCAGCTGAAACGTCAGCTGAAAAGCCAGCTGAGCAACCAGCACCAGTTGAAAAATCAAAACCTACAGAAGCTACAGAGAAAAGAGAAGCACAAATGAAACCAGCTGTCAAAGAAAATGAGTCTACCTGCTCCAAGTGTGTTATAATGTAATAGTTAATAGATAATACGTTAGTATGATTCTCTCTTGGTTTTAATAGGCGTACATACACATTCAATTCCAGTTACTGAGAATATTGAATCTATTTCAATCATCATAAGGTAAATACAACAGTTCAAGCGTACTAAGAATCCGAAGTACTAGTACCAGTACAGAACTGGTACTCTATCATAAAGTACCTAAAATAAATGACCAAAGGTCATGGTTCAATCCAGACATCTCTCAGTAACCGTACCAAGCGAGCTTGAACCTGGTGTGTGCATTAGGTATAGTATACTTTTGTAAACACACACCGGGTTCTAGCTTGGAAGTATTACAGATACAGTGACTGTAATAATGACTACTTCAAGCACCTCTGGAGACGACAAAACTTTAGGGTTATTGCAGTATTTTTGAATCACCAATAGGTGTTGTGGTCTAGTTGTGTGTGTCCTGGTGTGGGTGTTGTGATATAATTTTAGGTTCCAGAAGTATCGTTAGATACTTCCTTTTACTTCTGATGATAGACTGTGTAAATGACTTTATGATTTCTTAGGTTCAGATTCAATTTGAATTATCAGTAACTGTAAAGAATTGAACTTAGAGAATTTTTCACTACACGCGTGAACTATATAAATGGTAGACGAAAGTAAATTTAACGAGATGGGGAAAGAGATATATATAGAGTCTGGTACAGGGAGTTCGATTTGTCCATCCTACGTAGTTCTATCATCTTGAAAGCCACGTAGATGTCTCTAATATAAGCATTCGCATGCTTCATAGCCAACGCGTAATTTTCTATTTGTGTATGTTTGTATGGCGAGAGAGATAGTACCATTGGACGAAATAAACTTGGATTGGAAAGGTTTCGAGGAGTCTAGTAGGGGCAAGTATACAGAGGTCATAGAAATAATTGACTCCGAATCCGAGTTGTCGGACTTGATCGAACATCAAGATGAGGTCTCAGATGTCAGTTTGATTGAAGATAGCGAAGGAGAGTTCACACTACTAGAAAATGTGGCCAAGAAGCCAGTGGAGAGGCTGCCCAAGAAGCCAAAGAGAGCGAGGGAAGAACCATCCCCTGTGCACCCAAAGAAGCTACATAGAGAGGTCGTAGCCAATGACAATAACAACGACGATAATAACGACGATAATAACGACCATAATCACGATAGTAAACACAACCACGAAGCTACGAATGATAACGAGACCAACGATACAGAAATAGATAGTGAGCCGTCTCAGGTTTCGCTTCAGTCGATACGACATAGTCCACAGACATCCATGTGTTCACAGAGCTCAGCGACTAAGAGACCAAAATATAGAATCAAGAAATCAGGGAAACTAGCAGATATTTTGAATAATATTGGCACAGCTAGACTTAAAGTCGGACTAAGTAAAAATCATAAAATTGAATCATTACATAAGACTAAAAAATAATACATAATTAAACCTCTTGTTCGCCTTCAGACTGGGGTGTCGTTTCTTCTTCATTAGTCTGATTTAACCCACTATAAAACTTCGACCACAACTCACTAACATTCTCGAATTCCTTACCCACTTGAACAGTATTATGCAACGATCTATTTAAAGTGTTCAAGTTAATCACTATGGAATTGACTGACTCCGATATCTCCTGTAGTAACAAGTCTCTATGCTTCTCGAAGTCACTCATGGAGGTGTTTATTTCGCGTTTGCAGAGAACATTTTTTTGCTAATAAAATCAGGAGTAATTTGACTAATAATATCGACCCCACTATTATTAGGCTCTCTTACCTGATAGAGAGATAAACAGCTTAAATTTATTCGTTTTCAAATGAATGGATTCGAGTTTTTAAGCTTTTTACATTTTGATTCTTCTGTATCTCAGACATTCTAGACATTCTGGACATTCTAGACATTCTGGACATTCTGGACATTCTGGACACTCTGGACATTCTGGACATTCTGGACACCCTGGAGATTCTGGACACCCTGGAGATTCTGGACACCTCAGACATTTCAGACATTTCTTTTGGGGTGTCCCCACTTAGTATCGTGTATTTTACACCAGTGACATCATTTATGAATGTTGCATACGTAGGTTTCCCCTCTAAATATGTTCTTGCACTGATGGGTCGCGAGTCGAGGACACCACCTGTCCCTATCACCCTTGCTTATACCACTCCTGCTCCCACTCACACAAACTCGTCTCAAGTCTACATCTTACCCCTACCGCCAATCGCTCCACTCACTATTTCAGCTCCCTGTGGTACACCATCGGTTCAGGCTCACAACCACACAAACTGTAAAACCTCTTTTAACATTCCCCAATTCGCGCACTACCAACACAACACAAAGTCATCTACCCAAATTCATCTACGTCAGATGAAGTCGTTAAATAAAATTTCCGCATTAAGTAATAATAACGGTTACACGATAAAACACTTAAAAAATCCAGTAGATGACTGCCTGAGTTCATGTTACTGGGAGTATCTATATTACAGATATATTACATTATTTACTTAAACAAAAACTTACAGCGGTGGGGCATTTCTTATTGCATTTTTTGCTGTTACACCTCTTAAAGTAATCTTTCTTTTCATCAAACTTAGCAAACTTATTTGAATGATTTCCGTAGTAACCGGATTCTGAAGATGAAGCACTAGAAGTGCTAGAAGTAGATTTTTTCTTACTTAAGTTAATTATTGACATATTAATGAATGACTTATGCTTATTTTATGATGTTGTTCTGAAACTTTTTTAGTACATACTTAAAAGTTTCTTCTCTGGTATCCTACTCAATAATTAAAAAATAATAAAACTGGTCTTTTATGCTTATCCTGTTGGTGTGAAGACAATAAAACAATAGTTAAGACCGTGTAAGTATGTTTGAATATATATGTGTTTTTTGGGTTTTTTGTGGTTCTTTCTCAAGACAAAATAGACCTGAACCTATTCTACCTTTAAAGAAATAAAATAAAGATGATTAAACCTTTATAACAAGATTCTTGTTAAGACTAGAAACAAACTTGGAGTTGTTAAATTTGGTTAAAACTGAAAAAAAATCTTAAAGAAAATTTTTAGGGAATTTCCATTACTTATTTATATTCTCGCTCCCGTGAAAAAAAAACATTCGTGCTATTAAAATATTAAAAAAGTTTTGCTCGAAAATTAAATCCCTCAGTAGTAAATATCGTCCCGCATTGTGGGTAGGAAAGTTTAATATGGAAATGTCTGAGTAAAATTCAGACTGCGAGCCCTTCTGGTTAGGGCTAAATTTTATGAACGGAAATAATAAGCTTGAGGTACGCATTAGGGAGTAGTGCAGGAATGACAAATTTTTTATTGTGTAATTGGCTGGTATTTTTATTACATCATAGATTTTTATGAGGTTGAAATAAAGTTACTATTGTTAGATTATCATTGTTTACTAAGTGCTCAACAGGTGGAGATTAACCTGCTAAATGGTCATGTTTTTGTTATGGTTACATGGTTACTTGGGTATGTGTGCAGTAAAGATTAGCAATATGTATCGTCTGTAGCAATGTGTAGCGCAAAAGAAAATAGAGTTCGAATAAAATAGGAATTCATAAAAGACGAGTTGATGATTAAAGGGCTTATGTGCCACCGGGTAATATTATTCCTCGTTAAGACATCAGATTATTTCATGTTTTTGCGTTCTAAGGGGCTCCCATTTTAGGGTAAAACACATTATCACCTACGATGGCTCCATTGAAATTCGTCTAAACTACCTCTTATTCGTTAACCCCTAGATGCCAACCTGTTGTTTATGCATGTATCTCGAGCTATTGCGCCTTACACAATCTGTCACATCTGAAATTTCCCAAATTTAATGCACGGAGTTGCTGGTTCCTGCAGATAAACAGATTTCATTAGACTAAGGGTGCAATGGCCCCAAGGGCCCTGGGCCTCTGAGGTCCTGAAGAGACCAGATGAAATAGACTTGCTCTAGGTTGCTCCAGTCTTTACTCCCTGCAGCTCTCTTTAGTTTCACGAGGGGAGGAGATGAAACGAGTTGTTTATTACATAGTACGTACTATAAACCTTATAATCCCAAATAAATGCCTAATGATTAGAAGAAAAATGCTATTGTGGGAACAGGAAGTTTACTCACTGACAAGATTGTCATACTCAAAATTAAAGTACCGAAAGTTAACTTCCCCATCCCATGCTTTCGTGAAATCTTGTCTACGCTCAGAGATAGACTCGATTAGCTTGGATTCGTTATCATTAATGGTAATGCCACTGATGGTTTCAAAAATCAACTCAAAGAGACTGATTAATGTATGCAATCCTTTTAAAAATCCAAAATCTTTTGTTTGTAAAAGAAAGTAATCAGTGAATTCTTGTTTTGTGGAGATAAAGCTTTTACTAAAATCAATGAGTTTGATCACAACTTTAGAATCATCAGAGTTATCATAAACCATCAAAATAGAAGAACCATAGAACCTAAAGTAGTTCAATTTTTCTACACAATGATAAATCTTTTTCAAATCGCTGATGATTTGTAATGCCTTTATCAAGATGCCAAATTCATTACCAGTATTGTTTAAAAATTTAATAAGATTATCTAAGAACTCTTGTTCATCCAAGGTTCTACCGTAAAACTTATCAAACAATTTGATGTTTTTGATATTGTATATCTTATTTGGAGATGCATTTTCGTCCGGACGATTGCAAAATTGTTGATGTTGGATGACTTGTAATCCACATAGCCGTATCCCCAATTTGATCGATGTCGAGTTACGACATTTGGCTTGTTGTGATCTCTTTTTAGATTCACTTGCATGTAGCCCGTACTGTCTAGTACCCATCTTGAGATCAATTATATACGGTTCGTGGAGATGGGCTGTTAAGTCTTCGATTATCATATACATAGCGGTATGTCCATTTATACAAAGTTTTATGGTTCCTTCGAACCTGGGCAAAAAATCATTAAGGTCAGGATATTCAGAAGAGATTTTGTTATATACAATGTTCTCATCGTTAAGTTCTTTAATCAAGAACTTTTTGTATTTATATATAACACTATGTCCACCGATCTTATTAAACTTGGTCAAATTGATGATGTCATTTACTGACACAATATTCGTATTGGCTTCGATCACCTCTGCATGTATATAATCTATTACATGCCGTAAGCTGTTTTTATCACAATTATCTTCGATCATTCTTGTACTATTATGTGTAGTTTTCTTTTTTTTTCTTCATCGATGAGATTTGTGATGTTTTAAAAGTTATTTTGGTACGAAAACGTGTAAAAATTAAAATATTGCCCTGTTTAATTAATTTGTAGAGATGAGTTGTTTTTAAGCTCTATGGGGTAAGTGGTGTTATTAATAGACGAGTAGCATTGCCTACACCTTGGCGAGCTCTGGGCACGTTCTGGGCAAGTTTGGGCAAGTTCTGGGCAGGTTCTGGGCAGGTTCTGGGCACTCTCAGGGTGGCCTTGGCATGTTTCTTCGCACCTTTTCTGACATCTGTCATAGTAGTTATGATAAGTAATATTACATACTTGTAAGATGTAGTGATAATACATTGATAAGATTAGTGCGGTTGCAAAGAAACGTTTTATTGACAAACTTATAACCTTGATTGACGTACCCCTCTTCCACCAAAATTAAGGTTTTGACACAAGCAGGAACATCTATTGTTGCGTGCAGTACTGACTGCTCATCCTCTAGTAAAAAAACTTGATGTCCATGATTAAGTCCATAGTGCTATTTTCAGCCCTATGCTTTGTATTGGGGCAAATAGATTATATTGCATATGATATCAAACCAAAGGCCACATTTTTAGTTCTTTGTAGAAATAATGAGTTGCATGAATTGCTAGAAACTTTGCAATCAGTTGAAGATAGGTTCAACCGGAACTACCACTATGATTACGTTTTTCTTAATGACAAGCCATTTGATTCAACGTTTATCAAAACAGTAAGCCGGTTCTTACCCGACTCTAAAGTGTCCTTTGGTCAGGTACCAGTGGAAGAGTGGTCTTACCCAGAATGGATCGATCTAGACAAAGCTGAATTAACACGGCAGCAAATGAAGGATAATGTGGTATATGGAGATTCTGAAAGTTATAGACATATGTGCCGGTTCTATTCAGGGTTTTTTCATAACCACGAACTTCTAGAACCCTACGATTACTACTGGAGAATAGAACCGGGCATTAAGTTACTATGTGATGTCAATTATGATATATTCGAACGCATGGAGCTTACTAATAAAAAATATGCATTTACACTTACCATGTTCGAATATAGTAGTACCATACCTACCCTTTGGGATCATATTAAGAAGTTCCGTGAAACCCGTGAAATTAATGGGGAATTATTACCATTAGTGGAAAATGATGATATTTCAAAATCATATAATCTTTGCCACTTTTGGACCAATTTTGAAATCGCTAGATTGGATATTTGGAGATCACGTCAATATAGTGATTACTTTGAATATTTAGATAAGACTGGTGGATTTTATTATGAAAGATGGGGTGATGCTCCTATTCATTCTATTTTTGTTGCATTATACTTGAATAAATCAGATTTAATGTATCTTCATGATTTTGGCTATCTTCATGATCCTTACCTCCAATGCCCCATGGACATGGATTTACGATTGAGTAATAGATGTGTTTGTGATCCAAGTTTTGATTTCACCTACAGTTATCAGAGTTGCACTTCCCACTTTCAAAAAGTGATAAACTAATTTGTTTATATTTAATGTTTACTTACCAATGCATCGACTTCTTCCAAACTCTCAAGCTCATCTTGTTGCGCCACTCTCTTCAAGACCTCTTTTTTGCTGCTTTCTTGTATGTACCCATCCAATAATAGTTCATCTAATACGTGATAAGCTTTTGAGAAGCCAAAGATAATATCTAATTCAGTGACATTTCCATACATCTTATCCATTTGTTCAACGTAACGATGGATGATTTCAAGGGCAATTAGTTCATTATCATCACTCTCTATACCCATTATGAAGAACAATGAAGCATATCGTCTATAGATTATCTTGATGTCTTTATATTCTAAGATATTACACATCTTTGCTCGACGACTTAATATTATAGTAGTCAACTCTTTAGTGATCTTACTCTTTTCCTTTTGACTGATGGTCTCATACCACTTCGTCAACCTCAATTTACCTTGTCTTGATAGCAACAACAAAAACTTAATGGCCATGGCGTTGGTGCTTGTTGGTACTTGTCGATGCGTGCGAACGTTAAATTTAGAGTGTCTACACGTTAAGTTTGAAGTGGCTACACGAAAACCGAATCTATATTTTAAAAAGCATCTTTGGTAAGATGGGTAGTTTCCTGAAGAAACTTGAGATGCTCCTCTATTTCATCACATAATTCATAAGGACTAACATCTCTGAATATATCGAAATTAATATTGGAATCGCAAATGAAATATTTCATATTCTGCCATTGCTGCTTCTCAAAATCATAGTGGATATCAACTTTTATTTTATTACCATATAATCTCAATCTTTCACCGTTTTCAGTTATCTTTTGCTTCTCTTTCAATTCCCATGGATTTAATTTTGGAAAGTTTGAGTGAATAAACATCAAATCTGGAGTCTCATTATTGAAGTCATTTATAGGATTATATTGTCCCATCCCAGTACCTATGAAATTTAATTTGGAATCAAAATATCCCATAGCTCGTAAGAAGGTCTTTACTTGATAGAAATTTCTTCCTAATCCTACACATGCAGCTAGAAATGTTTCTTTATCTCCTTCTCCATCACTACCTTGAGAGAAAAGTGGATAATAATGAGATGGTCCAAACAAATTATAGTATAATGCTAAAATAAGGACATCTAAATGCGTCTCTTTATTAATCAACAATTGTCCTGATTCGTTGGTTGGATCAGGTATTGCACCTTGATATTGATGGAATGGGATTTCATGTGGTAAAAGATTGGTATAATCAACGTTTTCATAATCGTTTTTTAATTCATTATATCTGGGTAAAAAATTAGTTTTATCAATTTTGATATTAGCAATTTCGTAGTAAAATGGACTTGTTGCTCTCTTCCAAAAGTCAGGCCAAACAATGAGGCCATGATCAGTGAATGGCTTACTACTAAAGAGCACATCTGGATTTCTAATAATAGTATTATCACCATCTAAGAATAAAATTCTTTCAAAGCTCGAGAATAATAAGGCTAAAGCTTTATATTGGTAGCCTTCAAATTTGAATTTTTGGAAAATATTGGATTTCTTTACTTCCCTATCTACTATTGTAGGCAAGAGGATACATTTGGCATTATACTTGGAAAACTCCTTCAAACATAAATTGGGTTCAAACTCATCTATTGTCGGTATCAAAACTTCAATTGGTAAGGTGCTACCTAAATCTCTTATGGCTTTGATCGATAACAACGTTAAAAAATTGAACTTACCACCACCGACAAACACTATACCATCACCTTCATATATAGTTTTGGGCATTGTTTTAGTATTAGGTAGTGTTTTCACGATCCCGGAATGGGATTTCTTCATTGCCTTAAGTTCATCATCGCTTAAGTGTAAAAAGCTAGATAAGTAACCCTCGTTAAAGACGATACGATTATCTTCAGAATCATCCTCCTTGGAATTGTACCTGGCATGATAGATTCTTTCATCCGTGTTGTAAGTAGATAATGATGGAATTTCTGGTTTATGCTTATAGATATTCAGGAATACTTCACTCAAGAAATTATACCTGTTAGTATCATAAGGCTCCATAATTTCACGAATCAACTCTGTTTTGGCCTGTAAATCCAAACTAGCAAAGTTATTAAGGACTTGGTTTCTATTACTTGTTTCAGCAGCTTCCGTTTCCAGGAATGGTTTAGTCTTAGTATTGAAAAACAGAAACCAACTTGCTTTCTTATCTTCATCAATTAACGCAGATTCTATTTCAATACCATCACCATTACCAATAGACCTTCTCACAATCCATATTATCGATACTATAATCACCGACATATATAGAAACTTGACGCGTTTCCTTTTGATAAAATTATTCCACTTGGGTATCGGCATCTTTAGTGGTAATAATTGAATTTTTAGCGGAGATTCAATGTGAGATTATCAAAATGTCGCCAAGTATTACGACATCCAAAAAATTATTACTTAAAAAATCTCAACGAGTTTATTGTAGGGTACCTCATCTCATTTCCATCTCCTTCATAATCTCCTCTCTCACGTCTTTTACCTTCTCTCCTTACTTACTCTTAATGTTTCATTTTGCTAATTATGTTAACATCAGTTTTTAACTTACGGTCTTTTCAAATTGAGGGAGAAAAAAAAAATCTCATCTCATCACAAAAAGAAGTATGTCTGATGATGAGTTTGATATAACTAAGTCTTTAGCTCTCAATATTGAGAGCTCTAGTGACGAAGAGAGTGACAATGAGATAGTGGAATCGAGACCAAAGAAAGTTCAAAAGAAAACGCAAGAATTTCCAACTTTGGAGTTGTCTGATGACGAAGAAGATGAAGATAAATCTAAAACGGGTGATAGTATAGCATCATATTTTGCATCGAACAATCCTAATGCCAAGAAAGCAAAGGCAGGAACATTTCAGTCGTTCGGGTTTTCCAAGTTCTTAATAAGTAATATTATGAAGAAAGGTTTCAAACAACCAACTCCAATTCAAAGAAAGACCATTCCATTAATCATGGATAATAGAGATGTTGTTGGTATGGCAAGAACGGGTTCTGGTAAAACTGCTGCATTTACCCTTCCAATGATAGAAAAACTCAAAACCCACGTCGCCAAGCAAGGAGTTAGAGCCATCATTTTATCACCTTCCAGAGAATTAGCATTACAAACTTATAGGCAAGTAAAAGAATTCAGTTACAAGACTGATCTTAGAATTACTTTACTTGTTGGTGGTGACTCTTTAGAAGATCAGTTCAGTGCTATGATGACTAACCCAGATATAATCATTGCTACCCCAGGTAGATTCATGCATTTAAAAGTGGAGATGGAATTGAGTTTAATGTCAGTGGAATACATTTGTTTCGATGAAGCTGATAGATTATTCGAACTTGGTTTTGATGAGCAATTGAATGAATTACTTGCTAGTTTACCATCTTCTAGGCAAACTTTACTTTTCTCCGCTACATTACCTAAATCTTTAGTAGAATTCGCTAAAGCAGGTTTATCTAATCCTACTTTAGTAAGACTTGATGCCGAAACAAAAGTTTCTGACCAGTTGGAAATGGCATATATAACTACCAAAAGAACTGAAAGAGAGGCTAATTTGATGTACATATTACAAGAAGTTATAAAGATGCCATTACCAACAGATGATGAAATCAACAAGATCAAAGATATGAACAGTAGAAAGGATGATAGTGATAGTGAGGACGACAACGATGCCGGATCCAAAAAGAGAAAGAGAAAGTTCAAAAAGGAAAGATTACCTCCTGCAAATGCATTACCATCGAAACATTCCACCATTGTATTCGTGCCAACAAGACACCATGTTGAATATATCACCAACTTATTACGAAAGTATGGTTACTTGGTCTCATACATTTATGGTACGCTAGATCAAACTGCAAGAAAACAACAATTATACCAGTTCAGAATAGGATTAACTTCATTATTAGTAGTTACTGATGTTGCTGCTCGTGGTATTGATATTCCTATCTTGGCTAATGTTGTCAACTATACTCTCCCATCATCTTCTAAGATTTTTATTCATAGAGTCGGTAGAACTGCCAGAGCTGGTAACAAAGGTTGGGCTTATTCTATTGTGAATGAAAAAGAATTGCCTTACCTTTTAGATTTAGAGTTGTTCTTGGGAAAGAAAATATTGACCACATCAATGCATGAAACTAAATGCAAATTGTTGAAGGAGAAACAGGGATCAGATTACCAAGAGCCGAAGGTATCTTACACCGATAGATTGGTAATAGGTTCGTCCCCTAGAGTAGACTTGGAATCATTTCAAGAACTTTTTGATAGCTTAATCAAGAATAATTATGATTTGAAATTAATCAGGGACGTAGCTGCAAAAGGTGAAAAACTTTTTTACAGAACAAGACAATCTGCTTCTCCAGAATCGGTTAAGAGAGCAAAGAACTTAATAGAGCAACAATTATGGGATGAACAACACTTGTTATTTGGACCTAACTTGGAGAAAGAGAAAGAAGACTTCTTAAATAAGTTATTGAATAGGCATACTAAGGAGACAGTATTTGAATTCAATAAAAAAGGAAAAGAAAAAGAGGAAGATAGTTTAGTAAACTTTATGAATAAGAGAAGACGTCAATTGGCGCCTATCCAAAGAAAGGCCAAAGAACGTAAGGAGTTATTGGAAATGGAAAGAGTAGCTGGATTATCTCATGGTATTGAAGAAGAAATCCTAAATACTAAGAAAAGTAATAACGATGACGTAATCGATGAAGAAGACTTACAATTCTTTGCAGATGGTGACCAGATCCTTCATGAGAAATCAAAGGCAAGAAAATCTTACAAAGATCCAGAATTTTACATGAGTCATTACGCTCCTGCAGCTGACGTTCAAGATAAGCAAATGGCAATTAACTCTAGTTTTGCTAACAATGCATCTCATGCCACTTTTGATTTGGAAAATGATGACAAGATTCAGAAGAACAAACAAATCTTTCAATGGGATAAGAAAAAGGGGAAATATGTTAATTCTAGATCTACTGATAAAAAGTATATCATTAGTGAATCTGGACAAAGAATTCCTGCTACATTCAAATCTGGAAGATTCGAAGACTGGAAAAAGAAAAACCCTATTGCCAACTATGAAGATTCTATGAGCAATCTTGGAAACAGGAAACACAAACATAAGCAAGATAAAGCTCCAAGGGTCCCAGATAAATTCAGAGACGACTACCATAAACAAGTCAAGAAGGTTGATAAGGCTTTAGAGTCTGGTAAGTCTATCAAAGGATACAATAGACCTGGTATGCAAGAAATCAAGTCTACCGAACAAATCAGAAAAGAGAGAATTACTAAAGAAAAGAAAAGAGCTAAGAATGCCAGACGTTCTAAAAAGCGGTAATTGTCGGTTGATTTTAGTGTATATATTCAAGAAAACATTATTTTTTTCATCATTTATCTTCTGTCGCCTCTTCTATCACCACCTCTTCTGTCTCCTCTTCCGCCACCTCTGCTATATGGATGATAGCTTCTATTCCTGTCGTAACTACTTCTTCCTCCTCTATATCCACCACCACGACCACCTCTTCTGTCACCTCTGTCACCTCTTGGACCTGAAGGGTAACCTCTTGGCCCTCTTGGTGCATATCTTTCTCTTTCTTGGTAGTTATCTCTGAACCCTTCTTGGCTTGGAGGCTCTTTTGGTGGTTCGGGTGGAGCGACTCGTTCTCCGTTTTCTCCTTGTTGCTGGGGATTCAAAGGTTGTTCGGGTTGCTCCGACTGATCCCCTTCACCTTGTTGTTGTTGATACATGTACCATTGTTGCATTCGTTGCCAATATTCCACCATTTCTGGAGTCATATTTGCACCATATTGGTTGTACTGAACTTGTCCATATTGATTATATGGATACTGCTGTTGTTGCTGGGCTTGTTGCTGCTGCTGGTGTACCCCTCTTGGTTCGGCTCTCTTAACTTCCATAGATTTTCCTTTAAAAGTTACATATTTACTAACACATACTCTATCTACAGCTTCTGGAGAGTCATAAGTAATGAAACCAAACCCTCTGGATCTTCCAGTATCTTTATCAATCATTAATTGGGCATCAACAATATGACCGAAAGTAGAGAAAAATTCATTGAAGTCTCTTTCCGTAACTAATGGGTCAATACCACCCACGAAAATCTTACCGACTTTATCCTGCTCCTCTCTAGCAATGGCTCTTTTAGGATCAATCAACTTACCATCTAAGATATGGTCAGTTTTGACAACTTCGTCAACTGAGGTAGGATCTTTGAAGGTCAAGAAACCAAATCCTCTGGATCTTCCTGTTGATGAGTCTCTCATAATAGTGTAGTCCAAGACTTCACCATATTTGGAGAAGTAGTCAACAAGATTTTGCTCAGTGGTATCCCAGTTGAGACCTCCAATGAACATTTTACCGCTGTCTCTTCCCAAGTTCGAAGGAGCCAACATTTGAGGTGGTTGCGGTTGGCTTTGTGAGTGCTGGTTATATGTGCTGAATCCTGATGGAGCTGCTGGGGGTTGGGGAGCTGCTGGGGGCTGGGGAGCTGCTGAATATTGTGTGGAAGTTTGTGTATCTTGCGGAGCCTGGGGAGGAGCAGGTTGGGATGTGTAAGAGTCAGTTGTTTGCTGTGCCACAGGTTCTTCCGTAGAGGCGGGTTTGGAGTCCTCTATGGCAGGCTTCTCTTCATCTTTTGCACTTGAAGCAGTTGTCTTCACTTCTTCTTCATCTTCTCCGTAAATATCCTCGAAAAGGGCTTCATCATCATCGATGGACGACATTTTAATCTTATGTACAGAAATAATATATATACGCTGGACGTTAACTAAAGAAGTTTATTTAGTATATGGATATGTACACTAAAACACTAATCTATTTAGTAAAATTTTTTGTATCTACTTTATGTAGTTCTGGCTAGTAAGTTCCTTTGATGCGAGTGGCAATTGCTAACAGTTAGTTCTTTGTAGTCACTTTCGTTGACTGCGCAGTTTTTTAATGATACTTGGCCATGGGACACGACTCATTACGAGGATATGCAGGTTGCAAAAGAAGAGTGTGTATTGCAAGTCTGAGTCAGCTATTATTATAGAACTCATGTTAGGTAAATCTTCGAATGAAGGAGAGAATGGATTTGGAAGAGGCTGAGAAGATCCAGGTTAAATGGAGAAGTTGAATTTTGAATTTCCAGTCAACTTTAGTGAGATGAGTTTCAGGTAAAAACAGAACGGAAAGGTCGAACTGTGGGCGGAAAAATAAACAGAGACAGATTGTTTTATCAATTAGTCAGTTCTACAGCTCACCTATAATTTGCTGTTAACGTTCATATCTTTTACGGGTTAGCTTAAATTTTGCAGCATAATCTGTCGCATCTCATCAAAAAAAGTATGAAGGACTACTTGATATATTTTGCACAGGCGTATCCTGAGTTCCGCAAAGCAGAGTTGGAGTCTCTTGCTGGACTATACGGTGTAACGCTTGACCTTTCACATCATGATCCCAAAAATCCGTTTCTCACTGTTCAACTTGAGTCAGATGAACAAGCTAGACAAATAATGAAGCGATGCGTTCTAAGTAAAGGTATTTATGAATTGTGGGGACATGGCACTACACTTGAGGAGTTGCGTGAAAGTGTGAAGAACACTTCTGCAGAAAAGTTTGATACCTACAAGAAAAATACATTCAAGTTCGAGTTTGTGGGATATATGGGTAGCAGAGATGCCAAAGATAAATTCGAGATTATCGAATCATTTCAATTTTTGGCATTTGAAGGTGCCGTTAGGATGAAAAATCCAGATGAAATCTTTGCCGTTATCGAAGAATATGAAGTCACAGGTCAAGAAAAGGCTACAGCTCCTCAGAGGTTATGGTTTGGTAGACAAATTCAGTTATCGGATAGAACTACAGGTATTCTCGATAAATACGATTTAAAAAGAAGGAAGTATATTGGAACCACATCTTTTGATACTGAGTTAGCATTGGCATCTTGTAATATTGCTCAAGTCGACGAAAAGAAGATAACATATGATCCTTTCACTGGTACCGGCTCTTTTTTGGTATCTGCTGCTCATTATGGAGGCTTAACTATCGGATCTGATATTGATGTTCGGATGATAAAGGGTAAGAATGATAACTGTAATATAGCAGCCAATTTCAAGCAATATGGTACCAGTACAAACTTTCTTGATACTTTGACCATGGATTTTACTAATAATGCATTTAGACAAGACTTTACAATAGACACTATAGTGTGTGATCCGCCTTATGGAGTCAGGGAGGGACTCAAAGTATGTGGAGCTAAAAACGAAGAGAAAGCCGCTGGTAGAGAGCATGTTGTTATCAATGGAGAGAAGGCACATTTAAGAAGAGACTTTATCCCACCAAAGAAGCCATATGAACTTTCTGATTTACTTGATGATTTATTACAATTTTCTGCATCACGTTTACCTATAGGGGGACGATTAGCATTTTGGATGCCTACTGCAAATGACGACTTCGAAGTTAATCAAATTCCACAACATCAAAACTTAGAGCTCCTATACAACTTAGAGCAAGAATTTAATAAATGGTCTAGAAGGTTACTTGTTTATGTCAAAAGAGATGACGATTTCAAAGGTGTTACCAGCAATGGATTGAAAGACAACAATATCAAAAATTTTAGAGAACGGTACTTTAATGGCTTTAATGCCACAAGCAGATAATCCTGCGTGTAACAATATATAGAAAATAATTTTGCCACTAGTTAAATAATTTAATTTTAATACTATGACTACCGTAGAGGAAGAAGAAGGATCAGACGTTTACGTCTATGTGTATGATTTATCAAGAGGACTTGCAGCTGTATTATCGGCACAGATTTTGGGGACACATATCCCAGCTATTTATCATACTTCTACAGTTATAAATAATAGAGAAATCTACATTGATCAAGGTATCAAAGTGACTTCGCCACCTGGAACAACCAAGTATGGGCAGCCCATAGAAAAGAAACTTGTAGGTAAAAGTTACATACCTGATGATATCATAGACGAATTCATAGAGGACTTGAATGCTAGGGATGATAACAAGTATCATGCATCTGCTTATGATCTCTTCAATAATAATTGCAATCATTTCACAGATGTTCTCCTTCAATTCCTTGTGGATCAGCCGTTGGAGGATAGAATCCTCAAGCTACCAGAGACAGTATTAAATACCCCCAATGGCAGAATGTTGCAGCAGATGCTTAACCTGTCGGTGGAATACAACAATAATTGGCTTTGATTGATATCAACTTATGAGATGAATGTATATGTAACACCCACCGTAGAGTCCACACTGGTACCACCGTAGTAGTACCACCGTAGATCCTGCACTAGTACCACACAACACCCACATTACTACCACTCTGGTACGAACCTCTAAACACAATTCACACACGACCGTGAAATATAAAAAGTTTTGCGAACGAAATCATTAGCTATGGATATACTAAAGTAAGTAACAGGAAGAGAGTAGAGAAGCCAGTACTAACATTATAGAACTGATCACACGAATCCAAGAGGAATTCCAGAAGCCCCTTTCATCGACAAGGTTGAGAAATTTGTGAAAGATGCAGAGACAGACTTTGATAAAGTTATGCAAGCATTTCAAGACCGGTTACAACAATATAAGTATATGGAACTATCTAAAAGAAACCAATTGAATGATTTGAACACCAAGATTCCAGATATTGAGAAGAACTTAAGCATTATCAATTATATTAAAGATTGTAAAAATGACGATGAAGAAGACGTTATTGAGACTAACTATGAGTTAAATGATACTCTATATACTAAAGCTAATATTGATATAGATAATACCAATTCTGTATATTTATGGCTTGGAGCAGAAGTGATGTTAGAATATCCATTGGATGAAGCAGTTGAACTCTTGAAAGAAAGATTAAAGAATAATAAAGAACTGGTTGAAATAATAAAAGAAGATCTCGTTTTCTTAAAAAACAATATTACTACAATGGAAGTTAACACCGCTAGATTATATAATTGGGATGTTGAAAGAAGAAGGAATGCTAAAGTAGAAGAAGGCACTAAGAATCTTAAGATATAATTCTATACAACTAATAAATAATTAATCCGCAACGATTTCCTATTTGAGGACTCCGATTAAATTTCTTCGAGATCTTTCTAAGTTTATACCCCGAAGGTACGTAATCGTAACACATTGAGATTGTGCTAACTGAAGTTTGCCAATCATGGGGGATAACTTCAATGATTCTGATGCTGAGATTACTCAAAAGAAGTCTACTTACAAACCATTCAAGTGGTATAGATTGGCGGCTTATGACTTATTATTGTGGTTTTTGAATGTAATATTTGATTGTTTCTTTAGAGAAATTAAATCTAGAGGGGCATTTAAGATTCCTAAGACTGGTCCTGTTATCTTTGTTGGTGCCCCTCATGCCAATCAGTTTGTAGATCCCATCATATTAATGAATCAAGTGAAGAGAGAAGCTGGTAGGAGAATTAGTTTTCTTATCGCTGCTTCCTCGTTAAGAGTCAAAGTCATTGGACTTATGGCTAGATGTCAACTCTCAATTCCTGTAGAAAGACCTCAGGATAACTTGTTACCTGGTCAAGGTTTTATCTATGTGGATTTTGATACCGATAGCTGTTTAGTTACTGGAAGAGGAACTAATTTTACAAAGTATCTTGAACCTAAAGGGTTGCTTGCTCTACCCCAATCCCTTGGAGCTTCTGAAATTGTGGAAGTAATTGATGATACTCATATAAGAATCAGAAAACCTTTCAATAATTCTGAGAAGATTGCCAATCTCTTGAAAAGAGGTACTGACTTTAAATACGCTAAGAAGGTCGATCAAAATCAAGTTTATGAACAAGTATTCCACCATTTGGCACATGGTAACTCTATAGGTATCTTTCCAGAAGGTGGGTCACATGACAGACCTGACTTATTACCAATAAAAGCAGGTGTGGCCATTATGGCATTGGGTGCTATGGCCAACTTTTCTAATTGTAATGTTAAGATTGTTCCTTGTGGAATGAACTACTTCAACGCCCATAAGTTTCGAAGTAGAGCAGTAATTGAGTATGGAAACCCAATTGAGATTTCCAAGGAATTGGTTGCAAAATACAAGAACCTTGATACTAAAAGAGAAGCTGTCAAAGAGCTTCTTGATGTCATTACTGATGGTTTAAGAGCGGTCACTGTCACGTGTGAGTCATATGAAACACTAATGGTTATTCAAGCTGCTCGAAGATTGTATGCCAACCATTTTGCGGCTCGTTTACCTTTACCTATGATTATTGAGATGAATAGAAGATTGGTCTATGGATATAAAACTTATGAACATGAACCTCGTATCCAGGCCTTGAAATCAAAAATTCTTATTTACAACCAGAAGTTGGCTCATCTTTACTTGCCGGACCATCTCCTAGAAAACTTTAACGATCAAAGTAAATTGAGAAGCTTCACTATTTTAGTTTACAGAGCACTAAAATTATTGTCTCTTTTCATATTGGCATTACCAGGAGCGATATTATTCTCCCCTGTTTTCTTAATAGCGAAACGTATATCGTCTCAAAAACAGAAGGCTGCATTAGCGAAATCCGTCGTTAAAATTAAGGGTAACGACGTTGTTGCTACTTGGAAAATATTGGTCAGCTTGGTCGTTGCTCCTATCTTCTACATTTTCTACGCCGTCATTGGACTACAGATTACCAAGAAGTACTTTGAGATCTCAGGATCCATATCATTATTTGCGGTATTATACTGTTTCAATGTCCTAATAACATACGCTGCATTGCTCACAGGTGAACAAGGACTCGATATATTTAAGAGTTTGAGACCATTATATATATCCTTGATTGATGGATCTTCTATCAGAGAACTCAAACAATTCAGGCAAGAGTTGACTGAAGAAATTACAGAAATTGTTGATGAATATGGTTGGAAGTTATTCCCTACCGACTTTAACCTATTGGAGAAGAGTGAGGAAGAAGAAGATAGAATTACTGAGGCTATGAAGAAGCGTAGAAGACAGAAGAAAGAAGATCTGGTTTCAGCATCTAATTCTTCAACATCATTGAGCTCACAATTATCTAGAAGCTCTTCAATGTCTGATGGTGTCTCCCTAATAAACTCTGAGAATTCATTAACAAATATCCCGATGTTCAGTGACTATCATCTTCACGAAAACAAAGACGCTGCAATGACTCCAACGCTTGAGTCCGATGATTACGCAATCTCTAGAGCTAACAGTGAACTAGAGTTGAATTTTGCCCATAGAAGACATCAAAGTAGCGATTTGCACCAAAGACTTTCAGATAAAATTAAATTGAAAATGAGAGAAAGATGGGAAGAAAAGGAAAAGCAAGAGTAGTAGCATTGTTAATATACAAATTAATTGAGATTAGCTTGTCTGGAGTAAAATTCCATTACTTGCTCAGAGGTAGTAGCATCCTCTACGCCCTTGTCATCTCTTATTCTCAAAAATCTTGGGAACCTTAAGGAAATTCCTTTTCCATATTCCTGGTGGCCGGCTTTATGTATAGGACTCAAAGATAAGTCAGCAGTCAATACTTCGAATAATGTAGTTGGCTCTACCCAAACATCTGGCGTAGCACTGGCATCATAAACATAAGAACTCTTGGCTTTTGGAATTTCTGTTGGTTGCAACCTTTTATAAATATTAGCCAAATCCTCATCAGAGAATCCAGTCCCAATCTTGCAAGTTGTTTCATATTCACCAGTATCGTCATTGTAACTTGCCAACAAGAACCCACCATAAGTACCAGTTCTTTTACCTCTACCATTGTAAGCACCTACGACAACTAAATCTAAAGAGTCACCCACACCTGCCAAGTAATCTTTCTTAAGTTTAAGCCAATTCCTAGATCTTTTAGATGGTTCATAATAGGACTCTTTGGTGTGTAACATCTTAACCATTAAACCTTCGCATGCATCTTTTACAGACTGGTCTAAAAAGGTTTGTAATTCATCTAAATTGGAAGAATTTTTGAATGTTGCAAAATTGAACTTTCCATCTATTGGCTTTAAGTTCTTGAACATCAATTCTCGCCTCTCTGCCAAAGTCTTATTCACTACAGGCTCACCGTTGAAATATAAAATGTCAAAAGCAAATAAACAGATGTGTACTTTAATGTCCTTCTCATCAACATCTTTCCTTTTTCTGGTAGATAAGATTTGAAATGGCAAAATTTTATTTGTGTCTCTATCCCATGCGACGGCTTCACAATCTAAAATTAACGATTTAACTGCAATATCAGTGTCTTCCTGAACTTTAATGAAATCTTTTATAATAGAAATTAAATCTGGATACCTTTGAGACATATCTTCTGAGTTTCTTGAGTAGATTCTAACACCACCGTTAGGTAAAAGGTGAACTTGGGCTCTCTCTCCATCATATTTATACTCACAAGTGAACTCCTCACCTTGAAAACGATCCAAAACTTCACTAATAGACTTAGTAGGTTTGGCTAACATGGGTTTCAATGGAACACCAGGAGTCAATTGGACATGTTCAAGTAAGTTGAATATACCATATTGATAAGCATTCCTGATTATGATTTCATAATTTGGCATCAATGAAAATGCCTCTCTGATGATGTCTTCAGCTTTTTCGATATTTTCTGACGTTTGGGCTAATTCTTCATAATTAAGGAATGCTTGAGCTAAACTAATCAAAACAGTCTTTTCTGCAAGACCGATTCTAAGTTTACCTTCCAAAGATCTTATGAGGAACTTAGCTTCGTTACTTTTGGAGTCACAAGCAGTTAACATCTTGTTAATTAAACCTATTTTCTTCAGCTGAGAGTCCTTACCAGTTGATTTTGCAATCTTAGTTAAGTTTTGAAAGACTTGATCCACGTCCAAAGATGCAGGTTTGAACATTGTCGGTTGGCCAGACCGTGATTTTTGGGCTACAAGTCCCAAATCTCCAAGAGATTTATAATCTTGTTTAATTTTAGAACTTGCTCTTCCATAACATTCACTGATAGCCTTTATTAATAGTGTTTCCCCAAGACCTAATTCTAAATCAGGTTCATAGTCAGGACCCAATCGATTGATTGATAAGTATACTACTTTGACCAATTTATCTACATCAGATTGTTGTAGTACTTCTAAATAGAATTGTGAGATAATGGAGATGATCTTCAATCTTCCTGACTCTTTTTCTACTTCTTCAAACGCAGCACATAATTTTGCATAAGGAAGTTTACTGTTAGATGTCACTATCTTCTCACCTTTATGATGAGCTTGCTCCTTTTTATTCTCTTTTATCAACTCTTGGGTATCAATTTTGCCCTCTTCACTATTAGAATCAGAAGATTTAAGCTTCTTTGCCTCTGGTGATTCAATTGGAGATGATGATCTCTTAAGAGTGTCAGTAGATTTCTTATCGGCTCCAAATTTCAGACCTCCTCCAAAAAATCTGGCAATCGATTGTTGTTGTGTCATTCCTACTAGTATTCTTGATGGGTATAATCGTCTTAGTACTGCTGTTCGTGACACAGTTATGAACATGCAATGCAAAGATTACAACTATTTTAGTACGCGACTTCGCGTTCTATTTATTCATTGGGATTCCAGTATATAACTATACAGCCCTACAGATAAAGCGAAATCTGAATAGGGAATTTACAAATACAAAACAAAGTCTTCATTAGATAACAGCATTCCAGATTGCCTGGGGTCCTTTTTCTTCGTAATTATCAGTATCAACAAAGTACTCACCATTACCATTAGTATTACCACCAAAAGTTTGTTTAGCATATATTTGACCACCTAAGAAATAGACGTCAGACCAAGATCCTCCCGATTCTTTTGGTTTTTTCCATTCAGGGAAGTATTCTGGATACTTGGCTAATCTTATAGATGACGGAACTTGTGATATGACAAACCCTTCTTCTACTGGTTCTTTTACATCGTCAGCTTGTTGATAAGCAGCAATAGCCGAATTGACTCCATTAGCTTCTGCTTTAGCAGCTTCTCTTTCTGCTGGAGATCTAACCAACCAATCTTCTGTGACTTTATTCAATAATGCGTGCAGGAACCCACCAATTTTGAAAGTTGATCCTACAAAGATTAAGTTATTAAAAGATTCCTGTCTTCGTTCCAAATCTGGGATATGCGACAAGACTTTACCAATTTCTTTGGATAAAATGTCTATCAACTTTGAAGTTCCTTGGAATCTTTCTTTTCCTACCGTGATCTCCTCTTTTGTTTCTGGATCTGTAAACGTATTTTTTTCTAATTTATTATTTGGAAGTTGTTCCTCCTCTTCAGATTTAGTAGCTGAAACAATACCATCTTCCTCTACCACAATTTTAGCCACATCAAAGTTGTCATCATCTTCTTTCAAATCATTCATGGAATAAAATGATTCATCGTCATTAACCACCTCAAAAATAGAAGAGGTCTTTAAAGCTTCAATTTGTTTTGCACTAAGGTTTGGTAATAATCTTGACAATTCTTCATTTATCAAATCACCACCAACATCTAATGACTTACTAGCATAATTAAGTGCTTGGCATTGTATAACGGGTGTTATTTGAGAACTATTCTTCCCAACGTCAACTACAAGTGAAGTAGTACCATTACCTACCCCGAAAGTTGAGGCAATAGATAAGTCTAAAATGTTGAATCCAGTAAATTCTAATGTCTCTATGGCATATTTAGTGATAGATTCTACTTGTTCTCTTGTCCATGTTGCAGTAGGCGCTATCAATAGTAAAGGTATTTGGTTGATAGTAACTATAGGATTATTAGCAATAACACTCTGTAATATGGTCTTGAGTAAGTAATTAAATGAGTCCAAGTCAACGATTCTACTCCCTTGAATAGGATGGATCTCTTCAAGTTCTTCAATCGAATCTTCGTCTTTCTTAGCCTGATACTTGTTAGTCACGGGGTTCTTATAAACCACAGAAGGAATCTTATATTCAGGAGGACTCAATGATTCTTGTAATCCAAACAGAAAGATGGTGTATTCACTTCCAGGATGAACTACAAGGAAGTTATCTTCTCTATATAATGGCATAGCGCTTAGGTATTGTTTTCTTCAACCACAAATTATTTTCCAATCGCGAAGTATGAGAGATTATTGGGCAAAGGCACACTACTTTTATAGGTTTTATAGGAGGCAATTTGCAGCTATTATACATTGATACTAGTCATGGCCGAGATGGTCAGCACTTTGAACAAATCGATTATACTTTGTTCTGGTTCCCAACACTGACTTTTTGGACATTGTGCTATTATTTCTCCTAACAGGGGTGTGGAAAACTGAACTCATAACTTCATTATTCCCTTGAGATGTTTCTTCCGCCAGACCAACGAGTTTGATTTGATTAGCAAATGGTAGCTCATGATCCCCGTGGGCTTCCGGTGGTAATGAAGGAAGTGGTGAACTGTTGTAGGTACTTGCATGCTTCAAAGGGGGTTGTTTCAAATGTGAAGAATCAAACGAGTCAATTGACCTATGTCTATCTTTTCTTGATCTATCAACAAATGCATTATACTTTGGATCTAAAGAATTGGATTTAGAAGATCTGTCACGTGAACGAACGACTATAGGTTCACTAGTCGCTCTTTCTACTGGAACAAATGGTTTAACTGTAGTTAAGGTATTTTTACGTGCCTCCTTCGTAGGTGATGTAGCCCTTGGCTTGTCTTTTGATTTCCGTCTTGATCCTCTGGAGTCAGATGTATCATATCCAAATCCATTAGGGAAAACATCACCAAACTCAGGAGACTCCAGATTGATTACCGGGGCAGTAGGTGGTGCTGGTTGAGGTTCTTGTTGACTTGGCGGTGGTGCAACCACATTCTTTCTTAAAAGTTTGTTTTTAAATGCAACCACATCCAGCCACTTAATCCATCCGGAATATATTGCAGCACCTACCGACACTACTGCCCATGCTACTCCTACTAACGCGTAACCTAAGAATATTTTAAACCCATTGGCAATGTACTGAGAAAATCTGGTCGTAATAAGAGTTGCAATCACCCCCAAAGCCAAACTGGGAATGTGAACAATTGGAGATTTAACGTCTATTGAGTGCAGAAAAGGTTTTTTGGCCTGAGACGGGGAAGGGGATTCCGGCAGATCTACTGCCTCTTGCAGCTCAGCTGGTGGGGCAATAGAGATGTTCAATCCAGGCGAAACTTCTTTAACTGGAGAGTAGGTCAATGAGGAAGGACTGGGCAGTGCTGCATCTTTACTGACATTTGTATGTAGCGCTGTAAGATGAGGTTGTGATTGATGGTGGTAATGGGTACCAAACCCATGATCTGGAGTCTCATGTTCAGATGACTGTAGCGAAATCTCCTCACTATTCTCCATTATGGGACTTATGGTATGTTCGTGATCGGGTTCGTCAGGATATATGACCTTATAACCGCACTCGGCTAGCTCATTCATAAAATCATCAGCAGACCTCTTATCTGACTTGGTAGAAAGCTTATCGTCTTCATCTCGTTTCTTAAGCCTAAAGACACCATCTGGGTCCTGTTTGTAAAATAGCTTCTTTTTACCTGTAGTAGTAACTGTAGCCATTGATTACACTAGGGGATTGAAGTTAATTTATGTGATAAGCTAATGGGGAATGTACTGCGTAGCGTTAATCAAATAGGCAACAAAGTCTAAATTGTTGTATTAAGGTGAAGGTTAAGGTAATGCTTGAAGTAGTCTGGGAAAAAATTTTCAGCTAGATCAGATTGTGCGCTTACGTACCCCTATAGTCATTGTTACTCTGATTGCATAAAAAAGTCAGACTTCGACCAAGACGATTTTGAATTCTTGTTTTCAATATTTCTTATTCGGGAAATTATGGCTTAATTATGTACATATTGTCCTGCATATGCGACAATAGATACAATCAAATCTGGTCGTCAACTTGATTATAATAGGAGATACGTCATGCAGTGACCGGTGAAAGTGATAGAGATCATTTTTCAACCGTGTTCCAGCGATGAGATAACTAGTCTACAGTTGTTTATCTCAAGACATATGATTGTATAGGTGTAACATCCTAAGTACAGGTGTAAAGTGCAGGTGCAGAAGTATATTGAAGTTCTCTAACACGCTTTCTCTCTTCAATATTTGATCCATTTATTCATACATATATAACTTTCTAGTTCTTTACTATACATTCCTTCCTATATATTTCCCCTGATACGTCTTGCCAATTGAATGTCCTTCTGCATGATGGTTACTCGCTTTGCATGAATTGCACACAAATTAGTATCTTCCAATAAATGGACAAGGTAAGCCTCACATGCTTCCTGCAATGCTAGCACAGCATGGCTTTGCCATCTCAATGTATATCCAACGGCCAAAAAAGACTCAGTAACTTCCTTCACCAACCTAGCGAACGGTAACTTTCTAATTAAGAGGTCTGTGTTCCGCTGAAACTTTCGTATTTCTCTTAATGCCTTCGTTCCTGGTTTCAACTTACGTCTACCCCCTCTACCTCCAGGAGCCCGTGGTGGTTCGAACCGTGACAACCCCAGTGCACCTCTAAACGAACTCATACTATACTATCAGAAAATCAAATTTTTTAGCCAGCACTCGAAAAAGGATTGATTGCTCTTATATGCAGGTGTGATACTTGGGACTTCGAAGTAGAACTGTTAAAAATAACAACGGATTTACATAGGCAAGAGTATGTATAGGTACTGGTATATTTATTCACAGTATTTTATGTCACAGTTCTTGGCCTCTTGGTCCTTAGAGGTAACAAATAGGATATAAAAAAGGGTATCAACCGTTCTTAAATTGAATGTTCCCTGATGAAGGCGTCCAAGTTTCAAAGACACGTCCAGACACACATTGAAGACACACATTGTTTGTGTCTTGTGTAAGTGATGATAAGCAGAAGCTCTGTCATTAAATGCTGGTGCATGATTTCTATTTACATATTTACATCATTCATAAGTCCTCATCGTATTTCCCTTCCAAAAGGTCATTTAACCCATCTTGGATGGTAGCACTTTCTTCATCCAAAGGGATCGCTGCCAACTCTTTTAACTTCTTATCCCCTCCCATGAGACGTTGCATGGACCATCCAAACTCTTTGAAACTACTGACATCCATGATCCAACAGGTACCAAAGATTAACATTGAAGATACAGAAGACGCCAATAAGGTACCTGTTCCTACAGCAACAGCAGCATCAGTAGTAAAATTATAACCAGTAGGTGGTGAGTGGTTGCCTTGGAAGAAAGTTGGTAGAAACTGTCTCGTTATGGTAGCTTTATATGCGAATCTTGAAGCCAAAATTGTAACCCCAGCGGCAGAAAGAAATAACACCATCTGCTTTTTCCTCCTCTCTTTATACTCATCACTGGCTCTTTGAATCTTGAATCCTTGGAACAAGGGTGTATCGAAGATCATCTACACTGAAAATTTTAATTCCGCTGAGAAGTTGAAATTTTCCACTACTATGATAAAGTAACTTTTATCTATACAATATTAAAACATACAAACAATCAAGCGATTAGTTTCAGAATCCCAGATTCAAATGATATCAAATAATACAATTTCATGCCTAAATTTCTTCCTTAAACAAGCCACCTTTGTTATTGTTTACACTTATCTCATCTTCAAACCCTTCGTAACTGTTATGAGACTTAGTATCTGTTTCCTTCTTGATTGAAGAAACTGCGTCATTTTCAATTTTTTTAGGTGCAGAAGGTGTTTGTACTTTCTTAACAATAGGTGCTGAAACTACTGGCTTAGTAGAAGATGATTTGAACAACTTGGATAATCTCTTCAATCTCGATGGTTTTTTGACGGTTTCAACAGCGAGCTTAGTAGGAGTTGGTTTTTTGACTTCAGTCTTAGCAACTTCTGGTTCTTCTTCTTTTACTTTTGGTTCATCAGAGAAAAGAGACGAAGTATCAGTCAATTTCTTTTCATCAATATCTTTTTTCAAATGCTCAGGTAACTCCCTGTTGATGGCATGCTCTTCTTTGACTTTTTCAGCCAACTGAGCCTTGATGCTTTCCTTTTGAGCAGCCTTGTCAGACAAATGTTGCTCTTTGGTCTTGCTTAAGTTGTCTATTTCTTCATCCAACTTGGTATGTTCATCCTGGAACTTAGCCAAGTCTTCATCGGTAGCTTTAGTTAAATCTTCAACTTCTTTACTTGTGGATGTTAACTGAGCTTCAGATTCTTCTAAATCCTTGGTGTGGGTCTCGATGTCAGCTTCAGCTTGAGCCAATTGTTCTTCTAACTCTTTCAACTTAGCTTGATATTGTTCATTTAATGAATTCAATTGTTCCACTTCAGTGTTTAATTCATTCTTGGCATCTGTGAGGTCGTTCAATTTAGCAGTTTCGACTTTCAATTCCTCCAACACTGGAGCGATTTCTTCGTCTCTTTCCTGTTGCATTTCTTCCAACTCCTTCTTTCTGGCATCGATCAATTCTTGTTCTTCATTATCAATTTGGTCTTGGTTTTCTTGCTTTTGCAACAATAAAGCCTCTTTCTCGCTGGCAAGCTGTTCTTCTTGTTCCTTGAGTTCCTTCAAATGTTC
This sequence comes from Yamadazyma scolyti, assembly GCA_003707025.2. Lineage (NCBI taxonomy): Eukaryota > Fungi > Ascomycota > Pichiomycetes > Serinales > Debaryomycetaceae > Yamadazyma > Yamadazyma scolyti. The sequence goes on from PPMW02000009.1 coordinate 170,114, forward strand.
TTCAACCTTACTGTTTTCTCCGACTTGATATTCAGCAAACTCCTTATCTTTAGCTTCCTTTTCTTCATTGTTCTTTTGCACTCTCTCTTGCTTGGCGGCTTCTAAGTCGGCCTTTTCTTGTTGCTTGGCAGCATAAGCCTCACGTTTAGCTTTGTCATGTTCTCTAATTGCTAGTTCCCTCTTTGTCTTATTAGCCTTATCTGTTTCTCTTTGTGCCTTGGCCTTAGTGTTGATATCTTTCAAGACAGGCTTTACAATCAAGGATGCCATAGCATCCAATTCAGCTTGGGAGACGGTCAAACCACCACCCAAATCGATCAAGCCTGCTTTGTTGGAAGCGATTCTCTCGTTACTCCTCTGTTGAGCGATAGTCAAGGCATTAGCATACGCTTGCGCTTGAGCCTTGAAATCCTTTGGCTCTGCTTTTAAGCTATTCAATCTGTCATTGGCCTTTTCACTGGCAGCATTCAATAAATACTGACCACTGATATCACTGGCTTGGAAAGTCTTAGTTCTCTGACTATTAGCGCTCAAACCAGACCTCTTAGAACTCAAAGTAGGGTTGATTCTGGAATCCATAGTTCTGGTGGAATTGGAACTTGCAACGGCATTAATCTTGTCAATATTAAGACTAGCGGCAGCAGCATTAGCAGCTAAACCGTGTCTGGAATCTTTCTCTGGGTTGATTCTTGAACTCATAGTGGAAGTGGAGTTCTTATTTGCAACAGAATAGATGCTACTACCCTTTAAGGAAGTGGATGGTACCCCCAATTCTGTGCTGGAGCTTTTGTAGCTACTGGTAGAAGTTAAGGAGTAAGAAGCACCATTCTCATCTGACTGGGATTTAGACCATTGATATATCTTCTCTAATTTGACAGCAAGAGCGGCATCTTGTGCCTCTGGAGCTACGGTCCTTTCGTAGCTAGGCTTCACTGTCAAGTCAGTAGAAGCCGCCAATAAAGCTGCTGTATCTGAAGCATTAGAATTGACACCAACACTTGGTAAACCAGGAGAGTTGTATACCCCCTGTTTCAACTTTTGTTGATAGATAGCCTGCTGAGATAATGGCTTCCCGTTAGACTGGTAGATGGAACGTGACATGTTGCAGGTACAATTATGGATTAAATGTTAATTGAGCAACGAAATATAATTTTAAAATTTCATCACGGAAAGACGAAAAGGTCTTGGGAGGTGGCCAGGAATTTCAAGGGGAGTGCGCGTACCAAACGTAATTATAATAGGAAACCAGCCACCATTTCATAGTAGAGGGGAGTTGGATTTATGAATATTTAGGGAGGAGAAAGGGGAGATAACAGAAGAGATAGTTGATTAGAGGTACTGCTGGTGGTGCGATAGGGGCTGCAATCCAATTTTTTACGGTGCGAGTGAATGATAGGGGTTTCCAGAAGGAGACATTTTTATGCCGGAAGCGATAAGAGCGGCCACAGCTCTTAAGAATGTAGAGGTATAAAAAATATTGTAGTAATTCTAGAAATTGATAATATGAGTTTATGAATCTGGATGCATGTACAGACATGTTACCCGGGCTAGGTTGGGCAAATCGGAGTCACACCTTATCTGTTCTTTACCAGTACGCTTGCTTGCAACCTTATTTTTTGAGCATCTCCACATGACCTCTGACATCATAGACCTTTTACGAGAATGACGTGGATTGATTATTTACTTTATAACAATCTCTATCAAAGCCTTACTAGCTAATCGAATGCGGTCTCTAACGAAATACTCGCTATCCACATTACTATATTACCTTTTCCAGAGTCATTGTGGAAACGCTTCGAGTCCAGTCATTACACCTTTTGACGCGGTAGTCAGTGTGGCCCTCTTATCTCTATATTGCAACTTTCAAGTAGTAGAGAAAGCCGTATTGAGCGGTCTTTTTGCGATGTCTCTATTCCTCCACGAGACCATACGCTCTGATATCACACGGCTACATCCGCCTTCGATTCTTAACACCTACGCTTACTCCCTAATTCCATATATTCATACACTAAAAATCGTTGGACTCGCTGAAGCTGTCCACTGGCGAGTAATCTAGAAAGTCATCACTCTTCCTCTTAGCTGTCTTGGCTGAAGTATCTGTACTGTTGGCCTTGACAGACTTTCTGTTAATCTTCCTGGATTTGTTGCTAGCATCATTACCGGAACCATCATTACTGGCATCACTAGTAGCCGTGCTCTTTTTACGACCTCCGCCTCTATGATGTATGTTTGGGTTGCCGTAAATTATCGTTGTGCTACCATCTGGATTCAGTTTGTAATGCGTCTTCAAGTGTTGTGCCAAGTTATCAGATCGACTGAATTGCTTTTCACAGTACTTACAATGGAAAGGCCTGATATTGGAATGAACAGACCTAATATGTCTCTTCAAATGCTCAGACCTCTTGAACTGCTTTTCGCAATCAGGGCATGGAAATACCTCCTCAAGAGTATTGTCAGGATTTCTGATGGTGGTACTTACAATTTCCTTATCTAAAAGATTTCTCATCAGACCTTTCTTATTTGTCAATACAGTCGATTGATGCCTTTGCAGTGGTTCAGGTAGTGGCTTTGGTGAGTGATGAAGTACTGTGGGATCATCATCCTCTTCTAGTACCGTATCATCTCTATGCATCAACTGATGTTGGAATAATGAGCCTCTAACCTCGCTGGCATTAGTATTACTATTTGTGGATTTTCTTCTCTTACGCTTATCTATAGCACCAGAATTCAAAGGTGAGCTTCCAAGCTGAATAGAATTACGCCTTCTAGTGACAGGCTTCAAAATCCCTGTAGGGTCAATCAGCTGATAATCATTAAGTCCGTTATTATTAATCCATACATTAATAGCATTAAAACATTCGTTATTCATCTTAAAATCAACATCTTTCAATATATTCGACTCCTTCAACATGGTAGATAAATTCGGTGATGATGACGATGATGGTAAGATGTAATCCCGAGAGATGGGATGTCCGGGCTGTGATTGTAGTTGAGTACCACCAAAGTGTGGCGTATTGATGTTGGAATTAATTATGGCCTGTGAAGGTAACTTTTGACTAGCCGGGCGTTCCTTAGAATAAGTTGGGCTTGAAAACAATTGCTTGGGGTTGATTGTACGATTGTCGGGAATCTCTTTATATATAAATTCTGGACTGGGAGATTTAGAACTTGCCGAGGATAGATTTAGTAAGTTCAATTTATCAGGCAAGCTAAAACTCAGCGACTTGGAGTGGAAGATGGGTCTTTGGTAGTTATAGTTGGAGTATTGGTGCTGGTAATTCAATAAGTCTTCAGGAGAGTTGAATTCAGGTGTGGTGTTGGAAGTGGAACTATTGTCTACAAACTCTAATGGGTTGACATCCATGCTTTCCAAATAATCTCTGGTGGGGTCCAAGGACGTCAAGACGTCATCATTGAAGTTGGAGCTTAGATTAAGGTCTAGCTGTTCATTTAAAATGTTTGACATGGTCTATTTAAAATGAAGCTTCACACAGGGTGTACCGGATTGGGGCCTAGTGCTATCTTTTTGACTGGTTGAAAAGGAAAAAACTGGAAACTCTCTAACACAAATGAGACACAAGTACTAGTAAATGACAATAACGTTATCACTAGGGCGTAAAAGACTGCACTTGTACTTACACTTTATCAGAAAAGTAGATAGATTTTTTTGATCATTGGTTATCATAAAATGCAAAAATGAAACGGCTTAGATGCAGGACGATTACTCACTAAATTAGGATAATCATCCGTTCGTCGCAATAGCTAGGGGTATGATGGTAGAAGGACGCTGGGGATGCAGAGAGTGTACTGGAGGGATGAAGGGGATTCAAGAGAGTCGAGGAGATTGATTTTGAGATTTTTATTACAAATATTCATACTACGGTTACTTCCAACTAATTGGACCAAATTGTGTGATGTCTGCTAGCAGTTTTGATAACACCACAGCAACTTTACTTGTTACCCGAATTAGGCAATGTGGTTGTGTGTCTGGAAGTATTCTTACCGTGCGATTTTACAAATATTTACAGGTTACGCCCCAACTCCACTATCATTACAATAGGAGATATCTGCACCCCCTGTGTGCGAATACCGTATTTTTTCAAGTTTTAGACCAATTATATCTACCTAGTGGATTATGTAAGAGCCGCACAGCAAGTGGTTCTGCATCCCTACTAATTTCCGCCTTTGGCTGCAACTTTTGGTTGCAAAGGTTAATTAAGTACTGAATTGAGAATGTTGAAACTTGTTTGGGTTCCAGGTGAGTTTAACGTATTAATATAGCTCCAAAGGTCATCTAAGTCATTGTCCAAGATATCTGATTTCGACGTTACTTCCATATCTGATATCTGTTGATTGATACCTGAGACTATAGTGTCGAGTTCGACAACATAATATGGATTCTCCATAAGGCTGAAATTTTTCTTCTCGATTCCATGGTATGACATCTTGAGGACATCTTCAAACAGCTTCTCAGCGCACTCGTGATGCTTCTGAATAATATAACTGTAGAAAGTCCTATTGCTGAACAGGTTTATGAATTTGTATACCAACCCAACAAAATTGTTCAAGGTGTTCAGTAAGTTTTTCACTCTTGGGTCAGCAGCATCCTTGTTTACATAAAGATATGTCAAAGCTCTCTGATTGATTGCGTCCGCCACAAGAATTAGCTTGTGGATCATAGTCTCAATATAAGCGGCTATGAAGACGAGGAATTTGACATTATTCTTGAGGGCTTCAAATAACATAGTCAAAATGGGAAACATCTCTTTGAATATCTGCTTGATAAAGTAGAAACTTAGCTCTTTCTCGTCCTTTCTCTCGTAAAAGTTAAAAATATGGAAATACAAGGAAATATTAGAAAACTTTGTAGTCAATAACAATTTTAGGCCAAATATTTTACAAGCATTCAAAAATGAGTCGGAGTATTGAACGTCTTGTATATACGTTTCGGGCAGGCATTGGTCCAGATCTTCGAACACTTCATTAATAACAGCAATATCCTTCAACAACAGCAGCACTCTACTTCCTCTATTCACATCTAGTATTTTGTTGAATAATCTTCTTAAAGGGAAGTCGCTTTTCGTTGCTATGGCATTGACACCTTCAATAAAAGCTTTCTCATTAACATAGTTCACTAAATTTGAGTTGTACACCGTGAAATATAAGCTTTTGACATCTGAGCTGTAGCAAGATGTTATGATAGGTGTTCCATACATATACGCATCAGCATAATCACCAAGAATTAAGAACATCCACATTTTCCTTCCTAAATGGTTCGCTTTGGGGTTCACATCATCTACTGGTTCTCTGTGCAAATTGAGACGGTATGCCAACAGTACCATCATTGCTTTGTAAGAATTATCCGAATCCTTGGTATCATTCCCACACTCAGGCCCTTTTGATTGATAAACTAAAAGGTACATACCAAGTTGCATCACTGCTAACAGGGTCGTCTTATATATATCAAAAGTATCAAAGCATTCCTTGGCCACAGAAATTGCTTCCACAGTTACAGGACTATTGAAAATATCATTTCTTTGTTCCGTAGTAAGAGAGCAGCTTTCAGTGGTATAAGCAAGTGGACTACTGCCACCGGAAAGTAGGCAAACATAAGTAAGTCTTAAAATAACCAAAAGCACCCCTATTACAGCAAAATCAAGCTTATCTTTTGTTTTAACTGATACTCTTAGCAGGCCTCTATTGTCGCCTATTATTCTTTTAATCTGCATTCGAAAGTCAAGTTCATCCGCAAAGGGAATAAACACATAGACATATTCGAAATACACTTCTATGAGTTGCCATATAATGATTCTGTCAGGCAAAATCAATTCAATCTTACTGATCAATCCAAGGTCGTCAGTATACTGATTATGGAAATTCAAGCCTAGTTTCTTGCCCGTAGCTTTGACGGCGTCACTCAATTGTTCTGCGAGTAGATTAGAATCTTCAGGAGGAGGTAGGGCGAGGGAGCATGTATCTTCCGTAGGCTGCACCATCGAATAAATATATTCAGTGGTAGTATTCAAAAAAGGATCCACTTCACAGAGTCCCCTCCAACCTAATGGCCCAAATGACCCGACTTTGGGTCCAGTCTTGGAATAGTAGTTGAAACCACTATGCATATTGAATTCATAATCTTTACCTTTCAAAAGTCCCTTTATTTCATCATCCAATTCTACGTTAGCATCACCATCCTCAGGGGTAGTTGCACCGAAAGAATCAGTGGGTGATCGATCACTAAACAGGTATAAACTGGGGTCGCTGGAGACAACAGATGGTCCATTAGATCCACTAGAGGGTCCATTAAATCCACTAGATGGTCCGCTGGATCCACTAGACGGTCCATTCGATCCACCATTACTGGACATTTTGATTGGGGTACGGCTGGATATACCATTACCTCTAGACCCCTGGAGATTATCTCCAAGTATATTGGACACATTGGAAAAGTTTGAAAGGGTAGGTACACCGGCCACATCAGGACCAGTTAGGTCTACACTACTTTGTAATCGCATTACCTTTGATCTTAACTCATTAACTTCACTTTCAAGAACCTGCCTCTTTGACCTCCGCTTACGAGGATGGATTTCAAAAACACACTCAACATTACTGTATCTAATACACGAAGAGCACGGTTGCCCTCTATCGCATTTGATCTTTCTCCGTTTACAGAAGCTACAAGCAGTCTTTTTCACCTCCAGCATGTTTTAATTTCAGGAAAAAGATTTAAAATGACTTATGAAGGCAACGGAGCTTTTAATTTCCGTTTTTCGTAAATTGGCAGAAATTAACCCCGCCGCATATGACATATACGTATTAGCTTACGAGAAGGCTGGAAAGACCTTGATACATAGACATTTACTTATACTGGTGTGGTAATTCTGGGGTGATATTTGCATATGTGGTTTATGTCAGTTCACTCTCGAGCCCTTATCGCTTGTAGTCTTTCGAGATGCTAGCGTAAGAGCTAACAGAGAACAGATCGTTGCCCGTCTATAATATTTTCTCCTGTGGTTTCAAATAAATAGAGGATAGTCAAGGCTAAGGAAGCTTCAGCTATCTATATCATTAGTTCCATATTATCGTACTGGATATATAGTTTGTAAACTTTACTACGTGCTACTGCCTAGTTTATAGGTACACTGTCAACTGAAAATGTCTTTGACGAATACCTGATGATTGGTAAGAATTATCCGTCTGAAATATGGGTGTGGGGTTTCATTTTAAATTATTCAAGCAAGGTCAAGAAAGTAGAGCCTGGGGCATATTCTTATAAATATATGTGAGATTCACAATTTGCAGTCAAATTATGAACCTTATCATTTTGGTACAAAAATCGAAAACTTTCTCTCCCAACTAAAGACTTTCGACAAATAGTTCTACAGACCCATTCAGTACAGAGTTATACCAACCAACTAACCAACTCTAGACATAACACTACCACTACAAGAGCCGAAAAGTTTTCGCATGGAAAAAAGCAGTAGCCATGTTCAGAAGTATTTACAAAATTGCCATCCCTTATAGGGCTGTAGCTTTCACTTCAGTTAAACATTTCCATAAATCACCTGTTGTTTTAGCCAAAGGAGGAAAAAAGTCCAAAAAAGGTGTAAAAAGTGAACCTCAAGAATCAACAGAGGCACCTTCAGTGCAAGATATTATTAACTTAGATGAAGTGAAAAATAAGTTTGAATCTGTACTTGAAAAGTTTAATAAAAGGGCTAACGAAGTTAAGCTCGGCAAAACCAATCCCAAGATTTTTGACCACCTAGATATCAAACTCAGTGACGGAGAAATCGTTAAATTTAACCAGATAGCTCAAACCCAGATTAAAGGTAGAAACTTGATGATAACCATTTTTGATCCAGATCAAATTCTGAATATTATCAACTCAATTTTGGACTCCAATTTAAATATGAATCCGGTACATGATAAATCACAAGGAGTTTTGAAAGTCCCATTACCTCCAATTACCTCTGAAACTAAAAAGGAAGCATCCAAAGTATTGAAAGCAGAGTTTGAAAAGTTCAAGAACAATAACTCTAACTCATTGAATTCAGTGAGAACAGATTACAAACAGAAACTCAAGAAGTTGAATAAGAAGTCTGATGCTGAAATGAAAGTAATCAAAGATTTCGAAAATTTGCATAAACAGTATTTAGAGAAACTAAGCACTGTCTTTAAGACCAGTGAAAAGACAATCTTGAATTAGTCGAATATCTTAAATTAGTCGGCAATCATAAATGATTCGACAATCTTAGCTTAGCTTGTATATAACTATTAAAAAGAATATTGTACAATATTATTAAATAATCTCTTATGATACCTTTGGCACCATTTAATAATGAATAAGCTATCATTTATCAAATCAGATAAATTTGTTTGATGTGATATACAATAGAACTCATACTTAGTATCTGAGATCATGAGGCCTGTACACCCGTCGAATTTAAGATAAGTTAGCTTCTTATCTATCGATGCAGTTGTTAACGACTTTATTGTCGTGGTTTTGCTGTTGAATAAGTTTGTATAATAATAGATAAGTTTAAACAACTTATCTCTGTCTAGTGTTTCAATCATAGGGCTTGAGATGAATTGATTATCAGCTTTAACTTTATAAACAAAATGGGTCATTGAGCTCTTCTTTGGAACCATCAAGCAGAAAGCTAATTCTTTATATAATGTGTTTCTAAATGTTTCAGTTTCGACAATTTGATCAATTATAGAACCAGCAATTTTTTGCATATCAAAAAACTTGTTCTTATTAGTGCTGATCAATACAATATTTACTAATAAAGGTTCATGGAACTGTCCATCCACTTCTAAGTATTTACTGAGATCAAATGTTTTGACGAAACAAAAGAGAAATCCATTGGCATTGAAATCAGGCATGCATATAGGAAGCCATAAATCCTCCTCTAAGTTGTTATGGGCATTACTCTTAATAATAAGCATCATATTTTTGATATCCTCCCAACTTAAATTATGAGTTTTAGGCTTCATTAAATTTATCATTCTATCTTCAATTATCATTAATCCAAAGAGATAATCCTGATCTTCTTTATCTCTCAGCAGATACAATATTGAATTTAGTTTATTTCTCAGGGTGTTGGTAATCATGATACTTTGTATACTATTATCAAGCAATTCACCCAAATAAGAATCCAATCCTATTCTACAATTATGAGAAGTTTCGTCCACGCCATAAGTTAGTTTCATGGCAAGATGATCAAGGTTATGGAAATCCAATGGAGTGAGGCTCTTTCTTAAATCATAATTCATTCTATGTTGAAATAACTTAGTTATCACAGGTTTAGTTAGAATTGACAAAAGATAATTATAAAGAGTCTTAAGCTGGTTAATAAGTAGTGAATTTTCATTGGTATTTTGATTCAAGATCATCTCATATTTGATCTTGGTTATTGAAACAAGTATTAGAGGATTCTTGTTCATAATCACTATCTTCAAATCTTCAAGTTCAATTGACTTTACTTCTTCAGTTGTAAGTAATTCAAACAGAGCAACAATGGTAGTGATAAGACCAGTATATCCTAAAATCAAATCCTCAGCTCCGTGTAATGAATATATAGGTTTTCCAGAGATCGAAAAGATCATGAAGTGTTTAAGCTTCTTGTGGAATCCATTCTGAGTTGCATCTTTTGATACTTGAATCATGCTGTTATAGAACTCTTGTTCATCTTCAATTTGGGATTGAGGGAAGATATTCATGTGAGTGTACGGACCTTCAGTCGCCCCATTATATGTAGTGCTTCCATCATCATCTATGAGGTCTTTAAGCTGATCATGAAGCTGTTCGTTTTCGGGATCTAGTTCAAACGATGCACTAAGATTTGAGTTAACAATATCAAGTGCAACTGTTTGCTCGATATCATGTGCCACAGTTGAAACTCTTCCATTTGGTGATTGTACAGTTGGTGACACCGCTGAGTCGTCTCTAGTTGCGTTAGTATCATCCACGGCCTGCGTGGATTGTTGAGGTAGAGACGGAGGCTCTAGCTTAGACATGAATAATTATCGCGCTATGCCATGGAAGTTAGAGGAGTTTGTGGCTGCTACAACAGTGTGCTATGGTAGGGTATAGCAGGGTCTTATATTAATGCTGTTACTGAGTTACCTTCGAAGGAAGATATACCAAAACAAGAAGACAAAGAATAAACTGGCACCGGCAATTGGGGCATATTGTCTTAATAAAGCTTCAAAATTGATTTGTTGTGCTTTCTTTCTGTATTTGATAGAATCGTTTCTTAATGTATTAGATAAATCACTCATTTTATCTAAGGAATCACCTCTATATAATAAATCTTCGATATTTTTGGTCATCACCTTTTTAACATCGGCTAATTCGTCATTGAGTTTATCCAAGTTAGATTGAGCTCTCTGGTCCTGGTAAATTTTCTTGGTCTTGCCTAAGAAAGTATCAAAGGAACTGAATCCAAACGGTCTTGCACTTTGACTCAAAGCACTTTGTCCATGACTGTTATAGAACTCATGTGAGATCTCATTCAAGTATGAGAATGCCAATTTTCTGGGGTATGTTTTATCACAAATACATAAATAAATGATAGAATCAGAAATAATGTAATGAATACTAAAAGCTCCAGACTCAATAGTAGCTTGTGACTCTGATCTAGGTGTAATTCTACTTATAATGAGTTTACATTTCTTTTTTTGTTCGTTTAAACCAGGGTCATTATTATCATCAACCGACCCACATAATGGAAGCGCTGTTTTGTTAGTAAGCCTCTCTAAGATTACTCAATCCCACTACCGTCATCCCCATCTTCATACATACCATCATATCTATAAATCAATGTAGATCTAACCATGCTTACCTGTCAAGCTATGAACGCGAAATTCCTGCCTCAAACTTCTCAATTTTGCTATTCAAACATCACAAGCGAGAATTTTTTCTTACGAATAAGGATGGATTTATCGAACTTATCATCAAACTTACCCAGTACAAAGCCTATAAGCCAAGAATCAGTAGATGAAACTAATCGAGAATTGGCTAGAGAATTCAAAAATGCTGCTAAAGCTGTTACTTCTCTATATAATTCTAAAGTAACTACTAGTCAGAATAGTGAGTTTGCTAGTGCTGCAAAATCAGTAGCATCGTTATATCGATTGAGTAATACTGCCACTACGGTCAATCATTACAATGGATACCTCCAGTGTCTTGACGATCTTTTAACTGTCATCAGTAAGGATGGGGATGTAGAGAACTGGGCACTTACTAAAAGAGCTGAGATCACTAATCAGCATAAACAGATTGATATAGATGATCAACCTGAACATGATGCACCCAGAGAACTATCGCAAACCATACGATCTGAACTCTCGGAATTACCATCTCAGTATCAATTTTCTATGGGATCTGACCTCGTCTTCCCTCATCATTTCAAAAAGACCCTTCCACCAATATCAGTTACCCACTCTCAAAAGCAACGGTCCAGCTGGAAGCAACTCAAGAAGGAAAGGGAGATCACCAGAAGAAACGACGACATAGTCGAAGTTGATACAGAAGATAGAAAGAGAAAACTTCAAGATGCAAAAGACCAAAGAAAGAGGAAAGAGCAGAAGAAGGAGCAGAAGAAGGAGCAGAAGAAAGATACCAATATTTGACGAATTATGAAAGCATAGTAGCATTTAGCATAGATATACCACTGCATTATTTAATTAATATCCAAATAAACCATCGGAATTATCATCGTATTCGTAGTCGTCTTCAAAGTCAGATTCCGAACCCCCTTCACTGGACTCTTCATCTGATTCGGAGCCAGTCACGTCACCTTCAAGTAAACCTTCAAGAGATAGACTTAACAATGTTTCTCCCTTGATATGACTTCCATTTGGAACCTCATGGGTAGCTTCGATGTTACAATTGGTTAATTTAGACTTCGAGTGAATTATCACATCGGATCCTACTATGCAGTTTTCCAATTGCACATCATCCTCAATGGTGACATTATCCATAATTAGAGTACCGGTTAATTTGACCCTTTTACCTATTTTACAGTTTTTACCAACCACAGTTTTTTTGACGTTGGTTCTTTCTCCCAATATAGTGTCATCGCCTACTAATGAATCAATACCAACATTTGCAGCATTTTTGTCCTTTTGAACTAGTGGTACACCATTTGCAGCATGGGAAAGTGCTCTTTGAGCAGCCTGTTGCTGCATCACATATCTATTGGCTTCCATTAATACCGGGATGTTATTGATTCTGAAAAAAGTAGCAATTTCAGGAACAATCAAAAATGCAATAGTTTCATAGGTCTTAGAATGTCTCCAAGATCTTCTTGCTAAGTCTCTTATGATCTTGTTGACAGATCTACAAGAAAAGTACGATTCTGTATACTGTTCTGGAGAACTTTTAAAGATAGTAAATATTTCATAAGATCCAAAAAATATTCCACTGTTCAAAAGTTTCAAGCTTATAATTGATTTAGGGTATCTCCAACACATCTGAGTTCTTAATTTCAAAGCCTTATGGAAATCAATATCTTCATTACCATATAAATCAAGTAACTTATCTTGATCATCTTCAGATTCCCCATATATAGTATAGTTTATAGGAAAGATTTTATGCTTCTTATCTTCAATATCTAGATTATTTCTATAATGAACAATTAACCCCACATCATTGTCACTCTTATTTCTATAAGCCTCGATCAAAACTTGAGGAGGAAGATTAGTGACGAGATCACACGGCAATATAACAAAGTTTTCATGTTCAAGCCCTTCTTTATATAAATGATATAATATTGATCCACTATTTTCACTTTCAATTTTTATAATATCTATATCGGTAGTATATGGAGAAATATCATCATTTGATTTACTTTCATTATTCACCTTTCTAACATCGGCTTTATACTCATTTAATACCACTTCAATTTCATGTATTGAGTCATCATTAACTACTAAGGTTACCTTAGGGAAGAAAGCCAGTTCACACCAGTCTAATACTTTCTCAATCATAGGTTTGTTTGCAACTGGTAATAATGCCTTTGGTCGTCCTGAACTTCTCACTTGTGAGAATGGTGATAACGACTTCCCCGGCCCACACAATATAAACGCATGAAACTCCATAATCTGTGGTCTCAATGGCTTCGCTTCTGCAATTTTTTTCTTCTGGTGGATAATCACCGGGCGTGGATCTATCAATCGCACCCAGGTAAAAAGGTTGAAAGAAATCAGTTTGCCACTAGAGAGAATAAGATAAACCATGAGTGAAGAACACGATCCTTTACTCGATGCATTGAATGAGGATACAGGAGTAGACAATGAAGAACAAAGTTCAGAGCCAGTTGATCCAGAAAGAGAAAAGGCATTGTCTAAATTCAAGGATAAGTTGATTGAACATAGAAATTGGGATGCCAGACTTAAAGACCTAAGATTAAGTATACGAGATTTAGAAAAGAATTATGAAAAGACAGAGAATGATATTAAGGCTTTACAATCAGTAGGTCAAATAATTGGTGAAGTTTTGAAACAGTTGGATGATGAAAGATTCATAGTTAAAGCTTCAAGTGGTCCAAGATATATTGTTGGATGTAGAAATACTATCAAGAAAGAAAGTTTACAAAATGGTGTAAGAGTTTCGTTAGATATGACTACTTTAACTATTATGAGAATATTACCTAGAGAAGTCGATCCTCTTGTTTACAATATGACTACTTTTGAACCGGGTGAGATCTCATTCAATGGTATTGGTGGGTTAACTGAACAGATTAGAGAATTGAGAGAAGTCATTGAATTACCATTAAAGAACCCGGAATTATTCACCAGAGTGGGTATTAAACCTCCTAAGGGTGTTCTTTTGTATGGTCCTCCAGGTACAGGTAAAACCTTATTAGCAAAAGCAGTTGCAGCCACTATTGGTGCCAACTTCATTTTTTCACCAGCTTCAGCAATTGTTGATAAATATATTGGAGAGTCTGCAAGATTAATCAGAGAGATGTTTTCCTATGCTAGAGAACACGCTCCTTGCATTATATTCATGGATGAAGTCGATGCTATTGGTGGTCGTAGATTCAGTGAAGGTACATCAGCCGATCGTGAAATCCAGAGAACTTTAATGGAATTATTGAATCAAATGGATGGTTTCGATACTTTGGGTCAAACTAAAGTTATTATGGCTACGAATAGACCAGATACTTTGGATCCTGCATTATTAAGAGCTGGTAGATTGGATAGAAAGATCGAAATTGCCTTGCCTAATGAAGCCGGTAGATTGGAAATTTTCAAAATCCATACCGCCAAAATATCTAAACAGGGTGAATTTGACTTTGAAGCAGCAGTAAGAATGAGTGATGGCTTCAACGGTGCAGATATAAGAAATGTCATTACCGAAGCTGGTTTCTTTGCCATCAGAGATGAAAGAGATTATATTATCCAAAACGATTTAATGAAAGCTGTCAGAAAGGTTGCCGATGTTAAGAAGCTCGAAGGTAAAATCGATTACGAGAAACTCTGAGTAGTTAATATATATACAAGTTTCTATACTGATGGTTCATCTTTATTTAATTTTTGAGTTTCTTCAATGAGTTTTTTAGTCTTTTCAAAGTCTGGTATGCTGGATTTGGATAAGGCCTCTAAATGAATCTTCAAGTATGGGTTTTCAATCTTATTCAAATGGGAAGCGATTCTTTCACCAATAAAGTCCTTAACTTCTTCAGGTAAATCCTTGAGTTCTTTCTTTGGTTTTTCAGCCTGCTTAGCCAAGTATATCTTTTGTTCTTTCGTTAATGGCATTGATGGGGGAGTCAATTTACTTACGTCTCGTTCAGATAATATCTTAGCTTTATGTTTAGAGTAGGGATTTCTTAATTGAGCTAATGCAGCTTTAGGAACAGGAGGAACAGCCAAACTTTGTAATTCAAAGGTCTTTTCCAATGCTACTTCTTCGTTGGTAGATAATGGACCATCTTTAGGCTCTCTAGGAGGTGAAGGCCATGGAATTTCAATATTATCATGATGCTTAATGAATCTCTTTGGTAACCATTGCTTATATCTATCGTCATAATATTTTTCCTTATATATAATGCTAACAGCAACAATATAGTATTGTTTACCTTTTGAGTCAATATCTTTAGCGGCTAGTCTTACATGGGACTTTGGGATTTGATCAGGATAATCAATTAAATGACTCTGTTGTTGATCAAACCATTGTAATGGAGGAACGATTTTCTTTTCAGTGATATCAGATAAATAGACAGTATCAAACTCAGAAGTATACTGGAAAACTGTTGATATTTTTCCCTTATGTTGACCTTTCGTTATGTAAACCAAATCTCCTGGTGCAAGTCCAACTTCTGTAATGGTTGTCTTTCTTTCGGTGGCAGGAACCGCATTAATTTTCTGCTCAAACGTGGGCAAAACAAACCGGTTATTCTGTTTGGTTTGTTGAGCACGCAACGCTTGGTTCATCTTGGTGATGTCCTTTTGGAATCTTCTTCTAACACCACTTAGAGACATGCTGCTTCTTATTGGAAATTTTCTCAATGAAAATTTTTTGATGATTATTTGCCTATTTGCACGACCGTACTTTACGAATCTAATATATTAATTATACAATATTTTACAGTAGGTAAGACATACCGACTTTTGAGCATTACTCATATACGATTACTTGATTTCCAGGAGCTGTTGAGGTGGAGGTTGGGCTCACTCGGTACAGATGTTTATGAACTCCTGTTCGTTAACTAAAGGTTAGTACTGCAACACGCGATTGGCATTAATATACATACTCTCACCATCTTCATCCAAATCAAATTCATCAATCATTGCTCTCAATTCATCATCAGTCAAGTTCTCACCCAATTCTTTGGCCACCCTTCTTAAGTTTCTTAACGTGATTTTACCAGTATTATCATCATCAAAGAGTTTGAAAGCTCTCTTAATTTCATCTAATGGATCTCTGTTAACAATCATTTCTCCTACTGCTTGAAAGAAATTCTCATATGTAATAAGGTTTCTATCATCAGTATCATATTCATGTATAATATCTAATACTTGTCTCTTAGTGAGCTCGAATCCTAATGCTCTAAACGCTACTTTCAATTCATGATAATCCAAACATCCATCGTTATTCATATCAAATAATGAAAATGCTTCCCTTATCTCCTGTTTTTGTTCATTGAGTAATTCTACTTTCAAACTTCCTAACCTTTTGGGGCCTCCCGTTACCGAATTCGACATCTTCGATTCCAACTATAAGAAAAAAATTACGCGGTGTACAAATTTACTAACAAAATTAACTAGGACCATTTTTGGTGCAGTCTTATGGAATTGCTACAATTGGGTCTAAAAGTACGAGTGAAACATCAAGATGGTATTATAAAGTTTATAGGTGAAACAGAATTTGCTCCTGGGGTTTGGATTGGAGTTGAATTGTTTGAACCTACTGGTAAAAATGATGGATCAATTAATGGTATTAGATATTTTGAGTGTGAGAAGTCTGGTAATTATGGTATATTTGCTAAACCTACAATCATAGAGATAGTTGATTCGCAATCTCCCAAAAAGTCTTCTAAAGAGGAGATTATCATTAATAAGTTGCAATCGAAACTTAAAGACACTCTAAGGGATTTGAAGGTATATAAAGATAAAGTCAAACAGTTTCAAGATCTTGAAAATAATTTAGAGCAACTAAGTGTGGAGAAGTTTCATTTAAGTGATATTAATAAACGGCTTCAATCAGAACTTAAAGATTTACAACAAAAGTATGAAGCTTCAGTGGAAGAGCTTTCTATATTAAGAGAAGAGCTAAAATTGAATCAAGAGCTAGAGGATGAGATCTTTCAAACTCACCAAGACACAACTGATCTAAATCAGCTCTTACAGAGATATAAGAATCTAGAAATAGCTCTTGCAACCTTAAAAGGATCTTCGAACCAAAAAATTGCCGATCTTAATAGAGAAATCGGGGTACTAAGAGAAAATAGTACCAATTTCGAACACTTAAGCCAAAAATTAGCTAAAGCAGAAGAGACTATAATTGAACTCAAGACTCAGTTGGAATCTGTAAGTGACCTGAATGAAATAGTGGAGCATCTAACTACCGAGAATGATCAATTGAATGCCAAAGTCAATCAATTAGCTCAACAATTAGAGGAATTTCATAACCTACAAAATCGTGAAAATGACTTAAAAGAGACCCACTCTCAAATTGAGACATCTTTAAAGAGTACCATTAATAGCCTACAGATAAGTTTGAATGAGCAAATAAAGAAGAAGGAACAGTTAGAATCATCAAAGAATGAATTGATTAACGAGATTAGAATTTTGAAGCAAACCTCTCAAGCTACTGACACCTCTGATAATACTACAAATATTGGCAAAATTCTAGAGAATACAAGACTTCAATTGAAACAAAAGGTCCGAGAGAGTGAGTACACTCGTCTCTTGTTGAACATAGCTCAAAGGAAGTTGAACGACACACCTTTTGATTATGCTCAAGGCTTGTCAGCATTAGTAGAAATCCGAAATTTCGTTGATGCATTGACAGCTTCAACTTTCTCTGACACACTTAAACTAATGTATGTTAAAGCACAATTAGACTATGCTTATAATGTCAGCAGAGAATCTATAGTATTCGATAAAAGTCTTTTTAATCAGTTAGAGATTTTCACTAATCTGTTGCTATCATATATTGAAAACGACACTTTGACGGAGGTGCAGTTTGGTGTTACACATTCTTTAATTGATACCATAATGAATGCTAACAAATCCTATTATGTCAAAAACAACATTATACTACTGTTCATTCTATTTGAGTGCCAAGTCGTAGACACTTTTTTCAATTACATATTTAGCTTGCAGTCCACCGAAGAGGTTTCCAAGCTCAAATTACAAGTTGAAGAAATAAGGAAAGCGGTGCAAGCACTCCACTATGAGTCAGAAGTAAAAGAGTGCTACAATATTAAGATTGAAGATGCAGTGATTTCAGTCTTTGATGACTATTTCGGGATCTACGATGTTGACTTTGAAAGTAAAATAACCGATTCAAAGTTCTTGGATATACTTTCTGGTATTCAAGACCGATTTTCAAAGTATTCAAGAGAGCTTGAGCGTACGTTTGAAACGAAGCAAGAAGAGAAGCATGAGGAACAAGCAAACGAACATAGTGTGAAGGAAAGTCTTGCAGAAAAGGAGGAAATGGTGAAAGATTTAGAAATAACTGTACAACTTCTTGAGAATAACATGTCTACTATGGACCAAAAGCATAAAGGAATTGTCGAAAAATTACGGGTAGAACTCAATGAGGTACAAACAAAATTGAATACTGTCAGAGGCAAGTATAACACCCTTTTAGAGAGAAATAGATCCCTTGAAGTTGAAGTAGCAAAAATCCTAAGCTCTGGTAAATACTTTAACCTGGCTTTTCTTGCAGGAAAGTTTAATGATTTATCGTCCGAACGGTCATACGTATCCGATTTACGGTTGATAGAAGAAATCAACTATCTCAGGTCTTTAGTTATACATGAAAACGATGACGACTTGAGTTGGCTTGAACCTAAACCAAAGATCAAGGTACCCCAGCCTGTAACTCCAAATATAAGAACTATATCATCACATCTACAAAAAATTGCTAGATCATTAGTTTTCATTCATGATACAACAACATCTACACATACAGTGAAAACGAAAAATCCAAAATATATCAATGAGTTCATCAAAGAGCATATGGCAAAATACGAGAAAGATAGAGATAAAGTGTTCGTTATATAATATTATACAAATTCATTAATGTTTTACTTTTTTACTCTTGGGCCATTTGGTCACTCGGTCAATTTTATCTCTGGGAAAGATGAGTTCCAAGATTGTATAGATAAAGATATCCACAACTACACATAAAACAAACAATTTACCAGCTATTACACCACAACAGTAATAACGTTGAAACCTTTTTATCAAAGGCTGATTGATCTTATTAGAGTCCAATGAATTATAGACGTTCTCTGTTCTTTTAGCAACATCAGCCCAACTGTACATTTGAGAAACCTTGTCATGAAAATGCAGAGTATTAATGTTTCCTGAAAATAGCATATCAATGGCATTCAAAGTAACAGCAACCAACGAATCCTCGTCAGGTTCTGCAAAATGCATCATATGATTAGGAAGCACCTCAGGTATGCCTCCTACTTTAGTAGTAACCACAAACAACCCACATGAAGCTGCTTCAACGATTACTGTACCAAATGCTTCGGTAAGAGAGGGATGAAGATAAATTTGACCTTGAACCATAATATCACGTACTTCTTCATGCTTGATTTCCCCTACTAATTTGACTCTCTTTTGTAGAAAGAACTTCTCTCTCATCTGTTCCAAGTCCAAAAACTTTGGCCCATCTCCTGCAATCAAAAAATTTACTCTCGGGTCTGCTTTACAAATTCTGGGGATAATTGCAGTTAAAAGATCTGCACCTTTATTAGGAAATAACCTAGATATTACTACCACCGTTATTGATCCGTCAGCTGGAAGTTCTAGATGGCTTTTATTCTTAGGAGTGAAATCCTCTGATATCACTGCATTAGGGATTACTGACACACTCAATGGGTTCAAAGATGCTCTTAATACTGTATTTTCCTTGCAGGTATGGGAAACACAAATAACATGACCAATATCACTTAAAGCAAATTTTAAAGTCTTGTTACCCACTATAGATCCTACATCTGCAAATCCAAATAGGGAATGGTCAGTGAATACAGTTCGAAGCCCCATAGTACGGCCGTGAAATATGGCTTCGTGGCCTAGAGATGATAAAGACCCATGACCATGTACTACATCTATCAGTTCTCGTATGAAGATATTCCGTAGTATAGGGAACGCCAGGAATACTGTAGGAAATGTGGTACTTCGATAGAAGGTAAAGAATGGAACATAATAGACTTTGAGTCCATTGGTAAGTACTCTGATCCCATTTCGATTCCCATAGTTATGAGTTATTATAATGACAGAATGCCCAAGATCAATAAGCTTCTGGGATAAGTGGTATACGTGGAACTCCACACCTCCGGGTTGAGGATAGAAGAAGTCTGTCACCATGGCTATGTTATACCCCATGGCTGCAGCCGCTTAAGATCGATTATTATTTGACTGCGAAATTTCTCCCAAATGGGAATCCAATGGAGCTCAGGCTAAGGCGACACACATTCTGATAAGCTAGGTCATTGACCGTTATATATTGATATATACAGATAATTACGATGCAAATGCGTCGCTGGGTAGCGAGGCGGCGGAGTTTTTGAAGTTGACTTGGCATTGGTTATAGTCCCAATTACTTTGTTCGCAGAGCATGAGACCGTATTGTAAGTTCAAGCGAGTCTCAAGAAGCACTTTCATCAAGATTTCTTGCTGAGTAGGGTTGAGCATCTGTTTTGCTTCTGGTGGAAGTTCAGGTGTTATGGGTAATCCCTGACCAGGTGCTGCTCCATGAACTCCGGGTACTCCAGTCGCTCCAGATACTCCAGGAACCCCAAGTAAGGCTCCAGGGGCTGCTCCAGGAACTGCCGTAGGAACTGCTCCAGAAACACTAGGGACACCTGGAATTGTTGCAGTCGGTGCAGCGGGCGCAGCAGGTGTATTTATAGGGTTTTTGACGTTCCATGCTTCAGCTCCCTCAGAAGGGTTCCTGATAACAAGGGAATCACTAGCTACTATCATGCTGCCATTTGGACCTGGGATGACAATGAAGGATCGGTCAAAACTCTTGACTCCAAGTGGGATCTTCTTATTGCGGTTGTATCTTCCCTTATTATGTGGAGCTGAGTTGAGACCTTCTAAGTTTTCTGGTTGTGCCGCTTCGTGGAAGCTGCCGTGTAAATTGATAATGATTCCATTCATCTGCTCTAGCCTATATGCCTCCATAGAATAAAGTTCGGGTTTCTCCATGAGTTGATGTTTAGTCTTAGGTAATTTTGTGAATGAGGTGTAGATTTGTTGTGGTCCAACAGCGACTTTTGCGGCCCTTGCCTTAGGAGTCGATATCTTGGTTAAATTCCTGGAGTTACCGAGGTAATATCCAAAATCAGTCTGGGTACTATTATCGAAAGGATGAGGATGTGACATGTCAACAGACACTGAGAATTGTGATTCATTCTGATATAACTGGATTAAGCCCTGTCTATTAGAATCCCATAATCCTATGAAATTTCCAATGAAATTAGTAGATAAGCCTTGGACTTCAGAATCTTGGAAAAACATTTGTTTGGTTTCAGGAAACATGAAGGTTAAATTCTGATTCAATTCAGCCTCATTTCTTATTATGTTGTGATTGAATACTACCAATCTAGGAAATAATCTCATAAACTCGTTCTTTATCTCTTCTGGAGTCGTCTGGTGCTCAAGTGGGTTACCCAAAGTAATGATTTCCCTTAAGAAAATCAATTTATGCTTCCAAGAATCAAATGATTTCACTCTGGAAATATTATTATTCAGCAAAGCCAAATTCTTTAAATGAGGGAAAGTTAATGGTAAAGTAGTAACAGAACTCAAATCAGTCAAGTTATTGTTTGACAAGTTAATGCTATCGACATCTATTTTGAGCTCTCCAGCGACCGCCATCAATGCTGGGAAGACTTTAGCCCCAGTATTAGCAGTTCGAAAGAATCCA
Source organism: Yamadazyma scolyti (assembly GCA_003707025.2). NCBI lineage: Eukaryota > Fungi > Ascomycota > Pichiomycetes > Serinales > Debaryomycetaceae > Yamadazyma > Yamadazyma scolyti. The sequence goes on from PPMW02000009.1 coordinate 191,751, forward strand.
TCTTGAATTAATGTCGGATCTTGTTGTACTGCACTCAAGTTAAGCATCTTTATATTAGGGTCATATCTTGTCTTGAGAAATTTAGCAAGGATTTCAAACGTTTTGGTGGTTTGTTTATTACCTGGGCCAGTAGGAGCGTACCCACCATTGTTGCCTTGAGTCTTTAAAATCTTTAATGATTGACCCGCAAATTTAACCCCGGACCAATTACATAATTCATCGGCTTCTTTAGGAGATTTCACAAATCCTTTTAATGCTCCAGTTGTTTGATCAATAGATGCACTCGTGACCACTATTCTGGTCTTTCTAGATAAGAATTTAACACAATCGTCCATTGATGCTCCATTCCATCCATAGATCTCTACCGGTATGGAATTACCAGATATGAACTGATTTATGTTTTGGGAATTACCAAATCCACCATTGGAATTGTTATTGTAGTTATTATTCCTGTTGTTGTTGTTATTATTGTAGAATCCCCCTCTTCCTCTGCCACGATAACTCATGTCGATGTGTTTTCACTTCAAATTTTTGCGAGGTTGGGACACGAATGAGTGAGCCGCTTCGAACGTACTGAGAAGCGATGTAGACAGAGTGAGCTTCGAGCCGAGTAAGAGCGATGTAGAGCAGCTGGCGGGAGAGGGTAGAGGCAGATGATATGTGGTATCAGGGCCACCGCAGGATCAGTAGAGAGTTAGTAGAGAATGGGCCACTAGAGAATGAGTAGAGGATGGACCACTAAAGGACCAAGAGAATAGGAGCAAAATAAATAGTATATTCGTAGCTAGACGTCAGACGGGTTGTGGAGAGTTCCCACAATCTTGTACTTGTTCTCGAAGTGCTCTTCCCAACTGTCCAAGCTTTCGTGCTCTTCTGCTGTCAAATCCTCCAACTTATCAATGGGCTGATCAATTGGGGTAATCAAGTCCAATTCGAACGAATTCTTGGCCAACCCTCTGGAGGCGTCTTTACCAGAGAAGTTCTCATATGGTCCTCCAGGACCATAGAATTGAGCACCATTACTAACATCAAAAACTCTACCTTTAACTGCCATAAAGATTTTAGGATCATCTCTACCGTTATACTTGGCTAAAGTTGAAGGTGTAAACTTTCCCTCAACAACTGGAGGATCATCTTTCTTAGAGTCAGTCAATGGGTTACTGCTAGCAATGTCTGTTACCAAATCCTTTATCAAGTAAAGCACAACCAATACAATAATAATTGTCGTGATCATATTTGTACTAATAATGTATGTGATTTTTCTTCATATGATTCTATGCGAGCATCGAATACTGTGGAGTAACAGAGATTTTGTGTAATGTTTAATTTGTAAAAGGCATACATGAAATCCACTACCAGCATTGACATCACTGTTTACGGAAGAACATTGACATATTTCCCAGGTTGTTCCTATGGAGTATACAGGATATTGGTGCCATTTAGCAGATCGCGACAAGTGAAAAAATTCACCTATGAGTAGAAGTATAATAAATCTAGATGATCTTACAAGTAATAACTTGGGGGTATTGAAGAAAATAAACGAAGTATCTTTACCTACTAAGTATTCAGATGATTGGTATAAGGGTTCTTTTGATCATGATCAAATCACACAACTTGCATTCTACCTGGAATTGCCAGTAGGTGGTATTAAAGCTAAACTCTTAAAGTTAACCAACGACTTAAATGATTTCAACTCATTTGCAAACGCTTCATTAATCCCTAAAATGGTACCTAATGTTGTTTATATAGAAACTTTAGCGGTACTTAAAGCTTATAGAGGGTTGGGTATTGGCAAGAAATTATTGGACTTTATAATCGAAGAAACTAAGCAAAGGTTCGTTCATGAAATTCGCTTACATGTTGAAACTACCAATGAAGAAGTTATCAATTGGTACTTAAAGCAAGGTTTTGAAAAAATCGATACCATAAAAGACTATTATGCCCAGCAGAAATTAGAAAACAAAGATGCTTTAGTTCTCAGCTTGAAAGTATAACTTGTATGTATTCTATGTACTTTACATGACCTATTCATCCTCATCTTCAGTATCTGTGTTGATATCTGTGAACACACTTTCATTGTCATCATCTTCCTCTACTTCATCGTCTTCAGTGATTTCCTCTATTTTAGCCTTTTTGACTGGGGCACCTCTCATAGCAGCCAATGCACCAGCCAATGAGTCCTCTTCTGGATCAGAAATATCTGAATCTGAGTCATCACTATCGTCGTCATCTTTACCTAAGATCTTTTCCTTGTTGATTGGTGCTGGTAGAGGGTTTTTTACTTCCATGAATAAAGGAATATCAATGTCTACACCAAAATAAGCGTTGTTCTTGAGAATCAATCTATAAGGATAAACACCAGGTTGTTGTGGGGTTGGCTGGATAAATGGAATATTGAAAGTACTTATGACTACTTTCTCTCCTTTAATCCAAGTTTCTTGGTCTAATCCAATATTACTCAAATCAATATTCGTAAGCTTAATTGGCGTGCTACCTTCAACAAGTTTATTATCTCTCTGATTGATCAATACACCAGACCAATTATTAAGAATGCTTCCTGGAAAGTATGGGGCATAACTGTATGGTAATTCTGGTTGATTTTGGTTCAGTTTGGTTGGGTCCTTCAAATATTCCAAATCTTCTTCTTCTTCCTTTGAGGTGTCTTCCTTGAGTTCTGGGCAAGATTTCAACTTGGGGGACTTCACAAGGAATTTCAACGATACGTGTGCTTTGGATGCTGGAGTTACAACCTCTTCTCCTGGTACCTTGAATTCGCTTTCAATGACTCTTAAAGATGCAATTTTAGAAGCAATTTCTAAAGTTTTTGCAAGTTTGGTATCATCTTGAATACCTAATGTGTCCTTTAATTCGTCCTTGGTCAATGTAAACAATTTACCTATCTTCTTGATAGGTTGAGACTCAACAACTTTTGGATCTACATAAGGTAATTGTAAAATATCATGATATTTACCATTTGGCTTAACAGCTTGAATTATAGACTTATTCAAATCTAAAGCTGCTAAAATGACGTCCGGTTGTCTAAAGACAGTAGCAATTTCCACAAACCCTTCAATTAATTTTGGTAATGCAGCCACAATCTTAAGTTTATCAGACTCCAAAGAGGAGTTTACTTCACGGTTCAAGTATTCATTTACCAAATCTTTGATCTTGTTAATCGGTAAATGGCTAAAGGTCCCCTTAATTTCTCGTGCTTCCAATAAGAGATCAAGTATATCGAACGGAGTAATCACTTTTCCTGGGTTCTTATCGGTGAAATACCTAGCAAATAAAGCAGCAGTATCTACGTGTAAGCCTCTTGAAGTATGAGATTTTACGTTACTCCACCATGAACCAACAAGATAAGGTAACAAACCACCAATCAAAAAGAAATAGAAGACGATCATCAAAGAAGAGTATTGACCATCAACTAGGAATTTAGGTAAAGCTATACCATGGGAAGTATCTTGTCTACCATCAGGATGGCCGTATTTCAAGAAATTTTCCCTAGTAACTTCGTCAGTTAAAGCCTTATAAGCTTTAGTTAATCTGATATAAGCTTGTTCAAACGCTTCCTTTTCAAGCTCTGAAAGGTCCTTAGGCATCTTATCAGGATGAAACTTCAATGATAACTTTCTATAGTGACTTTTGATTTGTTTTTCAGAAGCAGAAGAAGAAATACCTAAAATTTCATATGGATCAAAAATTGTGGAAATATCTGCTATTTTAGTCAAATTAAAGGCAATATAAATAATAGCTCCCCAGCCAAGAATCAAGACTATCAAAGTCTTATTAAATATCTTGTCGCTGGTTTCAGATTTATGAAACTTAGATATGTTTTCTTCATTCAATCCTAAAGATTTATGATCTTCCTCGATCGACCCTGCAATTTTAGCATTTGTGGTTCTAGGGTTATTGGTATCAAATAATCTGAGGAAATACCTAATGGTCAAAGGAATTAAAATAAAACTAAGTAAAGCCAAGAGGAAATATGGCCATACATCGCCCTCTTCATCATAGGTATATTCTGATGATGCCATTATATACCCTGTTCAATAGTTGACGTGTTGTATTTGAAACTTTCAACTTGGGCGCTCGCGAAAATTTTCAACTGCAAAATTACTGCAAACTTATAATTATCTCGTAGTATTATAATGACTATTTAACACCCGAAGGGCTGAAATACTTAATGGTGGAATAAACGGATTGGGTTTTCAACGTAAACGATATCGTGGGAGTCGGCAGCAGCAAAGACAGCCTTATCCATGACGGAACCAGAAGGAGCGGCAACAAATTTTACTCCAGATCTAGCAGCCCTGTATACATTGTCTGGGAATGGGAAAAAGGCATCAGAAGATAAGGCAACATTGGTGTTTTTACTTATCCACTCATTCTTTTCTTCCTCGGTCAATGGAGTTGGGAGCTCGGCAAATTTGGATTCATATTCAGACTTTTCTGGCTCGGTCTTTGGTATTTGACCAGTGACGAATAAATCTATAGCATTGGATTTCTCTGGTCTCTTGACTCCCTTAGCCCATTTGAATCCTAAAACTCTTGGATGTTGTCTTAACCACCAGTTGTCAGCTTTATCACCTGCTAATCTAGTGCAATGAATTCTAGACTGTTGACCAGCACCTAAACCAATCACCATACCGTTCTTAGCGTAACAAACGGAATTGGATTGGGTATATTTCAAGGCGATAGTAGCAACAGTTAAATCAATCTTACCTTGTTCAGTCAATGCCTTGTTGGCAGAAACGATTTCCTTGAATGAAGAACCCTTGATGATAGCATCATTTCTCTTTTGTTGTAAAGTAATACCGTAGACTTGTCTTGATTCCAAAGTATCTGGAGAGAAGTTTGGATCGATTTGTAAAATACAGTATTTACCTCCTTTCTTCTTTTGTAAGATTTTCAAGGCTTCTTCTTCGAAACCTGGGGCAATAACACCGTCACTGACTTCTTTAGAAATGATCTGAGCAGTTGGAAGATCAACAATATTAGATAAGGCAATGAAATCACCAAATGAGGACATTCTGTCAGCACCTCTAGCTCTAGCGTAAGCGTTGGCCAAAGGGGACAAGTTTTGGATATCTTCAACAAAGTAAATCTTCTTTTCGACATCGCTTAATGGTAAACCAACAGCAGCACCAGCTGGAGAAACGTGCTTAAAAGAAGCTGCGGCCGGTAAGTTTAAGGAAGCGGACAACTCCTTAACCAATGGCCAGGAGTTCAAGGCATCCAACAAGTTAATGTAACCTGGTGAACCACTCAAAACTTTGAATGGCAACTTACCTTGAGAGACAAAGGCCTGAGCAGGCTTTTGGTGAGGATTAGCACCATATCTCAAGGGCAATTGAGATACGTTTTCAGAGTATTGCTTTCTGAAGAAGTCAGAAATAGCAACATCATAGTCAGCAGTATGTTCGAAGGCCTTTAAAGCGTATCTGTTTCTAGTTTCAGGAGTGATACCAGTTTTCAATTCTTCTAAGAAACCGGCATAGTCATTTGGATCAGATAAGATGACGACTCTTTTGTGGTTCTTGGCGGCAGCTCTTAATAAAGTAACACCCCCAATGTCAATCTCTTCAACAGCTTCATCAATAGTGACAGCTACTTTGGAAACAGTTTCCTTAAATGGGTATAAGTTACAGACCACTATATCTACCTTTTCAATACCTTGGAGCTTCAAGTCAGCTTCATCGCTTTCCATATCCCTGGCTAAGATACCACCATGAACAGCTGGATGAAGGGTCTTAACTCTACCTCCCAAGATTTCTGGAGCATGAGTAATAGATGAGACATCCTCAACTGGGAATCCCGCTTCCCTTACCATCTTAGCAGTACCACCAGAGGCCAAAATTCTAATATCAGCCTGAGCTAAACCTTTAGCTAAGTCCAATAAGCCGGTCTTATCATAGACGGATAAAATTGCAGTTTTGCGGTGAGCCATTGTGATTACAAGTGTAGGTTTTAAATTGGTTGCCTCGCTGGAGTTATATAGAATTTTTTCTAAAAGGAGCGAATCAATAGAAAAATTAATTAGAGTCAAATTTAGAGTCAGTAAAGTCGCAGGACCAGAGGGTTTCAGGTAATAGGATCAAGAGTGTGTATAGACGGTTCAATTTCTGGGGGCTTATCCTCCTGTTCCAGAGGTATGTACTGTATGTAGAAATTAATTTTTCAAAGACTTTTTAAATTCGAAATTATGGTGAAAATTTCCGTGAAAATTTTGCAGTTAAACTTTTTGCAGTCAATACTAAGAGGCTAATGATTCAATGCAATTTATTTCAATATTATAAACGAGCTATAGACAAGTCATAAACCCAATTGCAACGTAGTAAATAAGAGAATAACCCAGTAATATTAACTGACTTATTTTCTGTATCTCCACAAAGATAAGGTGTTGTGCTTCTTCCAGGTGTGGTATCTACCGGCCTTGGTCTTGTTGTACAAGTGACCCTTGTTAATACCTCTGGATTTCTTACCAGCAGAAGTAAGACCTCTAGCTTCTCTGTGCTTGTGAACTGGGTTAACAATCCAGTTGTATCTAGCATCTCTTCTGATGGCCTTGTGTTGAGGATCAACTAAGATGACCTCAAAGTACTTGTAAGTAGAATCTTGGTTAACCCAGTAAGAGTTCAAGACTCTCAAGTTAGATGCCTTTCTACCAACTCTGTCTTCAGCGATGGTTCTCAAAGATCTTTGGTACTTCAATTGAGAGACACCTTCGTTGGTTGGCTTACCGTAAGTAGCACCCTTTGGAACTGGTCTCTTTCTGTTACCTCTTCTGACTCTGATTCTGAAGATGACGAATCCTTGCTTGGCCTTGTAGCCTAACTTTCTAGCCTTCTCTGGTCTAGATGGTCTGGTGGCTCTGTGAATAACAGTCTTTTGTCTGTATTCCCAACATCTGACTCTGTACAAGAATCTTTGGACATCAGATTGTTTCTTTCTTTGTAATTCTTCTAAATATTTGTAAGCACCCATTGTGTAGTTGACTTAGTTGATGAAAAAAATTTCAGCAAAAATTTTTCGATGTACGAAATTTTTCAAGTCGTGTGCGAGCACAATGACCTTGATTTAATGAGATGTCATGCTCAAGTGTACTATGAGAGCACTAATTTGCGCGTAATAATCAGCACTCTACTGTGGCTCAATTATTAAATTTTCATTTGCGCTAGCATTCGTTAGCGGTCCGTAATTGACGTTTTCCGAGCATACGATTAGTAAGAGGGGCGTTACGAAACCAAAATATCGGTGCCGGATTTAAAAAGATAAATCCTTGGCTTGCATGACTGCGTTGCCCACCTTGTTTGATGCAGTCTTTCTAGTAGAAAAGTACGCACTATCAGGGTGTGCTTTGAAGATTAACCTTTGTCCGCCAATTTACACTTCACAATTCACAGGGGACGATCAACAGGGTGTGTATACGACATCGATGATATGGAATACGTGCGCAATCTAAAGGTTAACTGTATCTAAACTTTGTACTTTATCATGGCCTTGCGATTATAATTGCAGGGTTTTGGCTCCATTTTTTTTACTTTAGACCTCTTTTTTTCGACACAGGTTGGCCCCCTTTTTTTTGCCGTCCCCGAATTTTTACTCACAAAAGCGAGGCCTGAATTGTGTTTTAAGCAAAACCTAAGGCGAGTACGGTCGACGGGAAAATCCGGTACTTCGTCTTGAGAGGATCTCATGCTTGGTGTACAAAGAATTACGAAATGAAACACTATTTTAGATAAGTTATCTTCGATTGCTATTGTCTTGGTTTGGCCCATTTGACAAATTTAATGCGTTTGACAATACATTTACGCAACCTAAAATTTGAAAATTCAAGCGAGCTGAATATATGGCATCGGCCCGTTGGCAGCCGCTAAAATAATTCTATGCTATATTTATAGGCACATTCAATTCCAATACAATCGGAGTCTCCTCTATATCAACATCAGGTAAGTAGATCGTCCGTATTATCTCGGAATGACGAATAAAGTTTTCTAGCTAATATAAATGATTTATTTTAAGGAAACTTAATAAAATTAATAAAAAAAATGATATGCAGAAGAACTCCCTTGAGAATTTCCATTACAGAATTTATTGTCTCGTTTATGCACGAAAATTTCATATGTAAATCAAATAAGCGCCATGTTTAATTCAAGATTAGCTGCAAAGGCCGTGTATATAAGATAGAGTTATAGTCCCTTCGGATCTCATTTATCACATCTAACTTTTAAGATCAAGGAATGGAGACCTTAGGAATATCAAACTACAACTATCTCCTGTCAGGTATTATGAAACATGAGTATGACGAGGAAGACATGGAATGGACCTATGACAGGATGTTTGAGCAAACTGCTCAACCATCAGCCAATCCTGAGGCCCCTACTCATGTCCAATCTTTCAGTGTTGTCAATACACTATCTTATGGTGGTGAACAGCATCTTCATCATCATGACATATCTCCCTACTATCAATATTATCCCAATACACAGGGACCACCTAGTGCAAACTCCAACTCGCCAATACAGACCCACAGCCAAAATCCAAGTCCAAACCCCAGCCAAGACGCTATTCAAAGCATGAATATTATAGCTCCGCCGGTATCTACTTACCCGGGACATCCTACCCCTACTACTTATTGGAAAGGTCCTTCTTCTGTTCCAGATACTTCCGACCAAATGATATCAACCATGAAAGACACACAATTTGTTCCAGCATCCAATAGTCACAACATGATTCAACGTATTCAACGCCGACCTGCTGCCCCTTCTCGTGATAACCTACCCAAATTCCCATATCCAGATATCACCTCAATGGTAAATGCTAATTCAAATATAGCTGCTCCAATGGTGGAAAGTCAATTTGTTGATAGGACAATATGCACAGTTTGTGGTAAGAAGATTACAAGTGACATGATTCGTCACTTAAGAATACATCGTACTGAGCCAAGATTTAAGTGCATGTTCCCCAAATCTCAATGTAAACATAAAACACAGAGATTCAATAGACCTTACGATTTCAAGAAACATCTACTCAACAGGCACTTTGTGTTTGACGATAAAGAGGTTAAAAAATTTCACAACCTTTCAAACAAACTTTCTCAGTGGGGAGTATGTCAATGTGGTAAAAGGTTCATTTCTGACGACTGGTTAGATTCACATATTTTGACAATTGACCCCTCTAAGCTTTGTCCTTGCTTACGTCAAAATAATTAACTGGAATGGGATTTAATAGTATTAATATAGAAGCTACATGGTATTCGTCTTTATTTTATATATAGCATAATGTTCTCGTTGAGGAAATTCAGTCCAACCTCAACAGCAATTGAAGGTATAGTCATTCATACCGTTGGCCACATCAACTTTATTACCTCTCCTGTCTTGTCTGGAAATGAACCTGAAATTGAGTAGGAGCTCTTTGTGCTCAATTCTAGACAACTTTTAGCTTCGTTCACAGGGCTAACTCTTTACATTCCACATCCACGCAGATTGGTTCTGGAATCTCAACACTAAAACATCATCAGCATTCAAATTCAGGAGTTCGAAAATATTATTTTGGTTGTATTAAGTTTTTAGCTTCCTGCTTTCTTCTCGTAATTGCATAAGTTGATTATTTGGGTACATTACCGTCAATATGTTTCATTTTGGACATTTTAGCGCATGTTGCTATATCTCAATGTCTTTTACATGGAACGTGTACTTTAGTCATTACCAGCCTATCTGGCTCAAACGCAGTGAGCCCAGTGAAATCCGTAGAAAAAATAAATGTGACGTGCTACAAACCGGTGCAGAATTTCTAGTTTCTAGAACAGTTCTCATTTCCTGACTAAGCGCTGAAGTAAAATTACTAAAAACAACGGCATCCCTAAATTTTTTCAGGCATTATCGCCTATTCAGGAAGGTGTCTCCAGGGAGGGGCAGTTTCAGAACCAAATGGTAGCTATTTAAAAAAGGTTATCTAGGGGTGATTTTATACCTTCAGGATTTGGAAATCACCGTCTGTTATACCTATTCGGATGATAGTTGGACATCATACAGTGACTTATAAATACCAAGAAATTTCCCAAAGAAAAGAAAGATCACAGAATAACGTCTCAAATAGTTCGAAAATATCTGAAAGTTAAAAATAAACTTTTCTGGTTTGCCTTCTGGCCTATTGAAGATATAGGTTCCGGTCCCATTTAGCGAAACCGCAAGCGAGGCCGGTTTAATGCTGCAGAGCCCAGAAATCCTGCATTACAGATACGCAAAACAATTGCTATGGCAAAATTTATTATTGTTTATTAATCCTAGAAGCGACCCAGGTAGGTCAAATAATTGCATTAACAAAGTAAGTATATCAAAAATAAAAGTATATAGATGCTACACAGATTAACTTATCAAAGAAACTTTAAATTTTAATGGTGTTTTTCACCATTTTCAAGCTGAGCGCTAATTGCTGCAAGGCTGCTGCCCTGTCGCTTGAAGTTGAAAAACTCCAATTATCATCCCATTTGTCTTCCCCGGTTCCATCTTATCTTCACCATTTACCAATGTACCTTTGTCTTGGGCTCGTCTCGTCAAATTGAGCATCATGCCAATTTAAGTTACTATATAATTGGGATCTTCCCGTCTCCCCACCTCCAATGCTTAAATGCTTGCTTTTGTACAATGCACGACTTTTGATACTGCCGATGTCATCCACAACCCTCGCACACGCAATTCATAAAGTGATCAAAGAAGAGCACAAATAACCTGTGACAATACAACATGGGTGATTATTATGACTTTAACGATATCAAACCGGAAGTGGGCAGGGACCACGATGGTGACTTTCACTTAGACCCACATTTCCAATTCCAGATGCAACAGCAAGCTAACCAATACCTCCCCAATCATCCGGAAAACGTATCTAGTCAAGACTATCTGTCTCCCTACACAGCTGTACGCCTGTTATTCACTCGACAAGACACCCATACACCTTCCCAAGACTTCCCCTCGTATGAGTACTTTGCAGCCCCATCACCGTCGATCTCGCATAACACCGTTGCTCCTCATATCGAAGTTATTCACCCAACTGGCTTGAGCGATAACACCATCAAACGGAAGCTGAGCAAAACTGATGGGAACAAACTGAAAAAGGAGAATATTCGGCCTGCTAAGCCAGTACGACAAAGCTCCAATCCCAGCATGAAGCGCAAAGTAAAACCGCAGCTCCACAAGTCGTACTCCTATAACTTAGATGCTCAAGGGTCTACACCGCCTGCTTCTTCATTGGATATTTCAAAGAAGAAACCTAATTTTTACCTAAATTTGGATCATCTTAAGAATCCATCAGTTCAGTCATTTGAAAGCGCCCATTCAGATAGTTTTAATTCATTACATAACTTCCAACCATTAAACCATACTGGAGTACTTGGAATATATGATAATGATTTGAATTTTGATGGTGATTTTGATAACATGACTCCAAGCATGAAGCCACCTGGGACTAATGACCACGACTACTTTGACGAGTTTATCATTCCCTCCAATTTTGATCAAGGAACTGAGAACCTTGCCAAACCCCAACTTAACGAACCTTATGACAATAATGATGATGAACTATTTTTGGGCTTTCAAACAAACTCAGAAAATAATTATCACTTCGATAATAATGTCGATAACAATGACCAGAATTTAACCTTTGCTGAACTCCAAATGGATAAGTCCCCAGTCAGTAACCAATCTGCTGGCTCCGGTGAAAAACTGCCTCAACTTTTCAAAACCACATCTAATCAAAGTAATACATCAACGACATCAAATAACGATGGTAAAGATAAGAAAAAGAAGAAGGCCTCCAAAGGTTCATATTGTACAATTTGCGGAAAATACATTAGTAGAGATATTTCCAGACACTTGAGGATACATGACAAAAATGGACGGTTCCGTTGTGTTTACCCCGACATGTGCGGTCATAGAACCAAGAAATTCAATCGACCATATGACTACAAAAAGCATCTTTTACATTTCCATTTTCAGTTTGACGATCCTTACGGCAAAATGGCTAATAACCTTACAAATAAATTGCCTCTCATAGGTACCTGTAAAGCATGTTCATTTAGATGCAATGCTCAAGACTGGCTTGATAAGCATGTAATGACAGAGAACCCATCTTTCAAATGCCAATACTTGACGGATCATCCTGTTTCTTCTACGGATGGAGACTATAAAGATTTCAAAGATGATGGGGATATTCCATCAGAGTCTAACTGAATATACAATACTTAAATTTAAGCTTTCCTCCAATCGGGTCTTACTCGCAATAGTCTAACGGTTGCAAAGGTAATTAAATCTGCGCATCTGAGCAATTTTAGTTACCGCATTGAAGCGCATGTCTCACTATAAAACCGATGGCCGATCTCATCATTTGAACATTGAATAACGATGGATATGGGAAGTTCGTCCATGATGGACATGGCAACATCATCTACTCACATGCACATGGCAACGTCGTCTACTCACATGCACATGGCAGCATCGTCTACTATGGATATGTCTAGCTCTCTGACTTCAGGTTCTATGAGCGATATGGACATGGACATGGACATGTCTGGTATGTCAATGCATATGTATTTCACCAGTAACTACTTAAACTATCCCGTTTTGTTTGAGAAATTGGTAGCAAAAAATGGTGGCCAAGCTTTTGGTATATTCTTATTAATTTTGTTTGCTGGAATTTTAACAAAGTTCATAGATTTTGCTAGGAGCTATTTAGAACAAAGAGTATGGAGAAATCCCAATTATCTCGACATACATGATTCCACATCATCCATTGATGCTAAGAATGATGTATCAGTTCAGACCTTGAAACAAGAGTCTGCTTTAAATGTCCCTGCTATGTTAATACGTAATGCTATAAGATTAGTATTGATTTTCTTGCCTGAAATGCTTGGATTTGTCCTTATGTTGGCTGCTATGTCTTTCTCGATACTATACTTCTTTGCTGTGGTTATTGGTTTAACTATTGGAACGTTTATATTCGAAAGAATTAGTGATAGAATAAAACTCAGGCCTTTAGGTGTCTCCTCCCATCACGCTTAAAAAAAGTGTATATATTTTAGATTACGCTATATACTAATGAACTCATTTTAACTTCGATATCAAATCATTATATTTAGAGACATTGAATGAAGAACCATTTCCATCAGCTAACTTTTCACTGTAAAGCATTCTTGCCAAGTTTAATCTTTCTTCTACCGTAAAATTAGCAGTTTTGGCAGGAATTTGGTTTTCATTCACTGTGAATAAGTTGAAGTAATAGGATGATCTCTTAAAGTCAATCTCGAGATTGTTCTTATTCAAATTCTTCAACATTTGCAGCAAGGTGAATATATTTATCAACAAACGTTTGACACCGTTATTGTTGATCTTATGTATCAACTTGGATGCTTTAATCAATAACTCATTCAAGAAATTTGACATTCCATTGAAAATCTTGGAAAGTTCCTCGTCACTCAAGTGATGGTTAAGCTTGTTCTCCAATGAAAACATCTCCTTATTTAGCTTAGATATAAATTGATCAGAATCTCCTGGTTCATTGTCTAATACCCACTCTGTTGACCTGTAAGACTTAGTGACGTAGTAGATAGACTTCAACCTTAATTCATATCTCAATATTATCAAGCTGTTCAATCTAATATTTTGGAAATGCTGAATGATATCCTCAAATTGTTTGAACTTTTTTGAGTTCAACGATAAGTAGATGTTCAAATTCTCAAAGGTTCCATTGTTGCTTGAATCAGTAGACCCCTCATCATTGATAACTTTCTTTCCATTTTCTAAAAAGCTCCAATCATGTCTGAGTTTTTCAATGAAATTCAAATCTCCTTCATAATTATAATTGGATTCTTTACCTAAATGTGGTAACCAACTTAAGATCCACCCTGATGTCAACAATAAATGACATAATTGATTTAATGTCTCATCATCTAATAAGTCATTGTTGTTAATGTCCAACGCATTTTCATTGTACAACATGATGTCAACCTCTTTCGTCAATAATTCCGAATTAATTTCATCTTCTTCATCTATAATCACGGAAGATATATCTTTTAATGCAGGAGTCTTTAACCAGTTGCTCAAGGTGGAAGTAGAGTTACCAACTAACGTATTAAAGAATGTGGAATACCTTGATTCAAACTTGTCTAAAAATAGCAATACTAGATCACTCAACTCATTTCTATAAGTCAATGAGGTATTGAAGATATAACATAACGATATAAAAAATTTTTTAAACTCAAAGGCGTTCAGGTAAATCATGGAGTCATTGAAAGACATGGATTCTACTCGGAAGAAGTTACCTCTAATTTCAGTATTATTTCCGTCTTCAATAGATGCCTCAGTATTACCCATTATTTGGTTAAATTTGGAGTCGAAGTTATCTCTCAACTTTGGTAAAAATGATACTTTCATAAACGATTCAAAAAACTCCACGCACGTCCTATTGATTAGTTTACTCTTATCAGAAGACATGAGACCTGTGGCACCTGAGACGAACAAAACAAAGAATTCGTTGATAATTCTCATATTGAAGATATTAACTGGAACCAAAGTTTGCAAGTTGGACTGAAAAGACTCGCTTTTGATATAGAATGAATCCTGATACATCCCATATTCGCTGTCACCATCCTTTTCTATTAAGTTAGGAAATTTGTACCCAAGATCTTTATTATCGAGGGTAATATTATCTAACTTGTATAAGTCATTCATGTTACTTATAGCTTTGTGGTTATACCCCGCTGGTTCTGCGGAGATATAACTGATTATTAAATTGGTTAGCTCATTTTTAAGGACGTTCCAGTTATTTCTGAAATCATATTTCAACTCAAATTTCAGGGCTATCTCTTCTATAAGTTTTTGCTTCTGTAAAACAATGAGAGACCTTACAAAAATTGTACTGAATAAATCCTTTAGGATCTTGACTGAATAATCGTTGAAATTCATCAATTCATTATCAAACTCGCTCTCAAAGTCAACCAATTTGTTAAGTTTATTTATCTCGTGTAAATTTTTCAGTTTTGTTTCTTCTATAGTTCTGTAAAACAAGCCATGAAGTTCTTGTTGATTTGATTGATTTAAGATTTCAATCACCTGACTAAGTCGATTCAATTTGGATGAGGTCAATAATAATTGGTAGATGTAATGATAATTTCTATAACTTCCAGATAAATCGAATGTTAAATGCAAGCTTGAGGATTGACTTCCGAATATCTTGGGTAGCTCGTTTTTGACGAAGTCATGCAAGAGTTCATTTAAACACTCACTGATTTCAGGAATATCCAAATTTGCCGAGTTATAGATATATTGATCCAATGTATTCAGCTTCTCTATGAATGTTTTGAAACTTGAAAGTTTGGGGTTATTATTACTTGTAACTAACAGATCCCAAATATTATGTTCACTTAATGTCTCTGGACCTTTCAAATAAACTTCATTTTGTAATTCATCAATTATCATATCAAAGAGATTATTTGACTGTAGATCTAAGTAGCTTTTAATACTAGCCATGGCACTCAAATTCCATAAGTTATATTTATCGGCAGTGGCATAACCTTGGGCAATTATATCATAGACCTGGTGAATTTTTTTATCCAGGATCAACTGTTCAATTTTATCGGGGATTGAATTTACCACTTCCATGGCCTCCAAAATTTCAATCATTTCACTATACCTCATAGATGTTTGATTCAAGTCTTGCAAGATATCTGATTTGTCATGGATTTCTTTAGTGGTGGATTCTAACATCTGCTTGATCTCAGCTGCATCATTTTGATTTTCCTTGCTACTATTGAGTAAAATGTGGTAGGAACCAATGCTATTATTGAATACTTCATAGTGGTCAGTTACCACCCTTCTTAAAGCATTAGCTGTCCTATCACTAATTTCTTCAAATTGCGGTAACTTATGAGACAACCCGACCCTAGATCTATCCAATAATCCTATCGCCACTTCCACTGGATTGGGCTCTGAAGGTTGCTCTCCTGGATTACCTTCTTTTGGCATACATTGAGGCCACTCGATACTAATATCATACATCAAATCTTTTAGCTCTGAAATTGATTGTTTCAACTTAGGTTGTGACGTTTTATTGAATGAATTTGATCCTTTTCGAATCGAGCTCAACTCGTTCCTGTAATTCGTGCTCAACGTCCGTCTCCTACTCATTATGCTAACTTTTGTTGATTTTTCCAGTACTCTTTTTTCTGATCTGTGAGAATTTTTGCAATTAAGATCTGGTTGATATCAATATAGTCAATGAATTCCGTCATACAAATAACGGATTCTGAGTCAGATAGTGATTCTGATGGACATGTGGAACTCAAAAATGTGGCGAATATAACCGATCTCCTCGAAGAGTATGTATTATGCTATTAAGCTGACGCGCATGAACTAACAACCCCAGATCTAACAGTTCATCCCCATTACTGAAGCTCATGCAGAACTCTCAATATCAACCGACTAATCCAAAGAGTGAAGTTTCGGAATTTTCAGATAGTATAATGGTGATAGAAGAACTATCTCACACCCCTTCTAAAAGAACATCCTCTTCCAGCGACTGCCAAATAAAGCCTGTAGCGGCACCCACAGCTCCAGTGACTTCTTCACCACCCTTGCCTAGTATGGCTGATATAGTTTCAATCAATGATACTCTCGAAGAATCAGAGTTTAGTTTTGGTGCAAAAACACCGTCTCCAAAAAGAAGGAAAAAGGCTGCACAGTTAGACCAACGAGCAAAGGCCTTCGAAGCAAGTACCAAAGCACTCACTTCGCCTTTGAAAGACTTATCAAGGTATACGGCAAAGGAAATACAAGAAGTAAACAAAGTGAAGAGGACAAAAGAGGAGCTTATGGCGGAAATGATCATGACAGTGCCTGAAGTAGTTCATCTGAAATTTCAGAAACTAACTGAACCTCCATTATTCGAAATAAAAATGGACCGTTTCAGCAAAAATACAATCAAATGGAAACGAAAAGTCAATGCAACATATAGTAAAGCACGAGATATATTTATACCGTGTGAACCATTAGAAATAATGGAATCATGCACAGTTTTATACTACGAAGCGGAAACCTTTGTAGATAAGCTATTGAAAAATGAACTTGATCCTACTCTGGGGGTAATTCTCTTGGTGGAAGGATATTTCCAACACTTGGCAAAATTGAAAAACTATGAAAATAAGGTTTACCGAGAAAAAGTCCTTAATAATGACAAGTTTAAGAATAAGGTAGTGGAAGTAACTGCTAATGATGTAGAAGCAGCAGTTGATGAACTACAGTATGAGAAAATGATCAATTTTCTTCCAGTAAAAAATGAAGCTGATGCTCTTGAATGGTTAGAAACTTTAACGCACACAATATCATCATCTCTTTATGATAAATACGACAGAAATCCTGAGTTAGCAAATTTGATAGTGGGAAAATCTGGAACTGACATAAAGTCTACCTATGTAGAATCATTAACTAAGTTCAAGATGTTGGCGCCTCCAAAATGTGAAAGACTATTCTTATATTATAATAGTTTACAGAAGATATTTAAAAAATTTGTCGTTAGTGAATCATTAGGAAAAGATCATGATGATAGGAGGTTAATACCAGAATCCACAGAAAAAGGGATGAAGCGATTTTTCACCTCCGATGATCCTTCAGAATTGATCTATGATTAGACTGATTTGGTTACTTTTTGAATATTAGCGAACTCTTCAGCATAATCTTGTTTCAAATCTTCAATCTGGTGGATGTTTGTAGCAAGTAACTTTAACTCTTCATCATTGAATTTGAAGTTTAAGTTTATTAATTGGTTGATAATGCTTAAGGATTTTTCCTTACAAGTGACATTATCATTTGTCAAGTGTGATATTAATGTGTTAATCAATTTAAACTCATGTAACTTTGGTTCGATCTCAGTTATGAAAGAATCATCATTAGTCAATATTGATGAAAGTATTGATAACTCTCTGATATCCACCTTATGATTTTTCTCAGTGGTGTTTCCGAATAATTTCCATCCTTTCAATCTGTTGAAATATTTCAATGCATTAACGTTGTTTCTGACCAAAGAAGAAATAGCGAACAAAAGTTTCAACTTTAATTCAGTGGGTGTTTCATCGCTGTTTGCATTCTCAATTAAAGCCTCAAATCCTTGATCATGCTTCAAGAAGTTCTCTTGTGAGGTATCATTATTCTGTACGGCAATACCTATAATAGATGCAGCAAAAACTCTCAAGCTTTTGGGTGTTTCCTTATTTAATAACTTAATAATCGAAGACCATTGTTTCAAATTTTCTATATTATTAGCATTATCCAAATTTTCAATCAACATTTCATAATTCTCTAATGCAACTTCTTTATCATCAAGGTTAGCATCTGGGTTTTCAACTATTAAGATGGCTTGTTTCATTAATGTTGGCTCATCAACTCCTCCAAATAATTGATTTAAAGCTTTCATATCTGGTTGTCCTATCTTCTCCATCGCCTCTTTATCCCCAGATTGCTGGGCGATAGACCAGGCTAATAATTTATCCATCTTTACTAAGTTAGAAAAATTGCAATCAAGCGACTTTTTATTCGCGATGCTCCAAAAACTCGAAGCTTCTAGAAAATACGATTATGTTATATGACTAATGAGTTAGTTTTGTAACGAGGTAAAGTGTGTAGGAGAAAGTGGCGTAAAGGAAGTGGTTATTTGAGCAGTTCTGATATGTTTATATTCGGTTAAAATATTCAATTTAAACATTTAAATCAATTTATTTAAATAAAATGCTGCAAATTTTGTGAGTTTCACAATTATTCTCTAGAAAACATCATCCATTAATCAAAGTAGATAATTAGTTTGAAACAGCTTCAAACATTATGACTATGAGGACGATTAAAGGACGATTATACGAAGGCTAATCAATTTCATCAATATGGACGATCGACTCCCTCTCTACAATATGCACAGTCAACTCCCTGTCTATACAATCACGGAACTGCTTCCTACGGCATGTCAGCTGACTATATTGAAATTCTCCGTTACTCCGAGCTGCGAAAGCCCATATGATTTGCTTGACAATTCGAGTCGTCCAAGCCTTCGAAATCCCTTGTTTTACAATAACTACTCTTCCTCAATTCCTGTCATCGTTCACATCTAACCGCCTCTTCTCTCTCGCCTTCTACCGACCTCGTGGTGCCTAGACGGATTGAAGAAGTCCGGGTTTGATGATATCGGTAAACACACGATTTTTATTTCAAGGGATATAACCTCACCAGATGGACGTTAAAGGAAATTTGTATAAAAGGTTCAGGAAATCCCATTGATCTTCATAATTTTTTTGAAAACCGTTAAAACAAGAACAATGTCATTATCCAACAAATTAAGTGTCAAGGACTTAGATGTCACCGGAAAGAGAGTCTTCATTAGAGTTGATTTCAACGTTCCATTGGACGGCAAGAAGATCACCAACAACCAGAGAATTGTTGCTGCTCTCCCAACCATTAAATATGTATTGGAACATAAACCAAAGGCTGTTATTTTAGCCTCTCACTTGGGTAGACCAAATGGTGAGAAGAATGACAAGTATTCTTTGAGCCCAATTGCTGATGAATTATCTTCTTTATTGGGTAAAAAAGTCACCTTCTTGCACGAAAGTGTAGGTGAAGAAGTTGAATCTGCAGTTAATAACGCTACTGATGGTGAAGTTTTCTTGTTAGAGAACTTGAGATTCCACATTGAAGAAGAAGGAAGCAAGAAGGTCGATGGTGAAAAGATTAAGGCTTCCAAGGAAGATGTTGCTAAGTTTAGACAGCAATTGACCAACTTGGCCGATGTTTATGTCAACGATGCCTTTGGTACCGCACACAGAGCCCACTCCTCTATGGTAGGTTTTGACTTGCCTCAAAAGGCTGCTGGTTTCTTAATGGCCAAAGAATTGGAGTACTTCGCCAAGGCTTTGGAGAACCCGGAAAGACCATTCTTGGCCATTTTGGGTGGTGCTAAGGTTTCAGACAAGATCCAATTGATCGACAACTTGTTAGACAAGGTCGATTTGTTGATTGTTGGTGGTGGTATGGCCTTCACTTTCAAAAAAGTCTTGGACAACATGTCTATCGGTGACTCTTTATTCGATGAAGCTGGCTCCAAAAACGTCGAAAATTTGGTCGCTAAGGCTAAAAAGAATGGTGTTGAAATCGTCTTGCCAGTAGACTTTGTCACTGCCGACAAGTTTGACAAGGATGCCAACACTTCCACTGCCACTCAAGAGGAAGGTATTCCAGACAACTGGATGGGTTTGGACGCTGGTCCAAAATCTAATGAACTTTTCGCAGCCACCGTTGCTAAAGCCAAGACTATTGTCTGGAACGGTCCACCAGGTGTCTTCGAATTTGACAAGTTTGCCACCGGTACTAAGTCCTTGTTGGACGCCGCAGTCAAGTCTGCTGAAGCCGGTAACACCGTCATCATTGGTGGTGGTGATACTGCCACCGTTGCCAAGAAGTTCGGTGTTGTTGAGAAGTTATCTCATGTCTCTACTGGGGGTGGTGCTTCTTTGGAATTGTTAGAGGGTAAGGAGTTACCAGGTGTTGTCGCCATCTCTGACAAGAACTAGTGACGAAAAGTATATAAATAATAATAACGATTAAAAAAATATTACACTTTTACATTTCTATTTATTCATTTATAACTTGGCCTTTCCATTTGTTATTCTGGCCCATGCTTCTTGAGTTAATTCTTCATAACCATTTTTGTTCAACCAGTAAATAACATCTTCACCGGCCTCTCCCTTGGGCAACTTCTGTTTTTTATAAACATTTTTAGGGACCTTATTGTTGTGTGATACCTCTATATTACCAAACTTGATGAACTGGGGAATTGCGTACTTAGGAAGAGTACTGGTTACATGATCATAGATCTTAGATAAGACCTCGCTCTCACTCAACTCATCCTTTGGTTCTATCACGGCAAAACCAGCTCTACCTTCATGATTTGGAACTTGGACACCAACAACAACACTCTGTTTGATGGCTTGTGATCCCATCAATTCGTTTTCTACTTCACTGGCTGAGACGTTTTCGGACTTCCAACGGAAGGTATCTCCTAATCTATCAACAAAGTAAAACAACTTATCTTGGTCCATCTTCAACAAATCACCAGACCTAAACCAGGCATCGCCTTTACTGAATACATCTCTAATAACCTTCTTATTAGTGGCATCCTTATTACCATAATAACCTTGGAAACTTCCTTCGACGTTCTTGGGGTTCAAAATCTTCATCAACAATTCACCAGGCTCATTATAGTCTGCAAGTTTACAAAATCCAGTGGCAGGATCTCTCCAAATTTCCTCTTGATCTTCTGGATCCATTTTGACGATTCTTTGTTCCAAAGATAAAACCATATTAATTAAACCTCCATATTTTCTACAGGCACCCACGCCAAACTCACCATACTGTAAATTAGTCAATGCAATTGGAGATTCAGTAGCAGCGTAAAATTCACCAACGGCTTTGATGTTGAATCTTGACTTGAACTCCCTCCAAATATCAGGTCTCAAACCATTACCATACGCAATTTCAACACCATGTGATTTTTGATCAGGATGATATTTGGTGTTCAACAAGTATCTACAAGTTTCACCAACATATTGAATATGAGTTGCCTTAGTTAATCTAGCTTGGGTCCAGAAACTGGTGGCAGAAAACTTTTGAGCAACAGAGACACATCCACCAATCAATAATGTGGGACACACACCTAGCATGGCAGCAGTGGAGTGGTATAAGGGCATTGCAGTCAAAACGTTGGAGTTTTTAGTGATTTTCATGATGTAGCCAAAAAAAGATGCAGCCATGAAGGCCTTTCTCCAAGACATAATTCCTGCCTTTGGTAAACCGGTAGTACCAGAGGTGTAAATCAAAGCAGCAGCATCAGAGTCAGTGTCATTTGGTCTTCTACGACTGTCTGGAGCTCTGTATTTCTTTCTCGATGGGTCTCTCAAAATTTTGAACAACTCAGTTTCATTCAAGTAGTGTAATTTAGTCAGAGGTAATTCTTTATTGATTTGATCTTCTGTCTCTCTGATTGGAGTAGCGCAGTCTGGGTCAATAAA
The DNA here is from genome assembly GCA_003707025.2 of Yamadazyma scolyti. Classification (NCBI taxonomy): domain Eukaryota; kingdom Fungi; phylum Ascomycota; class Pichiomycetes; order Serinales; family Debaryomycetaceae; genus Yamadazyma; species Yamadazyma scolyti. Next base: position 213,853 of record PPMW02000009.1, read on the forward strand.
GACTTGAGAAACCTCGGCAATCTTAAGACAATGAATTAAAGCATTGTCTCTGGTGTTGAAATTCAAGAAGGCTGGCAAAGCTCCGATATTCCATAAAGCCAACCAGATCAATAAAAACAATGGTTTATTCATACATGAGATGGCAATTGTTTGATTTTCAGTGACACCATAATCATTCTTCAAGATGTAACTGAATCTTAAGACAAGGTCATAAAATTCTTTATAAGTGTAAGTTTCCAATTGAAATTGGTCCTCGTAGATCTTATAGCCACTTTCATCTACTCTAATAGGTGGTGGATTAGCCTTTGGTCTTGGAAAGGCAATACAATCATTATTAGGATGTTTAAGGGCAGACCTCTCGAAGGAGTACCAAAAACTGGCTCTTCCTCTCTTCACATTCCATAAAAAAGGTAATGCATCCTTAATGACCTTCTGAACCAAGAGTAAATCATCTTTAATATGATACTTAGCTTCTAACAACTGAGATCCTAATACTGCAGCCGTGGCAATTTCAACTGACATTTTCAAGCTTTAAAAAAAAGGTAATGATTTTGATCAATATTTAAATGGCTTTAAAAATTCATAAGCGTATTCCCATGTGCAAACATCACCTCTCCACATTAACGCATTGTGAAAAATCATGCGGCAGGAGTTCATAGCTACTATAAGAGATTATATTACGATAAATATTATTGATACACCCTATATATTGAATTTTGTTAGTTTGGATTACTGCTGTTAAGGCATATGGGAGTAATTACTGAACCAATCTGATGCCAACATTTTCGCTCGCTATCGTCCCATGATATTTTGTCGCTAAATCCGAGGACAAAAATCTGAGAATTTTTTGCAGCTATTATTCACTATAATAAAAACTGATTCTTTAGGTGCTTTTTCTTTTCTTCTTCCTCTTCATTATTAACATTGGAACTCATGAACAAGTTTAAAGTGGAATTGGAACTAAGCAAATTCAAATGATTCGTTGATCTCAAATTGGATAATGACGACATTTTAGGTAGGGCAGTAGATGGCGAATTAAACTGAAATAAATTAGTCAAGCTGCTGTTTTGACTGTGTGGAACATCATCATTCATCTGTGTGAACAAGTTATATAAATTCTTAGTACTATCACTGACATTCAAATTTAGATTCAAGTTACTAAGATCTTCATCCTTTTTTATGTTAGCTGGTGCTACTATTGGTGGAATTGAAGTTGATGAAGGTTGCACTAACGTTGAAAAGCTAACAGAGTTAGCATCTTGAATGTTGCTCAAAGGCTCAGTTGGTGGTAATGTTTTATCCTTTTGTCCTGCATTTTCAGGAGTTGTTGCAATTGTGTGGGTATTAGTCGAGCTGTTAGAACTGAGTTTGGAATTCCCAAAGTCCTGCATTAGGTCACCCAATTCTTCTTTCTCTTTTGATTCAACTGAAGAAGGGGCACTGTGACGTAACGATTGTACAATCGCTCCTTGGCTTTGATGTAACCTATTTAAATGTAACTGAATCTGCTGAGGCTGAGGAATTATGTTCTTTTGAAGCAGATAAGAATGGAGGTCAGATCCTGGTCTAGGAATATTCGTTAGCGGGGACAGGAATGATGATTTATTATTCATAATGCTTGATTGGCTGTTTGTCCGTGGATTACTGACTACTTTTTCGACAAATATTCCTCCGAGGTCAACCCCAAATCTGTTCATCTCTTCGAACCAGTCGTAAATAACTTTGTTTGACTTCAATAGTTCATCGACGTTAGCAACAGTGTTGAAAAAAGACACAATTCTTCTGGTGAGTGTGATTAGCTCATCCATATGGTTTGCATTGTTTTCAAAGTCAATATTTATCTTCAAGATTTGAATCAACTGTGGTAACACATTGTAGTTACTAAACTTTAAGTACAATGATTCGTTGTATACAAGTAGTTTGTTCAACTCTTTAACAATATATAGTAACTCAGTCTTGATATAGGTGAGATCAAGGTTATTTGAATACAACATAAGTACCTTGAAAGTTAAGACTTGGTTCAAGATGGAGTAGAATAAGTCAGTTTTAGCAAGATTGGCCATATTCTGTTTCAAGCTAGAATAGCGATCCGCCATCAAATGTTCCATATCAGGGTAATGGTTTATTTTGTAAAGTTGGTATAAGTGGATTAAAATATTATGGGATTTTAATTTGTGGTAAATCATATCGTCATTGTTGAGTAATCTAAAGATTTTTATGAGTGCATTGCCAGAAGTAATGCTATTGTTCAAGTCGAACAAATTAGTGGAGTTTATCAAATTGGTGGAGATCAAATAGCCATATCTCTCTGTTAAAAATAACCTTTCAAATAAATCTATCACTTGTAAGGAGGATAAGTTGGAGAACTTATTCATGCTTATCAACTGGTAATATGTAATAGCTTTTCTTAAATGAAGAACATATTGCTGATTGGAGTATAGATCATTATGATCTCTTGTTAAGTTGAAATAATGACTTAAATACAATGAACTAACACTTTCATTATAAAAGATACATTGTTGGTCAACTTCTTTTGGTGGAAACAATAATATTTTATCAACTATCTGAAATATTTCAAGAATTCTGAATAACAACAATTTTTTTAAATCTCTGTAGAAGGAAACTTCTTTTAAAAACGACAATTTAAACCCTGCAGTCTTCAAAAGAGTTAAATTTTCTACTATTAGTAATATCAATGATAATATGGCTAAAGTATTTGATAAGTAAATAGGATCACTTGAATTGATGAGGAATTCAAGTGACAAACTCCTGAAATTTACATGAATGAATTCTATCATTTGAGGATAAGTTTCTAACACCAGCTTCAAGGTAATCTCTTTTATCACTGAATTCAAAATGGGCTCTTTTATTAGCCTCAAAATCGAAATCAAATGGTCACTGGTCAATTTAATCTTGGTTCCGATGGATGTATTCAAGGAATCTGGTACTAGTTCCACGGGATGGTCGTTGTGGTTGGATGCAATGATAGTACCTTCGTTACTTTTTAGGCTATTTATTGATTGGAGCGTCTTCTTATGTAAATTTTTAGGCCCAGATTTCTTGCGTTCTCTCAACTGGGTACAATTCAAACCATTTGCCGTACAGTGACGACATGGTCTTTCTACTTCACATTTGACTTTTCTTATAGCACAAGCATCACAAGCTCTTACGGTAGGTTTTCTCTTTTTTTTTGGTGGGTCGTTTCCCAGTATACTGGTGGTTCTTGTAGGCTTAGAAGCGGGTGTAGTACTGGATGGACGTTCCAACGGTGTAGTACTGGACGATGAGTTTACCTGTGAAGGTACGGATAAACTATAATTTGATGGATCCATCGGGAGATTGATGCTATTAAACATACTGTGATTGAGCGAATGTAACACACGTCCTAATGGTATTATGGACTATAAGATAGGCTACAGTAATGCTGATCTTAAGATTACACTCTATTCGTTGAAGATGTGTAACAAAATGAGAAACTCAGTGGTCCAATTTCTTTTTGAGTTATACGGCTTTTTTATCTGGAGAAACGCTCACTCCTTTCATATAGAACTACGATTATAAACAATTAGGGGTCTGAGGAAGGTATTAAACGAAGCATATTAAACATGAATATTCTTTGTCTTTGACGTATTTACCGATCTATTTCATCAAATAATAAAAATTGCCCGAATTCAACTGATATCTTAAGATCTTGACATTAATTACTTTGTAGAGATAATCACCCGTCAAAGTCTTTATAAAGATATTTTGGAAAAGAAAGAGTACCCAAAAAAGGGTATCGAATAAGAACATGATGCGTTTCGACATAAATGACAGTGATACTTAAGAATACTAATTTCATCTACGTGTTTTTGGAAAACCCCAACATTATCTCCACTTCAAAACTTTAATTCGCATAACCAACCTAATAAGAAGAGTTTTTCGTTGCCCGCCTTAACGTGGTCGGAGTTTTATCTTATCCCGCAAAAACTATTTTAGGCTCTGAGTCCTTATATATAGGCTTCCTTGATAACTAAATTGCTTATATATCCCCCGGATTATGCACGGCCACCTAAAGTCCACTGAGGCTTTTATTAAATTTGTGTTGTATCGCTACTAGATCCCGGATAAAATTTTTTTTAATTGATAATATCTCATTTTCCTTCGAATCAAATACAAATGGGATCCTTCTGTGATTACCATTTGCTTTGATACCACCACACAATTGCATTGCACCACGAGCTACATTTAATGAATGATCTCCCTCTATTATATAAATTTCTCTTCCAGTAACTAAGCTCAATACCTTCAAAAATCGGCTGTTTTTAGTTTGGCTACCACTCACAGTAATTGACGAGTAGGGTAAGAATTGGAGAATATCATTGATTTGAAAACATATGAACTCGATGATCAAATGATATCTGATCACCAAAGCGATATCTGTCTTCTCAAATACAGAAACGTTCAATTCACTGGAATTCTTACCATCAATATAACATTCGTTCATGTTAAAGTCCATAAGGGGTGACCTATTTCCGTACTTATCACCATAGTAATGATAGTTCTGTATCAATTCTGTTATAGTTTTCTTATATTTCTCTTCTATTTGCACTGTGAGTAATTCAACATATTTGAAGGGATCTCTAATATGATTAAAATCGGAAAACAACTCTTCAAAAAGCTTCCCTGTTGCTGGTTGCCCACCCGAATAAACACTCCTGTCGCTAATGAGCTGGAATGGACCCCAAACACCGGGTATTGGGCCCGAGTCTTGATTTGAACATTCGAATATGAAACAAGTAGAGGTTCCCGCCACTAGAGAAACGCTTTGAGGTAAATCTGTTATTGTTGATACCCAACCAGCATAACAATCAATACAACCATTGTATATCGTACAGTTCGGAAGTATAGAGGGATGCACCTTTCCAATAATATCACCTAGATGTAATAATTCATCAGGTGTCTGGGATATTGATTCTGCTTTAGCGATTTTAACGTTGGGTTTCAAGAAACGTAAGTAGTCAGAAGTCCATCCTTTGATGGAACCATCAATACCATTCCCTTTTTTGTAATCAAAATCATTCAATTTGAAAGGAACTAACGAATTTGAGTAGCCTACTTGGAACACATATGAAAACCAATCGTAGAGCTCAAAACAATAAAGTTCCTCTTGGTAGGTATCACTTAGCCATTTTATCTTGGGAATTCCCAACTCTGGTATGAATTTCCCTACTGTATTTTTCATGTAGTGTATACTTTCATCATCATTGAGCTTATCGCACTGCTTATATGCTCTACTATCCATCCATAGAATAATATCTTGTTCTATATCATCAGAAAGACCACAATTGAAAGGTTTCAAGTAATTGACACCTTCTACGCTAATCTTTTGCCGTACTACCATTGAACATGTAGCAGTAAAGCATATACCTCTTATCTTATCAGATTGAGGTAACACATTCAAGATAGCTTCATATATTTCAGAAGACGATTGAGTAATGACATTTTCATCATGTTTAAATGTACTTATTGTGTGTGTCTTATTGAAGCCTTCTGCGTATGACCTAACTGATCCTGTACCTATATCAATTCCGACATCCATATGACTAGATGATTCGAAGTTCTCACAATTATAAAAAAATTCTACGCTACAATCATTAAGTTCTATATTACAAACTCTCCTATTTATCACATATCACTAATTTCTCTTGAATAATTCACCAAAGTTAGGATCAGAGAACTTATAATAAGAGTTCTTGGTCCATTTTCTGAATGTTTTACCAAACAATATCATTATGATATAAGAACCATTAATAACTACGGATAATGCGAACATGATCCATGTAGTGGTCTTTAATCCGTCTCTGTTTAACCAAGGTTGAATAGCAAAGGTAAAACCCATACCAATCATGTTTCTGATGAATAACATGAGTACCATACCTTCACTTGCCATAAGATGATAACAATCAATGGCATATGTCAAACATATAGTACCACTTGAACTCATAGCATAACCTAAAAATCCTTGTCCGATTACTACGGAAACGGGCCACTTAGCACCATTAACAGAACCTAATCCATATGCTAATAAACCAGCTGCATTGGTAAGCAAAGGTAAAAGCATGACATGTAATCTAAATTCAGGTTCCATGATACCGCCATTCTTTCTGGCTAAATAGATTGTAACTTTATCAACTATCTTTCCAGTTGATAACCCAGCGATGGAACCTACTAAGGGTGCAAGATTAGTTAAACCAACAGATCCAGCAGAAAAGTTATATGGAGGAACAGCGTAAATCTCAGATTGGGTTGTTGCCAATAATGATAACCACATCATTTGTGCTCCATAAACCAACCCTCCCCAAATAATAGCAGGGAAACCAATCATGAAGAAAGGCCTGTAGAAGATACACAACCATGATCTAGTATCATTGTACTCGGTATCCCATATTCTCATTCTTTGCCAGTATTCTTTAAGTGGAATAGTATGATCAATTGATTCATTGTCAGAGTCGCCAATGTGCTTCACTTCTTCATGAGTTTGAACTTTGGACTCCCTGGACTTTATTTGCTCTAAAATTTCGGTTTCAACATTCTCATCAGAGTCGCCTCTTCTGAAATTGGTGTCCTCCATATAGAATAAACCGACAACAAAAAGAATACCGTAGCAAATCAATTGGATCCAATAAGACCATCTCCAACCAATGTTTTCAGCAATATAACCAGTAACAGTAGGGCCTATATCGCAACCAAAGTAAAGGGCAAAGATGACCCAAGCCATATAACTTGCTCTTTCGTGTTGGAAGAAAACATCAGTGGTTGAAATCTCTACTAAAGAATCACAGGGAGCAGCAGCTAACCCAACAAAAATGTTAACAACATAAAGTGCTCCAATATTTTGGGCAGTACCACCAATAATGCATGCAATTGCCTGGAGTACAGTACAAAGTAAGTAGACGAATCTTCTACCCAATTTCATAGCTGTTGGTTGCAAAAACAAGCACCCCATACCCAAAAACAAAAAACATACGGCTGAGGAAATGTTCAACTGGGTGAAAGTACAGTTGAAAACTTCTGTCCATTCTGTCCATACTGGTCCAGCCCAGTTGGACGATATGGCAAATACCGTGTTCAATACGAATAAAAAGAAGAATTGAAAGTTTTTCTTTTTCTTGGACCATCTTAATGGATCATTAGGGTTGGCCGATGGTGGTGGTCTTAAGATAATATCACCATGATCCTTCTTGACCTGTAAGTCACCATCTAAATCAACCAAGTGAACAGTTCCTGGAACTAATTCATCATCGTTATGGAACATCATGAATAAAGATTATCTGATAATTTAGCGGGTCACTTCATCCAATTAATAGTGGTTAGGCAAATTGGGTCGACATTCCGATTTAGGCAATAATGCGGAATGATAAGAAAAATCCAATTTAGGAAACTGGCGCTTAGTTTAAAAAGACAAACAAATAGAGATAGCGTAGTCTCCTCAACGTTTCAAGCCTTACTGGTTACAGCAATACCCACACCTCGTAACCCGGTACCAAATCGTGCTTCATCAGCTATCAATTTTGAGTCTGAAAAATGTTTAGTGTACTGGATCAAAATTGTGTCAAATCGTTATCTACAGCTGACGCCCCTTACTTGAAAGTATAATAGCGCCTATAGAAATTAGCTACGGATTCATTAGAGCAATGAAAATTCGAAGTCCTTATCTCTCACACTGAGGTAGTGCAAATGGTCTGATTCATGATTGGCAGCAAACTTATCTAATGAAAATTGCTATCTCGCCTATGCTGCGGAATTTACCTAAATAAGCTCAAGCGACTGCATGTACGTGCATAATTTAAAAACTTATAATATACATTACCTGAAAAACAATAATAACCTAACTACTGATAACAGCCTTGGAACCAGAAGATCCACCTATCCAACTTTCGACAGTAGATTGAGATAAGACAGAATCAAAGTCACCGTCAACTTCAGTAATATAGACATCAGTACCATCAAAAACAACAGCAGCCTTGAGGTACGAGTCAGTTGGTCTATCGAAGTAGTCTTGAGAACCACCACCGTTATTACCTTGACCAGAGTGCAAGTGGGAAATCAACTTGTCGGAGCCAGTAGATAAGATTTCGAATAAATCTAATTCACCACAGTCTGGCCAACAAGTACAAGAAGATTTACCGTATTGTAAAGTTCTTGGAATCTTAGCATTCAATGCCCAGACAGCTGGCATGTCATAGTTGACTGTGCTCTTTTGGGAAGATGTTGGCATCTGGAATTCAAAGACAAAGATCTTTTTGCTTCCATCGAAACCGTGATAAGCTGGAATACCTTCTCTGTAGTATCCACAGTCATCATCACCACACTTACTGTCAGACATGATCAAGAATTCAACGTTAGATTCGACTAAAACGTCACCCAAAGCAGCTGGGCTGGAAGAACCGTCAGTAGCGTCCTCGTTAGAGTAAGAGATGGAGTTACCAAAAGCTGAGTCCCAGACACCTGAACCAGATCCACCGTTATGGTTGAAGAAAACGAGACCATCAGCACTACCTGGTGTGTAGTAAGCGGATCTCTTCCAGTCACCCTCAGAACCTTCGTCGTCAGAATCATCATCGTCATCGGAAGAAGCACTAGAAGAAGCAGCGGCAGCAGTAGATGAGGTAGTAGAAGCGGCAGCGGCAGTAGATGAAGTAGAAGAGACTTGAACGGCAGTTGATTTAGTTGAGGTGGTGTCAACATCGTCAAGACCCTTGGTAGCAGTGGAAGTGGCCGCAGTAGTTTGAGTGACACCATTTGCGTCAACGTAAACAGTCTGAGTGACTTCAACAACCTGGGTGGCTCTTTTATGTAAGTGGTGCTTGTGAACCAAGGTAGTTTGGCAATCTTCAACGACTTGTTGGGCTCTCTTGGCCTTTTTCTTTTTCTTGTCAGAGCTGGAAACTGGGTAGTATACACCGAATTGTTTCAATTTAATTGGACCTCTGAAGTGTAAGGATAATTCTTCATCTAATGGGGATAAGTTACCTGAGAAGGAGAAGGTCTTAGAAGAACAGGATCCTGAAGATGAGTCCATATTGGTGACTTCATCATAGCTACCTGAGTAACCAATACCACTATAGGTGACCTTCTTGGTGGAACCACAGTAATAGTTTCCATCATCAGATAAGGTACATGATGCACTGACACCAGCAAGGAATAAGCCAATGGAGTATAAGACGGATAATTTCATTAGTATGTAAGGAATGACTTTAGTTAGAAACTAGTAGTATTTAAGGAAGGAACGAATTAATAAAATTAAACTGAAATTTAAAAAGTGCCAATTGTTTTGGTTTTAAACTTCCACTACAGCCAGCCAAAAAAAAAATTGGTGTCTGCGTCATATATACAGGAATGTGTTGGTTAGTTAGAGCTTATGTACAGGCTATTGTCCAGTAATAATAAAGGTGCGCCATTAAATTCTTGGTGGTTGGCTCGATTAGGAAACGGATTTCACGGATTGGGAAGCGAGATTTCCATGGTATCAAGGGGTGTTATTGGGTGGGAAGTAGTAGAAGGTGGTATTGAGGCGATGCGTAGTGTAGTTTGCGGCAGTTATTTTTTAGGGGGTAAATTTTTTCAATGAGCCTGGTTGGTTGTGAAGCCCAAAACACTCACCACTGCCTCCTTAATGTTTCATAATTTTTCTTGTTTATTCGTCAATTTTCACGATGTTCTAAACGGGGCAATTTTTTGATATGATTCGTGTACAATTTTGACTTTTTTAGTGAGCATTGACGACAGAGATGCGCGTGAGGCACCTTGCAGATCGGTCCCCATGTACTGTTGTCGTCATGTTGTGGAGTGAGAATTGTCACTAAGTAATACCGATTTCAACTTTCGTTTTCTCGGTGACCTCTACATTATGAATTTTGACTCATTTTACTACAAATTTTTGATAAAATTATTTTTTAATTCCTTTCGGCTACATCCCAGCGGCTGTAACCACTGGTATTGAAGATAGCATCTTAATGGTAGAGTTTTTACCATTACCCGGGACGATTTCTTTTTTTCTTCATCATGTTTGCTTGTCTCGGTACAAAACCGATCTCATGCACATACTCTTGTTTTACTCAAAGTTTTCACTACAAATTTCAGAATCTGCAAATTTTATAATTTTGACATCGCAGCCTTGCCAGATTGCTTCAAATTATTTTTTAGTAAGAGGCTGGTATAGGCTGATCTATATCAAACATAAAATACTCTAATTACCATTTGATCTATAACCAGATCATATTGTTCAGCCATCAAAATATTTACCCAGAATACTTATTTAACTCAAGCAAGCTTCAATATCTCAAACCGTTGTCGGAATTTCTTTTTCTTCTCTGGCAAAATTTCAAGACATGTTGCATCATATTCTAGACCATATATCGATAATCTGATGTAAGTTAATGCAGCCTAGCCGTTTTAAAAAGAAAGTTTTGCTCGGTTATTCGTATCTTTTCAAGATCGACGGTGAGTTGGGGCATCGGATGTCCCAGATCTCAAGCGGTATCGGATAAATTAAATTATAATACTTAAATTTCTTTTCTAGCGTAATGATTTCGGTAGCATGGTAACTTCACAGATTATCTTCCTTGATTCCAAGGGGCACTTTTATCTATTCACAGCCTGAGCATAATTCATGACCCCCAGGAAATTTTTTGCAATCATGCTGTTTACCAATTGCGCCTCTCCTACGGCTACTACTACCGACCCCTCAAATAGGTCGATAGGCTCGCACTTAATTGAAATTTGGACCTAAATTTTAGGCCGAGCTGGAAGTAAACTCTGTCAGTGAGTGCTCGAAATTATTTTTAGTTGATGTAAACAAAGCCGTTACATCACTAGGAGCCGAAAAATATATAAGATTCATTGAGCCTGAACAGTTCTAGTTATACGCGATATGAGTTCACCCAAGATAGTTATTAATGACCACCCAAGCATACCAAATTACCCCCTACAGAAAACGTTCCAGAAGTCAAGCAATGCTATGAAACTAGTTGTTGTAGGAGACGGTGGTTGTGGAAAGACATGTCTTCTAGTGAGTTATACCCAGCAGAAATTCCCAGATTTGTATGTTCCCACAATATTTGAAAATTATGTTGCCAATGTGGTTGCTCCATCCGGGAGGTTAATTGAGTTAGCATTATGGGATACAGCCGGGCAAGAAGAATACGATAGATTGAGACCATTAAGTTATCATGACGTTGATATGTTACTTATATGCTTCAGTTTGGATAATGTCATTAGTTTACAGAATGTTAAAGATATTTGGTTTCCTGAAGTTAACCATTTCTGCCCTAATGTACCAATTCTATTAGTTGGAACCAAGGCAGATTTAATAAATGGGTCAATTGACCCTGATTTACCTATACAGCTTGCATATGAAATCAATGCCATTGGATATATACAGTGTTCAGCCAAGAGCATGTTTAATATTACTGATGTATTTGACTATGCCATTCATCACTATAACCAAAACCTAGATAAATGGGAGAAAGAACAACCCCTGAAGAAAAGAATAAGTTTCCTCGGGCATTCTAGAGGTCAATCAAAGAGTTCAGTAGGATCTAAAGGCCATTTCAAAAACAATTCCTTGGACTCGTCTATCTTCAATTCTCCATTGACAGATGAAGAAAGAAATCCATACACCAATAATTACAACTATGATTATGACCATGAATTTGAATATGCTCGTAGAAAAGAAAAGAAACAAAGAAGATGTACCATATTATAGTCCCCTGTTATACATAGTTTACTCGTGAATCTCATGCATCACTATCGCTCCTATATTCGCTATATTCCCCTATACCCTCTTCTATCGAGAGTCCCAAAACGGCAATTACTGCCATCGCGATTTCTGACTGTTTCAAATAAAGAGATCTAAAAAGATGTTGAAGCACAGAGGGAAAACAGACTCAACGGAAGTGAGTGAATTGGTCGATTCAAAGACCGCTAATGAAGTTAAGGTTGAGAATACTGAGCAAGATCAAAACAATGTCAGTGGACTATCAATTAAGCCTTCCGGTCTAGATGCAGGGAATAAGTCATTTGAACATTATAAATCGGCAATGTCACCTTGGAGATTCCAGTTAAGAGAAAAATGCTTACCTTATGTTAGAAAAGAGACAGAAATCTTATACAAGATTCAGACTACAATGAGACATCCTATTTTGGATTATTACTTTTCATGGACAGCAAACTTGGCAAGCCATACTTTTTACGTCCTAATGCTCCCTTTATCCAATTGGTTTGGATCTGCATCCATGGCTAGAGACTTAGTTTATGTTTTGGGTCTTGGAATTTATCTTACGGGGAATTTGAAGGATTTTATGTGTCTTCCAAGACCTAGATCTCCACCATTGCATCGTATAACTATGAGTACATACACTACTCAAGAATATGGGTTCCCATCTAGTCATAGTGCTAATGCTACTGCTGTCACTTTGATTATGGTACATAAAGTATTGTCTATGGACTACACTTTTTCCACCAAAGCAGCCATTTTTTTTGCTGTATTTCTTTATTACGTTTCTTTGATATTTGGCCGGATATACTGTGGTATGCATGGATTCTTTGACGTGTTGACCGGATCTCTTGTTGGGACCTTTTTGTTCCTTTTCAGACACTATCTTGGTGAAGCATGGGACAATTTATTTATTTTAGACTTGAATAACAACTTTGGCTACTTCTTACCGGTCTTAGTAATTGCGTTCTACTTGGCACTTATCCATATCCATTTTGAACCAGTTGATGATTGTCCATGTTTTGATGATTCTGTTGCATTTATTGGTGTTTTAATTGGACTTGATATAAGTCATTGGTTGGCCCAAAAGACAGAATTTTTCTTAACACTAACTGAAGACAAGAACATCAGTCCTATCATCATCAACTATGATTACAGTAAATTAGGTTTGATTAAGACTGTGTTGAGAGTGATATTTGGAATATTACTTGTGGTTACCTGGCAAATAGGATCGAAACCTATTGTTTTCACCATATTACCCCCTATTTATAAGTTTATGGGACTCAATATAGCACGTAAAAGTTTCATCGCTACTGCATTTTCAAAGAAATCCAATAAGCAGATTAGAAAGACATCAATCTCTAATTTGACAGAAGCAGAATTAAACTTATTGTTACCAGAGATAAAGAATGACGATGGAGTTCAGAATGACAGTGATTACTATGAGATGTTAAACTATGAAAAACTTCCCGGACAAACACCGGAAAAAAAGAGTCAAGTATTCAGGCCTCGGTATGACGTGGAGATTATTGGAAGATTGATAATATATGCAGGTGTAGCTGCAACTTCAGTATGGGGATTTGCAATCATAACCAAAATCCTTCATTTGGGCTGTTAGTCATCATATTCTCTTCTGGCGCTTTTGAACGGCACTCATTTTATAAGATGGTAAAAATATACGGAGTTCCTTAAGGATTCTCATGCGGAAAATTTCACCCCAGTCAAAAATTTCAGGGTTTAATTAGGTAAGACATAACTGGTAATGATCAATGGAAGACTTTGATAGTAAAACAACAAATAATCTCCGACAGATGGGTGTCAATTTAATAGGGCTGGCATCAAGTACTCATGATTTTGGCCTGGAGTTTCCGGAATTGGCAGCCAGGATAAAGGAGGCTCAAGAAGGGATGGATAAGAAAATTGAAGATGTCAATGCCAGGACTTCATTTCAGTTACAGTTGATAAATGAACGTCTATCTAACCTTGAGACTCGTTTCAGTATCTTTAATAAGGAATTTGATGACTACAAAAAGGATTCCAAAGATGATGTGGCTAACGATAATATCCAGAAGAAAATCGAAATCATAGGTAAGCACATGGCTGATTTGAGTAGTGATATTACCAAGCTTCACCCGGTTCCTCTGAACCACAGCACTACTAATTCACATGCTAGTGGGTCTCTGCCAGGAGGTAATGTTAATGTCAATACAAACGTTACCACTATAAATGCCGGTTCCGGATCCAAAAATGTGGATGAATCTCCTACTCATACCCAAGTACAGACCCAAACAAATGTACAGCCTCAGAAAGTACAACCGGCACAACCACATCAACAGCCTCAAATACAACAACAACAGCATCAGCCGGGGATGACCGGGGGTGCAGCTACCACCACCACTACCACCACGGCTCCCGGGGTTAGTACTACTACCACTGTCAGTGAGAATGTTCCGAGTGTAGAGTCGTCTACCTCCAGTGCATCCAACCTTTTTGAGCCCATAGCTAGACCTCCTCAGCCAAGTCCTAATAATATTGATCAACTCAACCAAATTGACCCAGATAATAACACATACGCTGATAGTGGTCTCATTGATATTCATAAGAATTGGTCTAAGGCTATGGGAATACGCTCACCTAGTGTGGGGTCGCCTTTCACACCAAAGATGCCTTTTGATTTCCCAATTCCCATTAACAGAGCGTTGTCTTTCAATAGACAATTGGATGGCGATGGGAACCTATCATCAGATGCTAATGCTGTCAATGGGGGTAGCATGGGGTTGATGGGTACGAGTATTCTGGAGCTGACGTTGGATCCATTGGAAAAACAGAAGTTGGATCAAAATACTCTTTCGAGTATCAGCATCATGGGGACCAACCTTTCCAGCTCAAACAGTGACCGAACATTCAAATTGGATGACTTACGACCCGAGCCCAAGAAAAGAAGACTAAGCAGTGGCTCTGGCTCTAGCGATAGCCAAAATGCAATGAACAATGCGTATAATAAGCAACAAATGGAATATCCCCAATATAAGTTGGAAAAAGGTGCAAGAGAAGTCCAAGATATTTGGCGTGAATACGAATATGGAGTTAATGGAAAACCGCCTTTGAAGCAGCTAGAACTCAAGTATAAATCAAAATGGAGAAACTATACTGAACTGAGAACTTTTGTTAGGCGAAAGAAAATTTATAGTGCCATTGAAAACGGTAAGCTGCAGGGATATTCTGAAGCCAATATCATCAAAGAGTTGGAAGATTCCCGAATTTATTACTCTAATGGTTCAGTTAAAAAGAGACCCTTAAGTTGGTTATATTCAAATATTCCTGAAAAATACCTAAGAAGGAAAGTTAATTGATAACATTCTCATCGCGAGACTAGGAAAAAATTGTATATGGTTTTAGTATAGCTGTTGATATTGTAATTTTATAATGAGTCCAACTAATGTAGCTACTGATAAAGAAATCGAGAACTCTAAAAGGTCATTAGAAACAGATAGGCCCTTTGTTAAGAGAGGAAAAGTCCCTAAAAGAAAATATAAGAGCAAACCAATTGAACAAACAGCTCCATTTGGAGTATTGGAGTTTGAGATCGATGAGATATTAAAGGAACATAATTTAACTAGAGATGATATAAGTAATGACATGTCTGTGATCTTGAATAACCAGCTTTTAAAAGAAGAATATCACGCCTTGGTTTCTGATGTAGAAGTTTTGAAGTTATCTTCAAATGGTGATGGTATTGGTCTCATTGCTCATCCCAAAATATCTGACAAAAAACAGGTAGTGTTGATTCCTTTTGGTCTTCCAGGTGATGTTGTGGAAATAAAGATATTCAAAACTCATCCATATTTCATAGAGTCGGATTTATTGAAGGTCTTGAAACCGTCTCCACACAGGAAAGATGAGCTTATTAACTGTAAATATTTTGGAAGATGTAGTGGCTGCCAATATCAGAATGTTGAATACGAACAGTCCCTTAAATTCAAGAGAAATATCATTGTCAATGCATTCAAGTTTTTTGCGCCTAAATTGTTTTCCATACTACCAGATGTTAAAGAAACTGAACCATCTCCACTTACCTACAAATATAGAACCAAATTGACTCCACATTTCGATGTTCCTAAAAGCTTCAAGAACAAAGAACTTGACTACAAGCCACCAATGGGATTTGGTGCTAAAGGCAGACCTCGATGGAGAGAAACTGCCGGCGGAGACAGCGGTGTTGTAGACATCGAAGATTGCCCTATTGGTACTGAGATAATCAATATAGGTATGAAAAATGAAAGGACTAAATTTGATAATGAATTCAAAAAATACAGAAAGGGTGCAACAATATTATTAAGAGAACATACCCAAATCTCTAGCAGTGCTGAGTTTGATGAAACTGCAGAGTCTATGGACCAGGAATCAAAGGAAATAAGTAAGCTCAATATTGACGATAAAGTTAAGACATGTGTAACGCAATCACGTTATATTGTTACTGAAATTGTTGATAATTACAAGTTCAACTTTTCAGCTGGTGAATTCTTCCAGAACAACAACTCTATCTTACCAGCAGTGACTGAGTATGTAAGATCCAATTTGAACTTGTCTCATACCCAGGATAATTTTTTGGTAGATGCATATTGTGGATCAGGACTATTTTCCATCACTTGCTCTACTAATGTCAAAAGAGTAATTGGAGTAGAAGTAAGTGCCGATTCAGTTAAGTTTGCAAGAAAAAATGCCGAATTAAACAAGATTGAAAATGCTAAATTCATTGCTGGTAAGGCAGAAGAGATCTTTAAAGACATTGATTTGCCTCATAACCAGACTTCTGTCATTTTAGATCCTCCAAGAAAAGGATGTGATGAAGTGTTCTTAAACCAATTATCTGAATTCAACCCTATTAAGATCATTTACATTAGTTGTAATGTTCATAGTCAAGCTAGAGATGTTGAATGGTTTATTAATAATACTAAGAATGGAAAGAACTATGAAGTTGTAAGCATAAAGGGATTTGACTTTTTCCCTCAAACTCATCATGTTGAGAGTGTTGCAGTATTGAAATTAAAGGACTGAATGATGCTAACTATCTATATATCATATTATTTATTATACGTTATTACTTATTATTCGTACATATACCTTATAGGTTTGGCTGTGACTGCGGGTTTCAGCCCTAATGTAACATGCGCACGACTAGTAATTATTTTAGTGCGGTGCAGAAAAGGTTTAATGAGCACAAGTGAAAAAAATTTTTAGAAAATTATAACACATTGAATCAAAATGGAAAACGATAAAGGTGAATTAGTATGTTGAATATAAATAATAGGACGTTATGCAATATGTTAGTTTGGATGTTCTTATTGAATCATGAATGAGTGTTTTTGGAACTTCAGGGTGGATGAAGAACGAAACAGAGAGACATTAGAAGTCAGCTGGAAGTTATGAGTAAATGAGATATTGAATAGAATACCCATAAATTGTCCATGTCCACAGAATGCCCATAGGAACCTCATAAAACATCACAAAGAATACCCACGGAACATCTGAACGCATAGCGCTGTCTACTTTTCTTACAAATATTAACAAGTTTAGGTCGAATTATACGTTCCAAGAAAATGTTCTGCTACCAACAGAATCATCAAAGCTAAGGACCATGCTTCCGTTCAAATCAACATTGCCAATGTTGACGCTGAAGGTAAGGCCATCCCAGGTGATGTCACCACCTACGCTTTGTCTGGTTACATCAGAGGTAGAGGTGAAGCTGATGACTCTTTAAACAGATTAGCTCAACAAGACGGTTTATTAAAGTCTGTCTGGTCATACTCCCGTTAAGCACGTTAAGTACTTATAGTTAATTGTATAGTTAATTAATGTCATTTAGATATTATCTTGTATAAATCCGCTCATGCCCTCCAAGTATTATTATTGAGTTCCTGCGTGTAAGCCTTTTTAAGTTTCACTCAGATAGCACATTTTACCCCCCTAGAAAATATTGGTTAAATCAACACAGGAATAATGGTTGTTGGAGTATTCACGTTGTTGTATGATACAAGTTATTTATCAGGAGCATTGCTTTTAGGGTCTATCATTAAAGATATGATCAAGGACTCTGATTCAAGTATTAAATTGGGGATTCTCATTGATGACCTGGTATTCAATAGTGACCAATTGAGTCTTTTATCCCCTATATATGATGACATTGTTAATATTAATGTGTTGAAAACAAACTTATCATATAAGTTAGTTCATGATTTGAAGAGACCAGAGCTTGATAAGACATTCACTAAGGTTCATTTGTGGAACTTACCTTATGATAAAATCTTGTATTTGGATGCAGATACTTTACCTAATCCCACTTCCAACTTATTAGATTTATTGAAGTTGGACTTCCATGAATCCAAGATTTTGGCTAGTCCAGATTCTGGATTTCCAGATATCTTTAATTCGGGTTTATTTGTCATTAAACCTAATCCTTCCGACTATAACCATCTTTTAGAATTGGCTACTTCTGATGGGGAAGTTTCTTTCGATGGTGCTGATCAGGGCCTTCTCAACCAGTACTTCAACTCCAATCCTGATTGGGTTGGTAGTCTTGTTAGTAAAGGGTCTACTCATACCGATGATCGGGGGTCAAGTGATTCCAAGTGGGTTCCTTTGCCTTTCTTGTACAACGTAACTCCAAATACCCAGTATGAGTACTTACCTGCGTACAATTACTTTTCAAGTAACACCTTGAATCCTTTCGCTGTTTCTCCCATAAATAAACCCCCCCCCCAACCAGGCTCAAACGAATCATTAGATGCAAGTAAATTTGTAGAGACTTCATATGGATACACTGGGTCCAAATTCTATTCTAGTGAGGTCAAATTGGTTCATTTCATTGGCCCACACAAACCTTGGAGTTATCCATATAGTCCTAACCATCTGGAATGGTGGAAATTATGGTACAAGTACTTTGATAGAAACACATTGCAAACGATTGAAGGTAAACCCACATACGCTTATACTACAAAAGACTCTTTATGGGACCCAACTGTAAGCTCACCACCCCATACTGATGGGCCTACTTTCAGCACTATTCCTAAGTACTCAAACTTATGGGATAGTAAGAAAAAAGAGACAAGAAAGCCAAAGGGACATGTCCAAATAAAAGATGATCCTGCAAATCACAGACGATCTTTTAAAAGCACTCAAATTCAAGAGAGAGAAAAACAATCTGTCTATGGCTTCCATCCATACCAAAAACCAGAAAGAGTGTTTGATAAACACACTGATTATGTACCTTCGCTCCCCGCTATCAATAAAATTAGAAAGCAAGATGAAAACAAAGCAGCAGTAACTCATGAATACTCCAAAGGAGTAGATGCTCATGAAGTTCACGCCAAACTCGCCAAACTTAATTTAGATGATAAATAATCGTTAATGTTAATATATATTGTGTTGTATATAACTGTCAACCAAATGGTTTTTTGCAGTCAATTGTCCTGCATTACCCGGAAATTATACCTTCTCAAATCGGGATGGTAAAAAAAATTTTTTTCATAAATTTTAACAAATTTTATTACACATATTAATAAACTAATTATTACAATATGTCCGGAGGAATCACTGAAGTTGATACTGGTTTGATTGAAACCAACTATGATAATGTTGTCTACTCATTCGATGACTTGAACTTGAAGGAAAAGATTGTCAGAGGTATTTTTGGTTACGGTTACGAAGCTCCATCTGCTATTCAACAGAGAGCTATTTTACCAATCACTGAAGGTAAGGATGTCTTAGCTCAAGCCCAATCTGGTACTGGTAAGACTGCCACTTTCACCATTTCAGCTTTGCAAAGAATTGATGAGAACTCTAAGACCACCCAAGCTTTGATTTTGGCCCCAACCAGAGAATTGGCCTTGCAAATTCAAAATGTTATTAAGCACATTGGTTTGTACTTGGATGTTACTGTCCATGCTTGTATTGGTGGTACTTCCACCAGAGATGACATCGAGGCTTTCAAGTCCGGTGTCCAAATTGTTGTTGGTACTCCAGGTAGAGTTTTCGACATGATCGAAAGAAGATTCTTCAGAACTGAACACCTTAAAATGTTCATTTTGGATGAAGCCGATGAGATGTTGTCTTCTGGTTTCAAGGAACAAATCTACAACATCTTCAGATTGTTACCAGTTGAGACCCAAGTTGTCTTATTATCTGCTACTATGCCACAAGATGTCTTGGAAGTTACCACCACTTTCATGCAAAACCCAGTCAGAATCTTAGTCAAGAAGGATGAATTGACCTTAGAAGGTATCAAACAATTCTTTATCAACGTTGAACAAGAAGACTACAAGTTCGACTGTTTATGTGATTTATACGACTCTATTTCCGTTACTCAAGCAGTTATTTTCTGTAACACCAGATCCAAGGTTGAAAACTTAACCAACAAATTAAAGGCCGAGAACTTCACTGTTTCCGCCATTCATGCTGATTTGCAACAAAGTGAAAGAGATACCATCATGAACGAGTTCAGATCCGGATCTTCCAGAATTTTGATTGCCACTGACTTGTTAGCCAGAGGTATTGATATTCAACAAGTTTCATTGGTTATCAACTACGATTTACCAGCCAACAAAGAAAACTATATCCACAGAATCGGTAGAGGTGGTAGATTTGGTAGAAAGGGTGTAGCAATCAACTTTGTCACTGAAAAGGATGTCGGTATCATGAGAGACATCGAAAAATTCTACTCTACTCAAATTGAAGAAATGCCAGCTGACATTGGTGCTTTGTTTGTCTAGTTTATCATTTTCTCAACTTTGGTTATGTTTAATTCACATTATTATATACATGTAATTTAGAGTGATATAGCTCAGTAGGTAATAAAAAAAGCTGTAAACTCGTCTACTCTCTTACTTAAAGTGTGCTGCGTGCTAAAGCGATAAAATTCCTCAGGTTATTAATGAGTGGGCAAAGTCATTCCATGCCTGGTGCATTCATAGGGGATGATGTGGTGCCTTCTACCAGTACACTCCGGTCTAGGACATCCGATCTATCGAACGAACAGTACCAAAAGGCGATTGAAGTGGTGGATACTGAACATTTCCAACAGTTTAGTACACAGCAACATGTCAGCCGCAAGAGTATTAAACAGGGACATTTGATAAGTCAACTTGAAGCAGTGGTATTCATACTAGTAGGTTATCAGTTTGTCAAGTATAGCCACTCGGCAAGTCTTGTGCCTGTGGCTACGTCATTGACAGTTCAAAAGCTTCTTTGTTGTAACTTTGTAAGAAATAGTGGCCTTTCTGAGGACGCTATTGGTCCTAGTGACTTGATGTCAAAGGCTATAGAGATAGCTCAGGCCGAAAGAGAAAAAGGAATGGATCAAGAGAGTATTGATTCCACGATATCGACATTCTTTAGCAAGATTTGTGCTACTATTTACTGGAATGCACTATGTGTAATCATCTACCATATTCTTTTCCTAAGTTTCTGGATGATTCCTATTGTAGATAGAGGTGAGATTGATGTTTTGACACATGGAACTTGGTGGTTTGTTTCTTTCATTGGAGAATATAGAGCGGTGGAGAACTGGCAAGATTTGAATTATTTTGGAAAAATGGCTAAATTAGGTGTGGTAGGGTTGACTCTTTCGAACCTAATAATACTATTAATTCAGTTGACATGCTTTCAATCTATCTTTAAACAATCCTCATTCACGCCTTTGGGACGAAGACTTGAACAGCCTGAGGTGGAAATTTTAAGAAAAGTCAATGAGTCCTCAGCTTCGTCTCTTACTCCTGAGGACTTGGCTGAAATAAGCCCAAGTGATAAAATCCCTGTAGTGCTTCGTGTGAGACTCGATGAGACCTTTACAATGTCTTCATTTGTACCTACCCAGCAGATATAGGTAATGATATATGAGCCATGACTGCAAACGTACTACTGTAACTCTCAGACTCCCTTCATGCACTTTCGTCACAGATTTCTGATACATAGTCAATAATACTTACGCATTAGACAAGATACAAACGAAGATTCTTGGCCCTCTTAAGCCCTCCTAGGTCCTCCCAGGCCTAGGACGCCTACTACTCTGCGCGTCCTCATCTCGAAAGTACTTCATATGTTTCAAATACGATATGCTACCCTTTCGTTGCGGTTGGTACGTTTTAATCATGCTGTAGGCACCAACAACAGGAGATTGACCGAGGATTTGAACTCTTTCTTGTTCAAAAACGATAGGAATATGCAAACTTTAAATCTGCTTTCTACACTCGGTATAAGCGATGCTATACTTAATTCAGAACCAGAAGGCTTACAAAGAAGCTTCTCTAGTACGGAGCCTAAGAGGATTCAAGGTTATGATTTATTCAAACAACAATATAGCCATTTAAGGCAAAGCAGAAAGAGATTTGCTATACCATATGAACAATTGACACCTGAAATACGAGCTATTTTCGATGATAATGACTATATAACGCATTCATTCGTTTCTTCTCATAGGGTTTGGAGAGGATATGAGACGGTTTACTTCTTGAAGAAGTTCCTGGATCAAATTTATAACCCTTATCCTTTTCTGAGTTTATATCCAACGGAGATTATTCTTGACAAATTACGAAATCCAAAGAACCGCCATGACGAACCAGATTATTATGACGATTTGATCTTTGAAGCATTCAACTCTCGTGGTGACAAGGTTCATGAGTTTTTCCTTGCACACCCTCCTCCCAAGGTACCCAACAGATACATGAACTTCTTCATGTCTTGTAAGCAGGCGAAGAAACTACTCAAGCAAAGTTTTCCATCAACACAACAAGAGAAAGCTCTCATATGGAAGCGTTTGACAGAAGAGGAAAAGAATTTATACACCATATGCAATTACGAATATCTAACATATAGGCATATAAAAGAGTATTGGAAATTAGCAATAGTATTGAATTATATGAATCCTAAATTTGACTGGAGATTGGCTATGGGGTTCGATGGCTATTACTACCGCAATGGTCATTACTTGAAATATCCCTTGTATTTTCAATGCAATGAGGTGGGATTATTAAGCGTCAAACCACGATTCGAAGAATCATCTATAGAGTATGCTAGGCCAGAGTTGACGGCCAGGCTCATCAAGAAATATACTACAAGTAAAGAGTCAATGCATCACCTTTAAAGCGACAGCAAAATAGCTCAAAGTGACTATTGCAACAACCCTAATAGATATACATCACTCATATAAGTCATGGTACCGGAAATGAATGGCATGGCTAATGGTATGGCTGCTGGTATTGTATATAACTTGCCGCATCTCGACGCGTATATAAAAATAAATGTTGAAGACGTTTCTCAAAGTATCCCCCAGAACTACTATACGAAACATGACCACTGAACAAGTTAGCAAAAAACAAAAGATAGAATTACCAACCTTGAAGGTTTTGTTGAGATCTGAAAAGGCCACTGTTCCTACTAAGGGATCTGCTTTGGCTGCTGGTTATGATATCTACTCATCTGAGGGAGGTTTAGTTCCAGCTCATGGACAAGCTATGATTGCCACCGACTTGACAGTAGTTGTACCGGTTGGTACATATGGAAGGGTTGCTCCAAGATCTGGCTTAGCTGCCAAACACGGAATCTCTACTGGAGCAGGTGTTATTGATGCTGACTATAGAGGTGAAGTTAAGATAATTCTCTTTAACCACTCTGACAAGGACTTTAAGATCGAACAAGGCGATAGAATCGCTCAATTGGTGTTAGAAAAGATTCTCTTGACGGACGTCCAGGAAATAACAGCAGAAGAGTTGGATCAGACTGACAGAGGTGAGGGTGGCTTTGGTTCCACTGGTGGATTCAGCAGTAAGTAGAAGTATACCAAATGTAATTAAATAATAAATATACTAGGGTATATTCTTTCCAACACGTTAAACTTGATCATTAAATAAATATCTATTTACAATAGTCTTGAATGGGTCAGCCGAATTGTTTTTTTAATTTTGGAGCTTTTGGTTGACTCAAGGACTTGCATGATTTTTCTTTTTCTCTTCTTTGTCATGGACAATCTCCAGCTCAGGAGTTTTATCATCCAATTCAATCTTCATACCATCAGAAGCAGTCTCTTCATATTCATCTAACTTAATTTCATCTTTAACATGAGTAATTGTGGATTTTTCTCTTTTGTTTTCTTCGTTGATCAATTCATCTTGTTCCTTCAAAATATCCAATTTCAATTTGGAATCATCTGATAACTCTAATTTTGCAACATTATATACTTCATCTGGAATAGATCCTAAAACAGCTAAAAGAGCGTCGTAGTAACTTTCGATGTCGTGGGAGTTTTCACCATAAGTGTAGGTGGATGATAAAATCAATAACGTAGAAGGAATTTTTTGTCTCAACCTTAAGTCTAACCAGGTAGCCAAATCTTCTCTTAATCTTGCAGGAGATACATTGACAGTCTTGATACCTCTTTGTTGACATGCATACTTCAATTCTTGAATGCTCAAGGATTCTACACCTTCGTAATCGATCGCCTTATCATCCTTGATGATGTTCAATAATCTGTGTCTAATCTGATAACGTAAAATAGAATCAGTACCAAAAGGGGTGATATTCATATACTTGGCCATGGCTGAAAGTTGAGGTCTAGACAAATTATCCAAGACTTGATCATTTTTGAATAATCTAGCCACTCTGATCAAGTGATCATTAGTAGGTCTTTTACCCATAGATATTATATCGAAAAAGGAAACAAAAGCTTCTCTTTCCTTATCATTGAACTTTGAAATCTTTAATCCACTTTCCTCAATAGTTTGCTTTATGTATTGGGAAGCAGAAGTCTTGGCTTTGTAAAGCTTAGCATTCTTGGCTTTACGGTCCTTCTTGGATTCATAGGTAGAAGGTAAGAAGTTAGGAAAGATTCTGACAATCACAGGTATCAATAACTCAGCAAAAGGAATAAGAATCAATGCAGCGAATGGTACTAATCTCACCATATCGCTCAAGGTTCTTTGTAACTGGTTACTTTCTCTTCTGGATAATCCATAACCAGAGAACATCTTTATCAACAACTTGGTAGAAATTTTGATTTCGTACCCTAATAACTTAGTACCATCCCAGTAATGGGATGCTTCATGTTTCACCTTTTGCCAAAGCGTCTTCTTCTCCTTGTCTTTGGCTTCGACAGTCTCGGGTAAGGTGGAAACTGGCTTGTCCAACGCAGTTTCCGGATTAGCTCCGGCATCGGTGTTTGAAGCCGGAGGCACCTTAGGTGTGGGTGATGTATTCGACGTGGCTGACGTCGTTGAGGTCTTTGTGGAGTTGAGCCTAACAAAACTGTGAACAAGGGCCTTGTTATAAGGTCTATGAATGGTGGCGGACTTAGTGGCAAGATGCCTGCGAATTACTCCACGTTTTAATATAGAAGCTCCTAAACTTAACGGCTCAGGTAAAGATCTCTTCAATAATACCCGCTCTATCATGTTGAATAAGGTGTTATGTGTTATCAATTGTCTATGCGTTTCTCCAACCTTTAAAATCACACTTCTCAGTGAAAAAAAATCCTGCTGGTTCTGTCAGCTTCTGTCAATTTTAGTAAAATTTGCTAACAAATTTGTTAGCAGAATTGAATTTTAGTTACACAAAACCGGAACATGGCTATAATTAGCAGAAATGAGTAGGAAGGTAAGAGGTAGCGTTATGGGGAAAGGAAGGGGGTAAGATGATAGTGTAGTGTAGATAGAAGAAGAATGAAGTAAGGCAATGGGTTGATTTTATATTTTCTAGTAGTCTGTTGTCTGGAGCAATCATTGTGAGCCACGGTTTTATAGAAGTGTCGTGCCTCATGCCTCTTCACCACCAGTAAGCTTCTCTAACATATTCAGATGGTCTTTTTCGTCGCCACCGAGACCTACGATAACGATTTTTTCTACGATGGTATGGAAATCATCGTCTTGGCCATCGAAGAAAATGTTTAAGTTCTGAACGCTTTGGAACCTAACAAACTTGAATTTGAATTCATACCAATACTGATCGTCGTTAGTATCCAATTTCTCGATATGTTGAGCCTGGGTATCAGCTGTGGCGTCATCAAATGATAAGATCGATAATTTATTACTCCAAACTTTGATCAAATTTGGGGGTTGCACCTCTTCGATATCGTCTTCATCCAAAGTAGTAACATCTGATACCTCGATTGCTTTGGAAGTCTTGATAAGAACTGAATATACTTTGGATATGTGAGTGAATGGGACATAAAGTAGAAGCTGGGAATCGGCATCTGAATAAATAGCGGTATTTTCTTTATTCAAATTGAATACATCTTTAATTGCATTATCTTTGATGAGTGGGACAGTATTTAAAGCTTCAAAATCTCCTGCAAATACATACTCATTCAAGATTTGATATCCCTTGGGTATAAATTGACTGATTTCTTTCTGGATGGCTGGTGTAGCGACGGGATCTTTACTAGTAGTCGACGATCGTTCGGTGGCACTAGAATCAGCATCAGCTAAACTTTTGAAACTTTCAAATGATTGTTGAAGACTAGCGGAGGCTCCTTTGATTGTTTGTACCACTTCGCCATTCTTGAAGAACAAAAACGTAGGCACAGCCGTGATTTCATACTTAGATGCTAACTCCTTTTGACTATCCAAATCAACTCTCACGATCTCAACTTTATTATAGCTTGCATCATTATAGATCGAATCAACAATTGGCTTGATTGCCTGGCATGGCCCACACCAAGTAGCTGTAAAGTTAGCAATCAAGTACCTATTGTTCTTAAGATAATTAGTGAACTCTTCTTTCGATTTAACGAAGTTGATGGTAGACATGATTAGTAAAAATTGTGGAAACTGCGAATTTTATACATTTGATTTATGGAGAGCTCAGAGCTTGTGGAAGGGTCAGAGTTGACGCAAGGTTCCAAGCCTGAGACTCCTCCTTCAGGAACAATACCAAGTGCTACACCCAGCAGCTCCATGCCCAGCAGCTCCATACCCAATAGCTCCATGCCCAACAGCTCTATGCCCAGCAATAGCGGTCCTAAAGGTTCTATTCCTAGTAACTCCAGTGGTCCTTTGGATGGGCCGTTTTTGATCGCAGAGACCTCTGCAGCGTCAGGTCATTCCAGCGTATCCGCTGGTGTATCTTCTACTGTACACTCCAGCCTACCGAAGCTCCAATTGGATACATCTTTCCTAGCTCAATCCCATGACCTGGATGGTAATGGTTTCGGAGAAAGTACAGACACTCCATCACCAGACGCCGCCTTGGAAATTACCGGGTATCCCTCTGCAGATGTCAAAAAGGCAGGAGAATTAGCAGAAGTATTTCTTGAAAGTAGGAAGAACTTTCTATCTGATAATAATATAGTCGAAGCAGAACCAAATGGAGATAATCAGATTAATACTAGTATATCGAATATCTCCAGAGCTACATTATCGAGAGCAGAAAGAGTTAAAGCCACCATTGCATTAAAATATCTTATCATATCACGGATTTGTGATACTGATCAAATCAATTATCCTGGCATAGAAGGAGTATATAATCCCCTTCAGATCATAAGAAATCGAAAGCTCAGAGCAAAATACCACGACTACCCTAGACCTTTGACTATAAAAACTTTACCCCTTGCATCAACTGTTTTCAGCAACAGAAATTCTGGAAGCAAACACAAATCCAAGCGATTCATTTGGGCCATTGACATATACGAACTTATGGCTGACTCGTCATGGAGTCTTAAACATATACATGAGCTAAAGGGTCCTAAAGGCAATATTTTGTTTCCTGTTGCATTGGACCCTAAGAACAGTCAATCTAAAACAAGCTTACACAGTAAAGCTCGAAAGAAATTACATGATAAGCTTTTCTACGAAGAGCCAGGAGATGATAGTAAATCACGTAGATCTAGTCGGTCAGATGACTCTAATTTGCCCCCCAGCTCGGACGAAGATAAGAGATTATTACCCATATCTGAAATCAAAACCAGTAGAAGAAGCAGGCTCAAGAAAAAAGTACAGAAGAAACTCAAACAACCATTCGATAGTAGCTCAACCACATCATCCGATACAAGTAACGTGCTCAAAGAGAAAACTGGTTCTTCAGACCAAATTGAGCAGTTCACCAAAAGATTGGCTTCAGAATCGGAAGAAGGGTTCCTTAATGTCAAGATTCAATCGATCGATACTAAAAGAGTAGATGACATTGATCCTGTAGAGATACCTGTTGAGTCCACCATCAAGAAAGAAAACAATTTCATTGATCAACAGCTTATTACTATCTATAAGCAGCAACTTCGATTCGGTAAGGCAACATTGATAAAGTTGCACTATTTAGAAGAAGTTTATCCTCATTTGTATATGTCGCAGGTTACCAAAATTGACCATCTTACTCAGGTGCAAATTCCCGAGTTAAATAAGTTAATGATAGACATTAATGACGATTCGATACCAGCATATGAGTTGATATGCTCAACTGTACTCAATGAGATCAAATCATTGATGCATATTATAAATGACAATTATTCTGTTAAGGTGGATAACTTATTGATTAGTAGTGATAGAGTAATCGGTGAAATCAATACATCGATGTCATTAGAATTGAGGAAGTTGGATGATAGAATTGATAAGCTCAGTGAGTTACTTTTCAGAAGCAAATTTTCTACTGGGTTTGATAATAACAAAATAACAATGAAGTCATCAGAGCACAAGGTTCTTTATTCTATTCTTGAGAATTTTATTGTTGTACTTCTCAGGTTAATCTGGGTCTTTGCAACCATCTTCCGCATCCTTAAATGGATACTTTCTACAATTTGGAAAATAATTAAGTTTATATTGTTTTGAGAACAATCGTATTTAGCATATAGTTCATTCGTTAAGAGCTGAGCTCCTTTTTAATAAACATAAGCCTCGAAGGAGAGAGAAGAGAGAAGAGAGCGGATCGAACAAGTAAAAGGCTTCAAAATTGGGTGCAGTCTATAGTGTGCATTGACTCTTTTTGCAACCAAAAATGTCGTGAAGACACTACTATATATACATCTACGCGGCCATTAAGAAAATTACCCAATGCAGCCTAAATCTATAGCATTACTAGAGAATATAGACTCACATATAGAGCAGTTATTACAGAAGTTTCAAGACATCTTTGATGTTGCTATTATACTGGATAAATCTAAAGAGCTTTTAGCGGTGGAATCCTTGGCAATAGAAACAGATGCTCTTTCTATTATACGGTTCTGTGAAGACCTACTAGCTATCACTAGAAGCCTCCGTGAATCTTGGTGTTTGCATAGCATCAAGGTGAACACATCAGAGGATAGACTTTTAGAGAAGGAGGAGGTGAATTATATATTTTCAAAGTTCAATCAATTAACTGACAAGATTTCCAAATTTGAAGCAACATAGGAATAAAATGGATTGCTGGGGTATCCACGAAGGTCCACCAAAAGGCCATAGAGTTCAGTGTTAGAGAAATTACATTGTCATTATACATTAGTCATTAAGTCTAGATCACAGTTATTTTATGAGTTCGGTACGGATAGGACTAGTGGCACGGGGTGTGCCAGGAGTAGTACCAGGTCTAGTACCAGGCCTAGTGCCAGGTCTAGTGCCAGGTCTGGTGGGCGGCCTTGTCGGTGGGCGAGAGTTCTCTTCCTGCACTTTTTCTTCGAAGAGATTAACAAACTTCTGCACCTTGCCAACCTTGATAAACTTGAATTTCTTATCTCCTTTAATATACGACTGTCCACTAAAATCTAGATTGTCAAGTTCACGAAAGTCTATTGTAAATGAAGGCGATTTCTTCACTGGTTTGGGTGGGATGAATGTTCTTGACAGCTTTGCGGTGATCGCTAACTCTTCACTCTCATCTACTGGCGGCTGCAAATTAGTTCTTGATGATTTAAGCTTCAATTTTGGCAACTCAATAGGCGACTGGCCAACGGATCCATTTCTAGAGCGAATCTCAGGTGATTTCAAGATTGGGGATTTGAAAGTGTCCTCGGATAAGGATCTTTCAAGAGTGTCTGGTAGTAGTTGAGATTGCTCAAACATGTCTTGTTCGGGGGAGTGTAGCTCCGACATCTGTAGCTCTGCCATTAAAAGATTAGCATCGTTTACTTCTTTGAAGGCGTCGTCTTTGAAGTTGTGTTCCTTGAAGGTGCCATTGTCATTGTGTCTCAAATTGTTCATGTTGCCTATGAAATTGTCTTCTTGCTTCTCTGATATAGGGTTTAAGTGTTTTTTCACGAGGAGATTGGATAGGTTCAAATGACCGCCATTTTCGGGTTCTCGGCCAACTAAGGGCTCCCGGCCAACCAACGTCTCTGTATCGTCATCATTGTGGCGGACCAATTCATCCAAGGAAGAATCATAATCCACAAGGACGTCATCTTTTACGTAGATTTCATGCTCCGAAAGTTCCAAAGTAGTTTCGGTACCGGAGATATCATGAACCAAATTTATATCATGAGATATCGGTAGGTGGTTTTCAGGCGAGGAAACCTGAATCTTGAACAAACTTTCGATATAATCTTCAATAGTGTCTAAGAAATGAGGATCAGATAGTAATAAGATACTATAATTCTCATCTTTAAGGAAATCAATATGTAGATGATAACCATTCAAATGCACAACGAAATTCAAGATTCTTAAATTCAAGGTGACTATGAAAATCTCATTAGTCAATATACTCTTAGGGTTTATATTCAACTTACTTTCATCAACAAGTAAATTGGTAATCAAATTAGAAGATACTTCAGATTTAGTCTTCGCTAAGAACACTAGATTGTCCTTAATCAAAGTTGAAGGTCTTAAATTTCTATTCCTATTAACCAATGTGTTCAACTCAACATTGATGACAAATTCAATGTTGATATGTTCACTCAAATCAATGTTATCAACTATTCGATTATCTTCTTGATTCTCCTTCTCAACCTGACAATAAATCTGACTTAACTGATTAACTTTCTCAGTGATATCAGATGAAAATATAAAGTTAGGTTTATGAATGTCTTTAATACTGGGTTGATAGTGAAATGATTGATATCTCTTTAGATTCAACCCCAGACTCATGGCTATTGTTTGACCTTTGTGTGAGTTAGTTGTTTATTGTTTTTCTCTGTTTAGTTATGTTTTTGTTTTTCGCTCCGCGATCGTTGATAGTTGCATCTGCCATCATCTATATATGAGTTCGTATTACTTCACTATAATAGGGAGTACGGACACTCCAATATATGAATTGGAGTTTCTGTCATTCAAATCAAATCATTCAGCAGGAACCATACCAGGGAAATCAACTTTTGCTAATAATGTCAAGGAACTTTTACCATTCATTACTCATTCTTCACTAGATTTGATAGAAGAAGAACAATGGAATAATAATCAATTTTATGTGGGAAAGATCGATTCTTTTTATGGATTACAAGTCAATGCATTTGTAACTCAAGGGAATGTTAAATTCATTCTCTGTTATGAGAATAATACTGGGAAATATGACGAAAATGCTATAAAACAGTTTTTCTTGGAATCCAATGAGTTATACGTTAAATGCTTGATGAACCCGTTCTATTCCTTGAACGACCCCATAACGTCGCCTAATTTCGACTTGAAGGCGAAGTTGCTTGTGCGCAAGTACCTATGAGCTCGAACGAGCGAGGAGCGATGGAAGAGAGTAGAGGTCTTCGGTGGAGTGAGTAGAGATGGAGGAGAGTAGCCTGGCTGCTTGGGTGCCTGGAACGACTTGGTAGCTACAGAGATTCCCTTACCAACGCATACCAGAGACAGAGACGTAACCGGCCATCCATATATACAGTCTGTATTCATATATACACTAAGCCTCCTCCACGAGGATCTTCTCGGTCTCGATCTTGAACCCGTCGAGTGTTGGTGTGATGATCCCATTCTCCTTCAATTGCTCGAACATATCTTGTGGAATCCATCCTCCTGTAGCAGCAAAAGGTGTGGATGTAATCTCCGCCTGGTACTCCTGTAACTTAGCTTGGAGCTCCTCAACGAAGTCTTGACTATAAGCAATAGGGAAGTCTGGCTCAGTGGCATTACACAACTCATTAGCTACATATGCTTCCCAAACTGATTGCAATTGTACAATAGCACCTTCTACATATAAATAGTCTTTGTCGTTCTTAAGCTCTAAAGCTTGAAGATATGGAGATCTCAACACCTTTATATGGGGAGAAGCTACTGCAATCAAATCGTGTCTGTTTTGGTTCAATTCGACTTCCCATAACCTCTCGTTTCTAGTCTTATAGTACATAAATTGATACTGTTGCTTTTCTAATTCGTCCAATTGTGCATAATCCGGAACGTCTTCTTCAAGGTTATAGATCTTGAGTCCTGAGTAGCTGACAAAGTTTGGATAACTAAAGAAGATGAATGGTTTGATAGTAGAGTATTCAAAGTCCACGAATGTCAATTCACCGTTTCTATCAGAGTTAGCAATGACATTCAAAGGATCCAAATCTGACAAGAACAATCTTGGTTTGAATAATTCTTCAACGTTTGGAATATTTTTAGCCTTATCATTAAGCAATAATGGAGCTATTTTAGCCAAATTTTCAAAAGTGGTAATTTGCTGTTTAAGTAAGTCAACATTTTCAACTGAGTTACTTGAATCAGCTTGTACAAGACCCAATCTATTTCTCAAGTTTTCTAATTGAATATTAGCTACACTAGTGATCAATTCATGTGGTCTTTCAGTAGTCCAAGGACCATTGTGTTTAGCAATTTGTGCTTGTGATAACTTAGACTTGTTTTTAGAGAACACCTTCTCAACAGATGGACCAATTTTCCATCTGTTCTGTAAGTCTGGATTGGTCTCACCGTCATAAGCAGCATCATTTTGAAGGATGCCTTCAACATCGTCAGTGAAGTATAAAGAACCGAATTTGTTAAAAACGATAGAATTGACGGAATTTTGGAAGTCAGCAATTGGCTTAATAACATCCAATAACTTTTGCTGTGAGTCAGGAATTTCATCAGCAATTAAAGGCTCCCATTGCTTCATTAATAAATCCCCAGGAATATACTCCAATAAGATATATGGACTCTGGACAAAGTTGACTTTATCAGTACCGTAACTTAAAACTCTTGGAACTTTCAAGTTGAGCTTCAAGTTCAAGAAATCAATAGTTGCAACTTCACTCTTGATCTTTTGTGAAATAGCATGTTCACTTTCCAATTTATATGGAATTCTTAATATCAATTCTTTACCATTACTTAAAGTAACTTTATAAACTCTGTGATGTTTGCCTTCATGAATACTAGCAATTGATTTAATAAGCAATTGTGTTTCTCCATCTTTTAACTTACCAATCAAGCTCAAGTTTTGGGTTAAAGCAACGGAATTATCGTTCAATACAACTGGTTTCTTGATCTTGAGATCACCAGTATCTGATAAATTCTCGGAGGCTTGAGATTGGATCAATAAATCTTGTGTTAACTTAGTAACTCCTTCGATAGAAAATCTTGTTTGTCTTCTTGCTTTTTCGATTTTGTCATTCTTCATCCAGGAACCCCAAGAGTATTGAAAGAAAGGACTTCTTTGAGGGTCAGAAGTATCAGCTATCTTAGTTTGGACTTCTTGTGGGTCACTAGCCAATTTTGAATTAAATCTGATAAAATTGAATCTATTAGCACCTACAGCCAGGCTTACGGCCTGGCATGCAGCCAGCGATCCGGCCAGGGGTCCGGCCAGCCTACGGAGTCTGATACTGACTCCTTTCAACATAGTGGTAGAGTTGAAAATTTTTTACGCACAATGGCTGCAACTTTTTCGTTGCAGATGTTCAAGGTTGATTTATATTTGATAAATAATCATTAGTCATTAAGGCTGGGATTGAGCAACTTCATCTTCAGCAGCAAGGATAGAGAAGGTTGGTCAGAAAAATTGTGATCGTTCAGACCTTTTTCACCGTCAATTACAGCATCAGTAGTCTTGAGTGACGAGTCACTGTCATTATATGGTGGGGTGGCGGCGCCAGGAGCTTCACGGGAGGGTGACAGGGGATTTGGGGATGGAATGTTCCTGCGTTTTGTATCGTCAAGGTTGCGGATCATATTGGCAATTACCTGATTCGAATATGCATTTGGACCATATCGATGAAGCTTGCGTCCCTCAATACCGTCTTTAGTAGCAGTAGTAGACAAGCATGAGGTAGTACTATTTCTCGACAACGATTGAGTGTCTGTGTCTATGTCTGCATTATCTTCGCTAGAGTACTCAGATGCGTTTACTGAATTGAACG
The DNA here is from genome assembly GCA_003707025.2 of Yamadazyma scolyti. NCBI lineage: Eukaryota > Fungi > Ascomycota > Pichiomycetes > Serinales > Debaryomycetaceae > Yamadazyma > Yamadazyma scolyti. The sequence continues at coordinate 247,833 of PPMW02000009.1, forward strand.
CCCTTAAGTTCTTGGATGAAAGCGAACCTTCACTCAACTTAATCAGGTCTTGATCTGAATCATAAGACTCATCGTCGAAGTCAAACCTCGAGTCAGTCTCATCAGGGGTGTCTACCACAGATTTGCCATCGTATATAGATTTGATACTTGCCGCTGGGTGGGCCATTTTGCTGTGGGTTTTAAGGGATTATTTATTTTTCAACCATGAGATGATAATGTGGGGACCCAGGGATTCAAACCACGGATGACCAGGATTATTATAGTTGAACAATAGACATGGGTGGATGTTACGATATAATAGCAGTGCAATAGGATACTATGCAGTTGGAAATTTGATGTATCTTACGGGATATCGGTTACACCCTCACAACCGATGACATCACTTTAATTACCGCTGGCAGCCGGATCAATTTTTGTCTAGGCTGAGTTCCGGATAGTGGCTGATTTTTTAAGGTTGAGAGATTTATCAAAGTTTGTAAGTACGAGGTCTAGTTTAAAGATTTATATGTTCTATGAGTAAATTAACAGGCTTTGGAAGGGGTTTTTGACTTTTTTGACGATGGTGGTCTATATTTAGATTGTGCGTCCTATTAAAAATGATAAAGTGTAAGTCTATGCGAGGTGGAAATTAACTAAACATTGGGAAATTCAAGTCTAAACACCACGTATGTTATGATTATTTCATAATTACGTAACTAATATCCCCCTTGCACGATAATTTAGTAATTTATTTACATCTAACTGCGACACTCGCTTGGAACCAATCGGATCCAACTAGGGTGACTTTTACGAACTAGTGCGACATATATCCGGAGTGGAAGTTAGTACCGAACGGTTCCAAGGAAACATAAAAACAAATATTAAAGTTGACACCACATGGGCTGGTGACATCGAAACCTAAATAGGATACATTTAAGTGTCACCACTGCCTCCACCCTCGGAAACTTGGCCAAGGAAAATAAAATGGGTCACTCGGAATTGTTTGATCATTTGACCGTTACACCCAAAAGTCACAATTGCGCTATGCCATGAAATTTATGCCGGTCGGTTGGATCGCAAAATTTTCTTTTTTTGAGTTTATAACCAATAAGTTTTCCTGTTTATTGGCTCATTTAGGTAGCACTTCCGTTCGATATAGATGGGTGGATCGAAGCCCAAGAAAGACAAATCAGCCAGTTCTGGCAAAGCTGGAGCCACCTCCAGAGCATCTTCTAGCAGACGCAGACATACCAACTCCAAATTAGGTTGCATGAACTGTAAGCGCAAAAAGATCAGATGCGATGAAAACCTTCCAGAATGCCATAACTGCACCAAAGGTAAGGAGGAACAATGTTCGTACCTTCTGTTATCCAACAAAGAAATCAATAAAATTATACTCACTCATCTGCTTCGGAATTCTCAGAATAAGCTTCTCAGCACTAATTATAAGTTACCTACTTCAAACTTTAAGATAGAGCCAGATTCTGAGAGTCTTGAGTTCATGCATGAGTTGTCGAAATTACCCATTCGTATTCCTTCTTTTCTTTATCCACCATTGCAATACAAAATTGTTAAGCTGGAAGATTTTGAAGCTGACTTTAAGGTAATGGAAAGTGAGGAAAATGACCATTCATCTATGCTGGCATCTCTGCCTATTTCTACCACTCCAACTCCATTCATGAGTGCTTCTAAATCGATGTTACCTAATGCAGCTGTCTGCAATGTAAAAGTCCCCCGCATAAACCATAAAATTACAATTCGTCCCCTGATGAAACTCAATGAGTACCAATTCACAAAACTTGTTAACTTAGACTATGTTCTCCCGTTATTACACAAGCAATCTTCCAAGCATGTGCATGTATTGAATGATATGTTAATTTGTTTGGGTCAAGTTATCGTGGTGAATGAACTCCGCAAGCAGTATGGTCATCATCAAAATGTAAAACTTTTAGTTAAAAGATCGTTGGAAACGCATACAACGCAGCTATCCAACGTTAAAATCATACTTTCAGAGTTCTATACGCGGAGTAATTGGAGGCATACTTCTTCAAATGATCAGCTCATAGAAGAACTTACACCTATATTATTCTATGCCACTAAATTTTTAAGCTATTGCCTGATTCTTTTGGACTTCAGCTTGGAGAATTATAACAAGATTAATGAAGATCCCATGAGAATATTGGCCACATACTTACGTTATAATGACGGTAGACGTCCCATACCCATCCTTATAAATCATCTTATGAACATTTACCAGTATCTGCTGCTTACGATTAAGATCCCTGCATACGACCCACAATGTCTTTCGGAAATTATCAGTAACTTGGAATCATTGCGCCCAGTATTTACGGCTGCAGCACCACAATTTGGTAAGATGAAAAGGCAATTTGACCAACTTATTGATTTCATTCATGGCCCATTAAATACAACGTTGAACTCTAGAGTCCCAGGAGAGAGAGCTGTAAACTACCCAATCTCACAGATCTACAGCCTCTTCAAAACTTGGATCTTGATGTTCCCAAGTGAAAGTTTCGTACCGGTACATTACAATGAAGGAGTCACATCACAGTTACTAACAAAAGATTTATCATCAACACTATATAGTTACTATTATGTAGTAGGCGCTTTAATGCGTGGTATCTTCCCATTTACTCCATATTTGTTTGATTTGAGCTTCCCTTCATTAGAACATAATGTCCACAAACCATTCTACGAGATAACACCAGAAATCAATTATTTGTTCCCACAATTAGGGATTAATAATCTCCAGGAGTTTCTCCAGCGTCATGATTACTACAGTTTACGTATCTATTCATTCATAAGACACAGGACTAGAATAATTATCAAGAACATCCGCTGGGGTTCAGAGCATGTAGACGATGTTACCACTAGCAGGGTTTTCAAGAATGTATCGGAAACACCAATTAAATCTTTCACCTCAACTTTAATACGACCAGAGCATTACCCTACTACTACACATAAAGATGATTCACCTGGGTCGAAATTCACCCGTGTGGACGAAACAATGAGACTCAAGTTATATACTCGAAACATCGAGACATTAAACTTCTTTGATTATAATTGTGTGTTGCAATTCGATTACCAGTCCATGGCCATTTTAAGGGACTACAGACCCTCGTCAAGTAGATGTTTCACTTCTTTTGACCCCATGACGGTACAGGATTTTGACCATTATATGAAGGATAGGGCTTCACTTATTAAGCTCTTCAAGTTACCATAGTATTGTATATTAATGTATATTATCCCATTGTAAGAGTAGGCCTAAACAATCCGCCCGCACACGACCGCCTATATAGTAAAATTCGATGAGCAAAAATCTCAAGCATGAAGATCATACCTGGAGACACAGTACAATTACAACCCGACATACGGGTGACATTAGGGCCTGGGATGCATAAGAACCCACGCACGCAAGATATAATACCAGCAACAGCCGGAAATTTGCATTCCAAGGTCAACAAGAAGCAGACTAATCAGTTGGTCTATATAGAGTCTAAAGCTAGAAGGTATGTTCCTAAGGCCAATGATTTTGTAGTGGGGATTATCACAGGGACTATAGGAGAGTCATATAAAGTTAGTCTACAGGAAAACTCTGAGACTGTGTTATTATCAATGATGGCGTTTCCTAATGCATCCAAGAAGAATAGGCCAAACTTGAAGATTGGCCAAGTAGTGTATGCAAGAGTTAGTCAAGATATACCAGAGATTGATATTGAATTGGAATGTTTCGACGCAACTACAGGAAAAGAAGGGGGATTTGGATTGTTGGATGAATCGGGATACCTTTTTGATGTCTCTTTGAATTTTGCTAATGAACTCTTATTTAATGCTCTGTCAATTTACTTAGAGAAATTATCTACCAAATGTAAGTTTGAAATAGCCATCGGATTGAATGGTAAAATCTGGTTAAAATGTGGTGATGGTCTTGTATATGATGAAGAAAATAAAGAAGCTAGAAATATAACAGAATCCAGTCTTAACGATCTCAAATATGCCCTTGCTGCATCCAAGTTTTTAACTAAATGTCAGACCATTCCACAGTCTCAAGTAGACAAGGTTCTTAATGAAAGTTTCAACGGTTTATAGGGTGACCTTTAATGTACAATAGTAAACGTAATACGTACGATCAGCACTTATCAACGATAGTAGTCAACCATATAACAACAAGTCTCATCTCATCGCATTTTGATATTTCCGATGCCCATATCTAAAAACCCAGCCCAAGGGCCTAGCCCGCAGGAGCTTCGAAAGATAGAGAAAGACAGAAGACGGAAACAATTTGAAGATATTCAGGTCCAAGGTACCAACAATTCATCTATTGTTTCCAAAAGATCGGTAGAGGTGATATACAAAAAGGTATCACCAGAAGGTGAATTTTTCAAATATTTTGTACCAAAAGGTAAGAGGAGATCACCAGCAATTAACAGAGGATATTGGATTAGAATGGAAAGCATTAGACGAATGATTTTCAGGATTGCTGACAAAAGTCCTCAAAGTATAAATATTATAAATTTGGGATGTGGATTTGACCCACTACCATTCCAGATATTAAATATGCAGTATAGAAATGATATTACGTTTTATGATATCGACTATCCCGATCTAGTTAAGAATAAGCATGAAATGATCTTGAAACTGAATCAGATTATGGATCTATTAGGAGATGACAATGGGAATAAAGATGGTTACACTATGAATTATACTCGCTATAAGTTGATAGGGTGTGATTTGAAAAATTATAAGAGATACGAGGAAGTGTTGAAAACTTTACAACCTGATAGTGTTAATATATTCATAGCTGAAGTATCGTTAGCATATATGCATTTCGAAGATGCTAACAAGATCATTGAATATTCTAGTAACACAGCAAATTCCCATTTCTTGATTTTGGAACAAATTCTTCCAACTACCATTTATGAATCATTTTCCCAAAGAATGTTGGCTCATTTCAAGAAGTTACGTTCTTCATTAAAATGTGTAGAACAATACCCATTGAAACAAGACCAAATTAACCGGTTTAAAACTTACTTTAGTAAGGTAGAAATCAAGGACTTGTTTGAGAACTGGAATGACCTAATTGAACCAGAGACTAAACACATTGTGGAAGAAGCTGAAAATTTTGATGAATGGGAAGAATTTATTTTGTTCTGCCAGCACTATGTGATTGTACATGCTACTAATACCGACAATTTAGTATACAAGATTCCTAACAAGACCCTCAATATCAACACACCAGCTATTATAGATTTAGTTAAAGATGGTAGTCCAGCTTTAAACCTTAAATTTGCAGCATCATGTGGTTTTGATAATGATGTGTATACTTTTGGTGGGCTTGAACAGACAAGGACTAATGATTTCTACAAAAATGGAAGGAAGGTGTTAGTAGAAAATGTACCCAGTGCTAGAATGTGTCATAGTTTCACCACTATAAACAACGATTGTGCATTAGTTATTGGTGGTAGAACTAGGCCTGGAATTTCGTTGACAGATGTTCATAGGTACAATAGAGTCAAAAATGAATGGACCAAGTTGAAAGACCTTCCATATGGAGTGCATAGACATGAAGTCGTTGTAATTAATGAACGAGAAGTATTAATAGTAGGTGGCCAAGAACGTGGTAATCAAGTCATGTTGTATAATCACCAAAGTGAGACATGCACACTTTTACCTTACAATAGTGACATTAATTTAGCACAGCTTAAAGGCTTTGGATGTACATATAGAGATAACGTGGGCTACATAGTTGGTGGTATGATGGATAAGGAATCCCCAGAATTTAATGACCTGTTGGTTAAATTCCGTGTTAAGGAATTTGGGATAGAATGTGGGATATCCGAACAAATGCCGGAATTCCAAAGAGTAGACTGCAGATTGGCACTTTTGGATGATAATTTGTTCGTTATAGGAGGCATCAACTATAACGGAATCTTGGGTCAAAACAACCTTATCATCCAGTACAATGTCAATAATAGAGCTATTTACGATTGTGAAATACCAGATGACATCTGGGAGAATCACCCACCTATGCTTATCGGCCACAATATCGTTCCGGTCAATAATCACATCATCATTCTCTATGGCGGTGCAGTATGCTATTCGTTTGGAAGTGCATATAGCCATAACTATATCCTCACACCACTCTCCCCCAAAGTTTCCTCTATATAGCGGGTTATATACAGGAGAAGATTAAAAGAAAATATAAATAAGGTAAACAATAAGTATAATAAGGTGATGTGTAGTAGTATGTAGGAGGTTTATGTAATATACGGGAAGAAGGAAGCGCGTTTCGGGTAGAAACTATTGAAATATATGCGTTGGAGTATGCTGGGGTATACTGGGGTTGGTTGTTGGGGATGGCTGCGAAAGACGGAATAGGAAAAATAGGATGTCCTGCAGTTAATGGGTTTAGGGCGGTAAGGAAATGCAAGATAGTTCAAATATAAAAGACAAAGACTCATGACAATAAGGATGATAACTCATGAATTAGTCGAATATGCACGAACTCTTGAAAGTTAAATAATCCATTAAAATATGATGATTTTTAAGACTGTATCATTTGTACTCGGAATCGCAGGATGCATTATGAGGCCGAACTCACCCGTGAACTAATCCCCCGTAGATCTTCTTAAATATTATTTATCACCTCTCATAACCAGGTATAAAATAGGCCGTTACTATTTAACTGAAAGGAATTGTCGTAACTTCTTAGAATCTTCCAGATTATTCTAGATAGCATTATAAGTGACCTGCATCTGCGGAAGTTTCTTACTACATCAAACAACGGTATAAATAGGATATAACATCCTGACATACTATCATCTAGCCGGTTTTCCCATCACATTCGGCACTTTTATTTGCGGGCTACTTCCTTATATCTTTATTAAAGAGCAATTACTGCACTCCGAGATAAAAAATTTTCATAAAAAAAGGGATAACTCAAGTGGGACCCTACATTAATAAAGCACAACATAGGTCTGCGGCGTGGTTCAGTCGGCACCAATGAGTCATTTCAACGAGCCCTTGTCAATCAAGTTCATCCACAAGCCTTCTAGAACCCAACAACTCTTTGAGAAGAACATAGGCGAACTTAACACAAGGAGAAACTCAGACACAAATAAACTGCAGCATTTTATTGATGAAAATGCCCAACAGCAACGTCTCCGTAATGACGTCGACCAGTATGATCTCAATCGACGTGATAAGCTAAACACTACCAACTCTCCCGAGAGGAGAGACGTGTTTCGGAATGCTAATGTGGAAAATGTTAATGTGGAAAATGTATTAGATCTAAATAAGGGGAACTATAAAGTTACCCGAGTTGATGATACTGATATCTCCAGTGATAGTACTAGTCCTGATAAGCTTAATAATAGAGGTTCTAGTATCGATAGTTCCACTATTGACAGTAAATTAAATGCTGATTTTCCCTACAAATTAGTACGTAAGAAAAGTGGGGAAGTAGTACGTCCTAACCTCAAGAAGTCGATGTCGGCTACCTACTTTGACCGAAATGTCAGCATGAGTTTACCGACAACTCCGAACTACAAACAGGTACATTTCGGTGGGGCTTCTGACATTAAGTACTTCAAAAAGCGGGATAAGCCTAATGCGATTTCGGCTTCTAATTCCCCTACATTACAGTCACCAGACTTCAGCGTAGGCTTAAGTGACGATGATAGTGAGTTGGGGCTGGACTCCAGCTTCGATAGTGAAGAGGAATTTGCTTCCAAAGACTTACGTTCTCATGGAACTACTGCTTATCCTAATCCAAAACATAAAGATCTTATCGAATGGAAACTTGATTTACTCAATTTCCCAACTCTCAATTATGATGCTAATATCTCTGCTTCTAGGCCGGTGTTCCTAGAAAGAGTGTTCATTTCTATTGACAAAAAGTATTTCTTGGGACATATAGCTGTCAAAAATATGTCATTCCAAAAAGATGTTGTTTTGAGATACACATTCGATGATTGGCTAACTATCATAGAAATTCCCACCATATACGTCCCAGATATTCCAGCAATATTGCGTGATAACGGATACGACCGGTTCGTATTCAAAATCCAACTTAATAAGATGTTCAATTCGTATGGCTCCAATGCCAGTTTAGCAAAAAATGAGTTTCAATTCTGTATTAAGTACGTTTCAGGTAATGATAAAGAACACTGGGACAACAATCATTTCAAAAATTACAAGTTCAATCTTATCAAAAAGATTAAAACTTCTACTGAATCCGGTATTCAGCTGTCTTCTTCAGGTGTATTCAATTCTCCCGCTTCCTCTCATTTTAAACCTCGGTACTCGACTTCATACCTTAGAAGACGGTCATCAGATTCCAACTTAACAAACTTGGATTCAGATATCGATTATGTGAATAATAATTTCTACTTGTCATCCCCATTGTTGTCCAATTTCAACAATAGCAACTCCAGTGAAATTTTCAATCTGAACACAAATACTTCCAATGATACCCTCATCCCCAATAAGAATTTCACTAATTTAGATGACAGTAATAGCTTTGACCTCAAGTCGTTGAATTCTAACTTGTATAAAAACCTGTTGAATTCGCAATCATATAAGGAGTTGCTTGACAACTACTGCTTCTATTCCAAAGGAGACGAGAAGGACAAGGCTGAATGCTCCAAGGAAGAATCAGATAAGTCATCCCCGTCTTTTACCGTATCCTCGTTTTTAGGTACCTAGCATATAGCATATAGTTATAGAGCATTTGTGGTAATAAATAATGTTTTAGTAAAGAGCTGAGCGAAGTGAGCTCTGAATAAAGTGAAAAGCGATGTAGAGAGTAGCACGAAAGAGAAAGAGATAGAGGTGTGTTGAGTGCGGGCTGGGAAGCAATGTGATCTTGGTGCCTACTACTACTTCCACCATTTGACAGCTAGTAATATGTGCGGTCTTAAATTTTTTGCAGCCATTCTTGGCGCATCATCGAGTGGAACAATTAGTAAAGCTATTTACTGGAAACCTTTGAGCGCTACAGGTATTAAGTATTGTTCTGAGCTAGATTTTCCAGCTTGAGTTCTTCTTGTTTCTTATTTATATCCCACAAAACTGAAATCAGGTGGGTCGTCTTTCAGGGTCCGGTATGCAAGATGACGCACTCGCGCAGATGGTGCATAGTAAGAGCTCATCGAAGAAAAAAGTTTAGATATAGTTCATCTCCCGTTGTGATTCGAGCATACATACCATTACATTTAAAAAAATTCATTCAGAAAACTCATTATTATACATACTATACACCCGATTACTCGTCAAAGCAATATAACTTCACGATTCCGTTTTCCAAACCTGCTGCAAACCTGCTGTCACTTAAGCGGACACAGCTTACACTGGAGTCTCCACACCACGTATGGAGGCATTTACCATCTTGTAAATCCCATACTTTAATCAACCTATCATGAGCACCACTGACAATTCTGAAATTATCTGCAGAAATAGACCAAACACCTTCGATATGACCAAACTGAGTTCTGATACACTTACCAGTCTTTACGTCCCATATCTTGATAGTGTTGTCCAATGATGAAGTTATCAAATGTGTAGGGTAGTTCTTCTCATTTTCATTAGCTGGTAACAAGGATACTGGGGTATCATCATCTTCCTTGTCACTGTCAATGTCACTTCCACTATTAGTGCTATCTTCAACCAACTTGTCTCTGTAAGTGATCGGTATAACACATTGAACTTGACCAACATGTCCGTTGTTTTCTACGCCACCAAAAGTCTTGATGCATTTATGGCTTTCAAGGTCCCACATCATGACGGTGGTATCATCCGAAGCAGAGAAAGCAGTGTTAGATTGCGGATGAATTTTGACGCAACTTACCCAGTCGGTATGACCTCTTAAAGTGTAGCAAGTTCGGGAATCAACATGCCATACTTTCACAGTATGGTCAGCAGATCCACTAACGATAGTTTTGTCCAGATAATCAACACTAACAACAGCATCCTCATGACCTCTATAAGTACTAATACACTGTCCAGTATGATAATTCCAGACTTTAATAGTAGAATCCAAACCACAACTGATAACCTTTTGAGAGTCAAATACTAAAGAACGAATTCCTTTAGTGTGGCCCACCAAAGTCCTGATGCATTCTTTAGTTTCAATATCCCATATCTTAATGGTGGCATCGTATGATCCTGTGATCAAATACTTGGTATTGAACTGTAAACAAGTGATTCCATCTGTGTGTCCAACAAATTCCTTTACAGAATAAATTCCTTTTCTCCAGTTTTTCTCTAATTTATATCTTTCAGAATAAACGGACTTCCAAGGTCTTTTCTTCTTTTCAGGTTTATTATCATCACTTGATTTAGTCTTATTGTCGTCAACTTCTTCGATCTTTCTCTTTTTACTCTTGTTGAACAGATCATATTCTTCTCTTGCCCGTTTAATATGCATTAGAGGTAATCCCCAACCGCAACTAGGACATTTCTTATCAATGTGTTGTTCACACATATGGTGCCAAACTCTATCGTCATCCGCCAATGACTTCCATTTCTTACACACCTGTGCTGCGTTACATAAAGATGCACAATCCAAGTAACATAAAATTTTTAATGAAATTTCCACGGGCAAGTTTGAGATGAAGTCGATCTTAATCAAGGAGGACACTTCACTTGATACAAATGAAAGAGTAGGGAAGCAGCACTGACTTAATATACCTTGTAGAATAAGTTTTCTATGATGGTTTGGGGCAGCACTAAAAATAGACCAAACATGACTGATGGCTCTTTGGTCATTAGAAGGGAGCCTCTCAAGATTCTTCTGAATTTGCATCATTTTATTCTCGTCTAAACCTTTATTTCGGTTAATCTCTGGATTATGCCTATAGCAGTACGTATGGTAATTATCGTGAGGTAGCATACTCAGGTCACTTATGTGTTTTGTAAGGAATGGCGTTAACACAGACTCAGGACGTATCTCCATAGGTTCAGGAGTCTGATATCGGAGGGTTTGGGACTGCTCCTTTTTATCGTGAATTGTTTCTGGCTTCGACATTAAGTAGACTCGACCTGGTTAAATATGAATAGGTTGCTGGCTGGTAACAATAAATAAAACTAAATTTCGTGTATTAATGTATTCGATTTTTACAATGTGAGCACCACAGTTTTTTTCATCGAAAAAGGAAATATAGCTGCGGCCCACGACTGTGGCATAGAACAAGCATCATGGAATGAGCGGGTGTGGAGAGATGAACAAAGAGACGACGCCATCGACGATACGGCGCAACTATGGCTGTGAAATGAAGCAATTAAATAAATAGATAATAGGTAGTAGGTATCATGCATTTGCAGCATCGCGATCTCATCGCCCGTGCTAATTTAGATAAGGGTTCAGTAGTAAGGTAGAGTAGTCGTAGTAACAGGCGAAAAAAGAACAAATAATTGTGTACGAAACCTAAAACCACATTTGGTAAATTCTCGATGAGGTAGTGCCTCCATTCCCACCTACATTCCATTGGCTAAATTATGCACGGAGATCGTCAAAGGCTCGTTATCTCATTAAAAACTGTGGTGTCAGGCCCGAGGGTTTTGTCCTAAACTGTTTATGGTTTAGTTATGCATAGTTACGGACTCTAGGACAAGTGATATTAATTTGCCCTGCCTGTATGATAGCCTGTAGACCTGGCTTATATCCAGTGGATTAATATACTTGTAGAGCTAGTGTGAAATGTTATTCTATATAATTCCAAGATAAGACCTTGACCATGCGGCCCAAATATGCCACATATCGCCAATATTGCTTCTTATCTGTATGGCATATTTTATACGGTGCATGCAGTACAGATGCTCTCTGTCCCATTACTGCCATCACGCCATGTAACTTGACACTATTTACTACTATCATAATCACGTTTTATGCTTCTGAGGCTTGTCAGGTGTTGTGGAGCTACCCTCTGCACTTCATTGATGGCTTTACTGCCACTCTGAACATGTGACCTACCTGGCTGCTCTACACTGGGGACTCTACTGTGACTCTACACTGGTGGCGCTACTGTGACTCTACAGTGGTGGCGCTACTGTTACACTGGTGGCTCTACTGTCATCCATCCTGGCCTTTACAGCCGAACCAAGACTCATAAGGCCATCCCATTCTCGTGCCTTCTAGAAGCTCATCGCAAAAAATTTACTTATTAATGAAAAGATCAGAACAACTAGAATCTCATCAAGAAGAAAAAAGACTTCATAGCATGTCCAAAGAAGACTTATTCGAGACTGTTGGAGACCAAGCCGAGTCTGTTTCCCATCAAACAGATGAAAATGGTATCAAAAAGGGATTCGAAGATGCTGAAGGACACCCTATACAAGAAGTCGAAAGTTTATGTATGAGCTGTGGAAAGAATGGTATTACTAAATTATTATTGACTAGAATCCCATTTTTCCGTGAAATCATTATAATGTCTTTTGAATGTCCACATTGTCATTTGAAGAATAGTGAAATCCAACCCGCTGCTCAAATAGCTGAGAAGGGGTCCAGATATGTGTTTAAGATCGAAGATAAGAAAGACTTTAATAGACAAGTTGTCAAGAGTGAAACCTCCACCTGTAAATTCCATGAATTAGATATCGAAATTCCTCCAAAGAGAGGCCAGTTAACTAATATTGAAGGTTTATTATCTGAGATGATTGATGATTTGGAGAGTGATCAAGAGGCCAGAAAGACTCTTCAACCCGAAATTTACGAAAAAATCAATGACATCATTAACAAGATTAAGAGTTATATTAATGCAGAACCAGGAACTTTGCCTTTAACTCTTTCCATTGATGACCCAGCAGGTAACTCTTGGATTGAATACGTTCCAGATGAGCCAAGTCATAAATGGTCTATGTATGAATATGGTAGAACTGCTGAACAGAATGTTTTCTTAGGATTGATATCTGCAGATGATGTCTTGCTTGCCAAACAAGAACAAGCCGCCAATAAGAAATCAGCTACCGAGAAGAACATTTCTAATAAAGAATTGGCACAAGATGAAGGTTTTAAATCCACTGGATTCTCAACTAATGATAATGAAGATATCGAAAATTTGAATAATGAAGTTCAAACTTTCCATGCCACTTGTTCCTCTTGTTATCAACAATGTGATACTCATATGAAATCAGTGAACATTCCTCATTTCACAGATGTGATTATAATGTCTACAGTATGCCCACATTGTGGTTACAAATCTAACGAAGTTAAGACTGGTGGTGCTATTCCAGACAAAGGTAGAAAAATCACTTTGAAAGTCACTGATCCAGAGGATTTGGCTAGAGATATTTTAAAATCTGAAACTTGTGGTTTAGATATCCCTGAATTGAACTTGGACTTGACTCCCGGTACTCTTGGTGGTAGGTTCACCACCATTGAAGGATTATTGACCCAAGTTAAGGAAGAATTGCATTCCAGAGTTTTCACGCAGACGTCAGATTCTATGGATGACTCTACTAAATCCAGATGGACCATTTTCTTTGCCAGATTACAGGATGCGATCGAAGGTAAGATTCCTTTCACTATTCAAATGATTGATCCGTTGGCCTCCTCATATATTCAAAACGTGTATGCTCCAGATAACGACCCCAACATGGAGATTGAAGACTTCGAAAGAACATATGAACAAAATGAAGAGTTGGGGTTGAATGACATGAAGACTGAGCAATAATGCAAATAATGTCATGTGTACCATTATTAATATACCAATCCTTTCGTAAGTGTACCGTAGATACAAGAAGTATAATGCAAATTTATTAAAAATATCTCTATAATTGACTATATCCTATTTCTTATCATTAAAAGGGTTAAGAAGTAATCCTTGGGGCGAATCGTTAGGTGAATCTGTGCTTTCCTTTTCTAATGATGATCCACTTGAGTCCACTCTACTCACATCAAATTCTGGGATGTTGGGAACTTGAATGAATAATTTTGGAGGAGATAGCTTCCCTATTCTGGGACTTTTGGACTTTTTATTAATATTCAAAGGCGACTTAGGAACATAAAGTCCTGTCCTAGGGCTACTAGAACCTTTTCCATCTACATTGTCCTTTGACTCTTCGTCATCATCTATAGGATCCTTAGATCCAAAGTCCCTTTCAAAGGCGTCATCGAAGTATTCACGACTCAAAGGTGACCTGTCACCAGACAAATAACTTCTACGTCTCAATTCAGTATCGATATCAATATCCTCAGTCTTTGTCTTAATGCCCATTTTCTTATTCTTCATATATTTCCACCGTACCGTGTATGCGGTAATGGTCTCATAGACTTTATTCTGGTTTAATCTCTTTTTCACCTTTTGCAACAATAAAGTTCTATCCAAGTAATCAATCAAGTTCAAACATGTACTCGAATCAAATGACTTATATAAAGGTAATTGAAGCAAAATTCTTTTGAAAGAGATCCCAGGTTCTCCATTGATTTCCATGTTCAATATGGCTTCTTCAATGAATAATTCGTATGCCTGTCTACGTTCTCTTATCTTCTCAACGTCCCAGCTTCTAAATGAGTTTTGAATTTCGTTGTAATTCACTGTGATATCATAAGGATCCGATGGATTATTTCGGCGGAACCATTTATGACATAGTATTGGTATTTCTAGAGACCCATGATAAAAATGGAATGATAATGCACCGTCTAACGACTTCAAGAGTTTTGGTAAATCTTTAGGACTAATGAAACCTGTTCCTTCAGGATCAAAGTTTTGCCAGGATCTCTTAAATTTTCTGATTTCTTTTCTTTCTATAAGAGTCTCATACTCACCTTTACTCATAATGTAACTGAAACTGTCCAAGATCAATGATATGAACATATTCAAGAAGATATACATGGATATAATATTCCAGGCAATGAAGAGAATATAAGCATATTGCTTGTTTCCGCAGTCAGTGTTATTAGAATCAGTGTCTTCCGAACAATAAGGGTGAGAAGTCTTATAATCATCCATGATGTAGTTCCAACCCTCCCCAAAAGAACACCTAAAGAGCATAATTAGTGCCTTCGGAACAGTTCTAACGTTAAGGTTATGAGAACCATTAGGACCGATTTTAGTAGTACCAAAGATTTGATTTAATGCGATTGCAAATAGTAAGAATAAGACCAACCAGGTGAATAACAAGGAGAACAAACTTGGTAAGCTTGCGGATGCAAACCTTAAGAACTGACTTAACCTATCACTTCTTGGAATAACAAAAAACATAGTAGCTACCAAGAACAACTTATTGATATTTGTGAAAACACTTTCATCAGACACGAATATACCGATAATAGTGGTTACTAAGGCACCAAATGAAACAATGAAGTTGAATATCGACCATTTGTACCTAATAAAGGTTTTGAAACCTCGTGCGATTAACAACATAACTCCGTTGATTGTGAACAAAATTGAGGCAACAACATAAACTACCATTCTAATTGTATCAACCAGTGAATGAGAAGGGTACATCTCGACTAATAGTGAAATAACATGGAGTAGAAGAACGAAATTCAAAATTGCTGACCATGTTTTGTCTTTTTCGATAGTTAATCTATGACAGAACTTTCTCACAGGATGATCAGAACCCTGGAATTGCCTTCTTGAAGGTGTAACTTGTGACAAGAACTTCTTTACCTGATACCAACTCATTTGTTCATTGGTCATATATCCTCTTCCTGTCGTCAAAGAATAATTGTGAATAATTACTGAAATGAATAAGGTCAAGATAAATACAATACCCACAAAGTTGAATAATATCACAAAGAAACCATTGAATGGTGAGTGGAAGGCTTGGGGTACAGTACCGACCCCGGTACTAGCCATGACATTGTACAACAAATCTACCCAACCTTCTAAAGACGTTATTTCAAATAGTGATGAAAAGGAGTGTGGAAAATCATTGAACTGCAAATATGGATTAGTGTAGACATTTGGACTTAGTACGTCCCACCCAAATACTTGAGCCTCAAATTCATTAATACAGCCATTCTTATCTGATGTTCCATCCAAGCAGTATCCTAATCGTCCATTGAAAATATTCAAACCCCATATTGAGAACGGAATCAATAAACATAACGACATGAAACCAGCATTAATGATCTTACCAAATCCAGATATCATAGTATGATGGAAATTATTTTTGGCTGTCTCACTAATGGTTAAAATTCTTAATACTCTCAAAGCTTTGAACCCTCTGATGGCACGAGATAGATTACCGTCATTCTTCAAATATGCAATGAATTCAATCCAGAGTGACACCAAAACTATAAAATCAATTATATTCCAAGACGACCTGGTATAGGCATTTGGAGTAAAAATTAACCCGTCTGCCAAAACTCTAATTACAAATTCGATGGTGAAAATAGCAATGAACCCAACATCCAACCAGAACGGCCAGTCAGAAGAAGATTTTGCTAAGCCTAGATTGGCACGGTACAATGGTGTCAAGTAACAGGCCGTTATAACTAATGCCAAAGTAGCTATGAACATTAGAAGTGCAAAAAGTTCGGAAACACGTTTATGGGGCTCAACACCATTAATACGTTCACCATGGCTAGATGTCACGATTCTTTGACAGAATTTTCTAATCTTATGGCGAGGCCCAATAACATAGAACACCTTATTGTAAGATGGATTCTCTTTCAAAAACCTGTTTTGCGATTCAATCAACTTGTTACGTTCGCTCAAGATACCTTTAGCATAGTTAGTAGGGTCAAATTGAGCAATAGTTCCCACCTTGTGCTTTCGGTTCTGGAAAGGATTATTGAAAACATTGGCTAACCTCTTAAAGCTAATCACCCACCATCTCTTAATTTTGTTATTAGGTAGCTCCAGCATATTGTTATCATCTGTATCCATACTTAAATCCTCTTTATCCAAAAAATTATTGACAGCAGTGCCACTTAATAATAAATTCACTACTGCCAATTGAAGCTCTTCTTGCATTCCTTTCCTATTCAAAAACTTATTTTTGAACTTCAAGAGAGCCCCACTTTCATTTTCAACGCTATGGATACTAGTGGTGACATTCTCAATGAATTGAAGTAACTGTCTTCTCTTTTTCTCAGTTTCAGGAACTACTAAAGTATTAGCAATAACCGCAATGAAAATATTTAAAATAATCATATTGGAAATTACGAACCATATGATTAAGAGCATTGCTGCAAAGCATCTGGAAGATGCACTCTTTTGGTAACCCTGGAGTGGGTAAAGGATGTTTGTCCAATTCTCGGTGGAAGTAATGGTATATAAACCCACAAAAGTATTTGGTAATGTTTGAAAACTAAAATTAATATCGTCATTGGAGATTTCTTCAGGCGAGATACTCCCTTCAAAAAATCGAGAACAGATGATACTGGTTAAATACAATAGCAAAAAGAAGAATAAAGATAAATCAAGCATTTGCCTTAAATTACCCATTATTTTTAACCAGAGATCCCGTGTGAAACTAGAAATCAACACAATTCTATAGGATCTAAGAATTTGGAATGCTGTTAACCAATAGTAGGCATGTCCCAATTTTTCCTTAATTGGAGAAATGATAATGACGACGGTTATTAGTGCTAAAAATAAATCAAACATGTTTCTCTTGAACCGGAAGAAGTTTCTCCACATAGGCATGTAACAGAAGAATCTAATTACAATTTCACAGGCAAAAAGTGCCGTGAAAGCTGATTCAATTCTGTACAATGAATGATCAGACAGTCTGGACTCATCATAACGCCTTGTGCATTGCGCTATTAAGTCAATCATTATAGCAATGGTGAATAAAGGTTCGAATTTATAATACCAGCCTAATCTCCAATTTCCTGCTTTTAATTCATCCATCTCTTCCTTGTGGATGGAGATAGGTTGGTTTCCTTTCCCAAAAATGTTACGGCGACTTTGAGACCGAATTTCCTTCTCCGAGGAAAGTCTGGTAGAGTTAAAACAACTGACTATAATGGCAATGAAAACGTTCAATAACCAAACCGTCATAATAAAAAGACAGCATATAAAGTAAAGACACGCAACCAAATCATCACTATCCATGGTCTTGTACATCAAATCGGTAAATGTATTGGCACTCATGATAACGAAAACAAGTTCAAGCGAATGAAAGAAGTTATCGAAGCTCACGGTACCTGAGGATGGGTTGTCCAATGTTTCACACTTAGAATTCACAGGACACCTAAAGCCTTTAATGCTACTGGAGGATTGCCCACTACCTAAAATATATGGTCTGGCTCGCTCAGATGTTGAAAGATAACTTCCGCACATTTGATCTTCATTAACCCACGTATCGGTAGGGTCATCGGGGTTATACCAGACACAATGCCGCCTTAATGACGACTTGAACGACTGCACTCCAATGATACCAAAAAAAATGCCAAAACATCCGATGAATAAACTGACGTCAACCAATTGAGGAACTGCTACTTTTAAGGACTCTAATATCATACTGGTACCTCTGGTTAAATTACAGAGTCTCAAAATCCTGAGACAGCTTAGAGCTCTAAATATGAAAATGTGGTTACGGACATCATATCTGTTAATGGCTAATAATAACGATAACCAGAAGGCTAAAATTGATATGAAATCAATTCTGTGCCAGCTGTTTCTCAAATAAGCTCTCCTAAGCTGTAACTTACCTATATCTCCACTTCTAGGCAGTTTAAAAAAGGTGTTCTTACTTTGAAGACCTTGTGATGGCAAAATTGGCTGGTCAGTCAAATCTGCCTGATCAATGCTATATTTAGATCGAATGTGATTTGTAGTATCTTCCATTTCAATTTCATTAGAATCCGTAGAGTCACCAAAACCACCTTTGTAACCATCAGTAAAAGAATGTTTCTTTTGTCTTTTATGAATTATCGGGAAGACAATGACATGTACCATCTCTTTTATACTATTGATCCATGAGCCTGTGAAAAGTTTCTGATTCACTGGATTCTTAGGATATGGTAGGTTGAGTTCTTGGTACATGATTTTATCGTCAAAAAGTCCATAGGCTATCACTCTGGCTACCATCTCCAAAGTGTAAATAAAGTGAATTGGTATTAAAATATAATCTGCTGCTTTGAAGCCATGAGTTACGTATCCACGATCCTTTATAGGATTCCATTGCAAATAACTCAATAACACCGTTTGCACTACCAACAAAATCAATAGTAGGGTATTGACCATTTTATGGCTAACAAGTTTGTGACACATTCTTCTATACCTGTTCTGTGGTGAGAACAATTTAAGGGAGTTACCAAATAAGTACATATTGAAGTTTTGCTTGTACTTAAAATGGTCTCTAATGCTTGTAGTTTCCTCAAATGTTGATTCATGGAAAGTGACTCCAGGTACTTGTTCAGTTTCACCTGTTACCAGAGGTTTAACACCACTTATATGAGAGTGTATATCTAAAACATTCAGCCTTGAACTAAAGTAGTCAGAATATGCATTTTCATCCTCTGCTGAATAAATCGATGGACTATGAACATTTGAAGATGAATGTATACTATGAGTGTCTGGTGTCTTGTCACCGGATTGTTCACCTACAGGCAATGCAGCTGCCCCAGTACCTGCAATACGATCCGAAACTCTATGGATAATATTAGATATTTTAACTGGTGGCTGGGTGGTATCATGACTAACGGTGATAGATGGAGGGGGCATTCCGTGCTCTAAATCTTTGGATGCATGGGAGAAAAAGGTCCGGTTGGAAAATGGGGTATCTGGTAGGTTTAGATGATCTCTATTAGCGTTGAGATGGTCTTTATGGACATGGTCCTTGTTATGGAGATGGAGCGGGCCCTCTCCTGGGACTGAGGGAGCATCATGCTCCTCGTTGTCTTCATCTTCATGCTTGTCCTGTGTATTGGAAGGGAACCAGTGACTGTCTTCTCCTGATGTTCCTAATGCAAATTTTAATCCTTCCTTGATGGCGTCAAAATCCTGTTCTTCAGCCGCTGTATCAAGCAAAGAAATGGTATTAAAAGTATTGTCTTTAAATGCTTCAGCATGTACTGGTGTTGTGGGCCTACTGTAGGTGGATCTATGTCTAGTGATCGTACTTGAATTAGCTACTGAAAGTTCTAGTCCTGAAGTAGATGATCCTTCAACCTGATCCGGATCAACCTGTCTCAAAGAAGATCGTTTAAGACTCTTTCTACGGGACTGTTCAGGTGGAACACTCATGGAGCACTGTCTCTTATGCAGTTAGGGGATGCAGTAAGCGGGTAAATGGGATAGATAATATGAAGAATCAGTTAAGAGAGAGTATTCGCGCAGAAGCTTCCCAATCGGGACGTTGCAAAGAGAAGTAGAAGCGTGACGATTGACGGTAAAACACCAGTGAAGGGCTTTATCTGACTTATGATCAACTAGTGGTTAAAGACGAAAATCATGTAGAGGGAAGAAGATATAATCAATTCTATGTTTACAAGACGCTTCTTGGTCACTGTAGTCATCATTAACCTATGCGAAGATATAAATAGAACTTTTGAGGCTGGAAGTGATGCTTTGTTACGATGTAGACCATATATACCTTCTGATTAGTAATTCTCTATAAGCACATGAAGTGACATCCCCTGCCACATGAAGTATGATCTCCTGCCACATCTAGTGTCATCTTCCACATGCAGTGTGATCCTCCGCATGCAGTGTGCCTCCCACTAGCGCAGGCCACCGTGTAATATTGTGCTAGGGCATTATTGCCAGTGGCCTATCTGTATGTGGCCGCAGGGCTAAAGTATATGTGACATTCCCATAGATCTGCGTAACTTTGGGCTTGTCACAGAGAGCTACAACTGGCGCAAGTTCAGTTCTTCAATTACTCATAGTTATGCTTCGGGAACATAACCATGTACGACTGCTTCATTTTCGTACAATACCAAGAAATATTATTGTCTAGATCGTTCCGTAAATCGGATATTTTTTTGCTTATAACGGTTGTGCGCAATTACTTCCCAATCCAGTATGAGTATGACAAAGCTTAAAGCGCAATTTTCTGACTACAAATAGTTATATGGCCCCCTCTATGGAAGGTAGTAACAAGTGACATGAGCTATGAAACATTATGTATACCCCCTGACGATAGGGTATCGATGAAAGTTCGTGATTTGACGGTAGTTGTTAATAACAAAAAGTTACGTAATATAGATGAAGAGAAAGCCTCATCTGAGACTAAGATATTAGATAATGTGTCGTTTGACTTGAAACAAAATGAAATGCTTGCAATTATGGGTGGTTCAGGCAGTGGTAAAACTACTCTATTGAATGTTTTATCTCAAAGGTTGACTGCTAACAATAAAAATCTTACCTTTCATGGTACTATCAACTTCTATCAAGGTGAGCAATTGATTAATGATGGAACTCGTCATATTAAGAATTCATATATGCTTCAAACTGATGCCTTTCCACCTGGATTAACTACAGTTGAATTTTTACGATTTCAAGCGGACTTAAAACTTCCTTCTTCCGTCACTTCTAGCGATAAGAATCAACTTATTGAAAAGTTAATTGATATTTTGGAAATCGAACATTTGAAGAATAGTATAATTGTAGGATTTGATAACAAATGCAACTTCTCTGGAGGAGAAAGAAGAAGAGTTTCCTTGGCTGTACAGTTGTTGAATAAGCCTTCAATTTTGTTTTTGGATGAGCCTACAACTGGTTTGGATACTAGCTCATCGTTAAAATTAGTACAGACTCTTAGGACTCTTGCGTCTTCTGAATTAGGTGTCACTATAGTATTATCCATTCATCAACCAAGGCCAGAAATCTCATTAAACTTCGATAATATTTGCTTATTGACTAGAGGTGGGAGATTAGTTTACTATGGTAACGTTCTTTATTCATATAGCTATTTCATGAAATTGAATGTTATCCCTGAGAATGATGATAAATCTAAATTAGTGGACTCTATTATGAATCTTTCTGTTAAAGATACTTCATCCAAAGAGAATGAAGCCAGGACTATAGCTAAAATCAACAAGTTAGTTGATAGCTGGAAAATTGAACTGGCAAAACTCCAAGAGGTTCCCCAAGTTCCGTTTAAGAATAACAATAAAATTTTCGAAACTCCAAGAAAAGACAAAATCAGTTTATGGACAGAAATCACACTCTTAACTAGACGTACCTTCAAAATGACTTACCGTGACCGATACGGTCTTTTCACTATCATATTTTTACCCCTTCTTTTAGGAGTTATTTGTGGATGGATGTTTTATAAACCACCTGCAGATTTGGCTGGTATAAGATCTTATACTTCCTCCATATATGTCATGTTAGAGATAGTAGGTTTCATTCCTTTATTCATAGAAATAGAGAGATTATGGTGTTATGATGGAGTGATATTTTTCCAAGAGTATACAGAAAATTATACTAGTATTGCTGGTTTCATCATATCTAGGAAACTTGGCAAAGTTCTTCTTGAGGATGTTCCTATTTCTTTTGGATTTGCATTCATTAGTTACTTCATGTTTGGTTTGAGACTAAGTGATGTTTCGGGCGGTGATTCTGATTGGCACTATTTTTGGATATATTTTGCTGTCACAATAATGGTGCAACTAGTTTGCATGAGTTCTGCTTTGGCATGTTTTGCTGTTTCTTCTGACTTCAGTATTTGCATTTTAGCTTCGAATGTGTTTTACCAGCTTCAAAATAGTGCCTGTGGATATTTTGTTAATGCTTCTACTATGCCAGTTTATGTGAGATGGATCAAATACATTTGCTATTTCTGGTATGGGTTTGGCGCTTTGACTTCTAACCAATACTCTGATTGGGTAGGAGATTGTCCTTACGATAGTGAAGATCAATGTTATCAATACTCTGGTTCATATCAGCTAGAAACTTTAGGTTTCCCTAAGAACTGGATTGCTGAACCTATAGGAATTTTAGTGGCATGGTTCATTGGCTTCAATCTCATTGCAGCTGTTGGTTTATACTTTAGAAACTATGATATGACAATGGCCAAGAAGAAACAAAATAAGATAGGAGAAGAAGAGGCGCATATATCTAATATTCTTACTACTCCAACCTCTCAAGAGAAAATTGATATACATGACTTCAAGCTTAATCAGGATATGAATATTCAATTGGAGAATTTAGATTTGACTGTTAGCAGAAAATTCAAAAAGTCAAATGATTTCCCAATTCTTCATGACATTACTGCTAGCTTCGATGCTAACAAAGTCAATGTAATAATGGGACCATCTGGAAGTGGGAAAACCACCCTTTTAAATCTAATTTCGAGCAGACTATCAAAATCATCTAACTTCAAGAAATCAGGTAAAGTAGTCATTAATAATACTCAGGAAGTATGCTTTTCTCAACTTAGTAAGATATCAGGCTATGTCACTCAGTATGATAACTCATTAATACCTCATTTGACAGTTAGAGAAACCTTTTATTACCAAGCGTTGCTTAGATTGCCAGTTGAGGAACATCCTCGTATTCCAATGATTATCAATGGATTGATTCGTCAAATAGGACTTATTGATTGTGCAGATACACTTATCGGTAATGAGATCATGAAGGGTATTTCTGGTGGAGAGAGGAGAAGGGTATCCATAGGTATTCAATTGTTGAGTAGGCCAAAATTACTCTTCTTAGATGAGCCTACTTCAGGATTGGACTCATCTACATCTGTATCTATCTTGAAGTTATTAGAGGATTTGGCCAAGGAGAACGGAACTACTGTTGTAACTACAATACATCAGCCCAATGAAGCTATTTTCGCCAAGTTTGGCACCCTTTTATTACTAGCTAGAGGTGGATTCGTTGTGTTCAATGGACAAAGTTCTTCTATTCAATCCTACCTCGAAGCAGTTGGTTTTCATAAACCCCAAGAGATGAACATAGCTGATTACATTTTGGACATTATTAGTCAAGGTATTGACGAAGATCGAGAGTCGGCTCAGTTGAGAATCAATAAGTTGATCCAAGAATGGAAAATTAATGGGAAAGTGCAGTTTGCTTCAGGTTTACCTGTTAACCTTGAGGACTTCAGGAAGACTCGATTACCATTCCGGGTCAGGTTGCAAACTATTTTCAGAAGGCAGGTGTTAAGCTCTGTTAGGTCAAGAGACGCCTTTGCTACTAGAACTTTACAAGTTGTTGCATTAGCTATCATTCACGCTCTCTTCTTTGCACCTCTCAAGAACACTAAGGAGGGTATAGATAATAGATTGGGGCTAATTCAAGAAGTGACCAACATCTTCTTCGTGGGATTTATCAATAACACTGCTATATATCCAATAGAGAGGGACTTGTTCTACCAAGAATTCAGAGATGGTATCTACAATAGCTTTGAATTTCATACTGCTTACTTTATTCTTGAATGTTTGGTAGAAATTCCCACCAGTCTCTTCTTTAGTGCATTCATTGTATTCGTCATTGGGTTGCCTAGAACAGCAGGAATGTTTTTCAGCATGTTTTTGACGTGTTTTGTTGCATCAAATACCGGAGAGTCACTTGGTATTATGGTCAACTCGGTGTTTAATCAACTTGGTACTGCAATTAATATTCTTTCAAGTTTAATGATAGTGGCCATTTTTATGGCAGGTACTATGTCGTTGCATATGCCCAAGTTCTTCAAAGCATGGAATTACCTCAACCCTATGAAATATGCCGTAGGTATTTGTGCAGAATTAGCATTGAGAGGCCAACAATTCGAGTGTCCAGGAAGCGCATGTGAGTTAGACAGCGGTGATGCAGTATTAAAATACTACCATTTGTCTAGTTATCTCCCAGGGTTTTTTGGGGGCTTAGTTGCATGCTTTGTTATTTATAGAGTGCTTGCAGTGTTATGCTGTGAAGGTAGAATTAGATACTTTTTATAGAGGATTTCGCTGCTGTGATTGAATAGAGTGCAATGATACTCTACCACGACATGTCTACCGTAACAACTATCACACCTCTACCATTCCCTGTACTATCGGATTTCTACAACTGCATCTCTGCTATCGTTCTGCTATCACCATCTGTTGTCACAGTCTTCTCTGTTGTCTCCTTCCACTATCCTCTGTATCCTCTAATATTCCTCTCTGCTAACCTCGTCTCTCTTCTCTATTCTCTCTTATCTTACTACATCGCACTCCGTTCGAAGCTCTGGTCTCCTCTGCTCTCGAAGCTCTCGCTAATCCCCTCTCTCTGATTTTCACAGAAAAAGAAAAATCCATGGCATTTTTATAACCGAGGACCAAGCGACTTCTATATAAAGACAAGAAAATCCCACATAGCCTTATCAATGTCGGTTGAAATTGTCAGTACATCCCAAACAGAACAGAACTTAGGGATCAGAAGGATCAGCGAGCTTGAGTTCGAAGGGTTGAAACCTTTGGGTAAGCCATCTCCTAATTCTAGAGGTGTATATGGAGGTAACCTCTGCGCTCAAGCAATAGTTGTTGCTATGGAGACTGTGGACACTGGATTTGTTCCACATTCATTACATTCATACTTTGTTGCAGCTGGTGATGACAGCAAAGTTTGTCAATACAAGGTAGAGAAGATCAGTAGTGGTAGAAACTTTGCTAACAGATTAGTCAAATTGTTTCAAGATGACAAGCTAAAGTATATTGTGATGATATCTTTAACAAAGAAAAATAGTATTGATAAGGTAAGGGATACTTTTGAGAGTACAGGTAAAGGACCTCGTCCTTTTGAGTATCAATTACCACCAGACTCCAAGTTTTATAAGTATAAGGTTGACGAGCTCCCTTACTACGATCATAGTAAAAGTAAACTTATCGAACACAAATTGACGCCAGAATTTATTAATAAAGAGGAAGAGGCCCGCCATGAGTTAATGAAAAGTCCAGGAGAAAGAAACTTATCGTTCTACATAAGACTTAATGACACTAATTTGACTCCTAACTTTAAGTATGGTTCTATGGGTATTTTAACTGACTCATTATACTTAACGTCTATATCAAGAATTTTGCATTTACCTTCAGAACAAGGACGTCCACTAGGTGCAAGTGGTGGCTTTACCAGCCATTTCTTCTCGATATCTCTTGATCATTCCATCTACTTCCATGACGATGATTTTGATCCTACTAAGTGGCTTTACTTCAGATATCATTCGCCTAGATTTTCCAATAACAGAGTATTATTTAACGGTTCGTACTACAACGACCAGGGGAAATTGGTGGCCAGCATTGTGCAAGAAGGCCTCGTGTTCTTCAAGGACGACGCCGAGCTCAAGGCCAAGTTGTGATTACAGTTCAGAGTCAGAGTACGGAGTACGGAGCTCAGAGTTCAGTATTGAGAGTTCAGAGTCAGAGTTCAGAGTTGAGTGTTCGGAGTTGAGAGTTATAGATTTACAGGTACTGAGTTCTAGAGTTCTAGAGTTCTAAAGTTCCCTTGTAGAGTTCTAGAGAGTTCCCTTACAGAGCTCTCAGAGCTACAGAGTTCCCCAGAATCCAGAGTAGAGGGCTACCTTGTTGAGCTCTCAGAGCTAGAGTAGAGAGTGACCTTACAGAGCTCTCAGAGCTACAGAGTTCTTCAGAGTCCAAAGTAGAGAGTTACCACATAGCTCTCAGAATCCAGAGTAGAGGGCTACCTTGTAGAGCTCTCAGAGCTAGAGTAGAGAGTTACCTTGCAGAGCTCTCCAGAGCTACCGAGTCCTTACAGAGCTCTCAGAGTAGAGAGTTCTCCAGAGCTCTCAGAGTAGAGAGTTAGAGCTCTCCAAAGCTACAGAGCTACAGAGCTAGAGTAGAGTTCCATTATCTCCAGTTCTCCAGCGTATTTATTCCTTTATAGAGTATTAATGTATCATCCCAGGATCAGCCACCTACAAACATCTGCTCTGCACCATCTCTCACTCAAAATCACGTCTTCAATTGCACATGAATATGCAGGTCAGCTACCAAAATATACCGAGGAAACAACCACTATATATAGAGGGGCGATCTTAAAGTTTTGACAAGAAGCAAGACACTGCAAGACTATAAGACTGAAGACTGCAAGACCAAGATGGAAGACGTGTATGAAAGAAGGGAAGGGAGATGTGTGATGGAGGAGAAGTTTGAGTTAATAAAGGTGAGTGATAGTGTATTCAAAGGCAAGTATCCATTAGAGCCATATATTGAGAATGCTAGAGGAACATATGGAGGTGAATTCGTAAGTCAATCAGTTTTAGCTGCTTGGGAAACCATTGATTCTGAAGAGTTTACATTGAATTCCTTACATTCATACTTTTTAAAGGCAGGAAGTGACAAGAGTGTGATGAGATATGAGGTTGAAACCAACTCTAAAGGTAAGAGTTTCATTAACAAACTGGTTAAAGTTTTTCAAGAACATACAAATGAGCTTGTTTTCACATTGATCTGTTCATTCGCTGTCAAGAATTCCATTTACCAGAGGAAACTTGACTTCACTAAAAATGAAAGTAATAGAGTGCCCTTAGAATTCGGTAGTACTCCAGGTCCTCTCTTTTGGAAATATAGAAAACAGGTGCAAAATGGAGCAGACGGTTTACTAGAAATGAACCATACTCATGATTTAGTGGTCCATGTTTTGCCTCCAATATTCTTGAAACCACCTAGAAAGGGTGAATATACTAATGAGATTGGAGACAGGCGATTGGGATTTTTCACTAAAATTACTGATGAGCTACCAAAAGACCCCAAGAAGGTGAACAAAATCAAAGTGTCTAATCTTTTGTATTTGAGTGATAGTCTATATTTGGGATTAATGTCCAGAGCATTGGGTATTCCCATAAGTCCTAAAAATTCAGACTTTTTCAGAGTATCGCTTGATCATTCGGTTTTCATCCATGATATCGACTTCAACCCCAACGAGTTCTTATATTTAGACTACAGATTTCCTAGAATGAGTAATAGCAGAATCTTGTGTGAATGTGCATTTTACGACATGAACGGAAAACAAGTCGCTACGGTTACACAAGAGGCTTTGGTGGACATACCCAGGGCCTGGCTCGGCAAAACCATTGGCGGCAGCTACAAGCTTTAGTAGGTTCAAGTGGAGCGCGATGTTAGTAGGTTCGAGCGGAGCCACAAGCTGAGCCTATTAGAGGCGATGGTGCCGGAACTCGTATTTACGAGTAGTAGAGGGGTGATTATTTATTTCTTAATGGACGCTCTAGCGTAGCAATAGCGGCTCTCTCTCTGTCTCTCTCTGTCTCTCTCTGTCTCTCTGTCTCTTGTCTCTCTCTGTCTCTTGTCTGTCTTGATAAATACACACATTTGCAGCCAAATGCGGAGGTGAAAAAATCATATGTAACCAACCCAACACATCAAGCCGTGGTAACAATTATTTTACTAGATGTTAGCGGGTCAATTTATAGCTCACGGGTTAGAGAAGGTGTACAAGGACGTAGATGTTAATAAGTTTGCTCCACATTCTATCCATAGTGTGTTTACGGCAGGAGATGACGAAGGGGATTGGAAGATAGAAGAGATCAGCTCCGGTAGGAATTTTATAAATAAGTCAGGCCGATATGGACATGACGGAAAGTTCCAAGTGGCAATAAACTGCTCACTTACTAGTCGAAACTCCTATGAGTCTCTGAAGGAGAAGTATCTTAGTTACAAAAGGTTGATTGCAGAAAGAAGAGCTAAAGGATTAACTGAGGATGATGATGATGACGATGACATCAAGAAGGTAGAATTCCCATTAAATATTCAAGTGCCATTTCCTAAACTCAATGATGTTCCATCTTCTGTGACCAAAATAACCTCTAATATAGAATACAGACTTCCTCAAGATATCATCATTGATTTACATAAGAATAACTATGATAACACTACTAGTTATTTATGTAAATTGAATTCACCACAATCTTCAAATAAATTTGTGGAGTTCTTGAAGTTGACAGATTCGATGGAGGTTTTACGCTTCAACCAGTTGCAAAAGACACCAGTTCAAGAGAGGATTATTTATTTCCATGATAATGCATTCGATATAACTGACTTCAGTATATTTCAAATGAAGGTGGTGGAATACACTAGAGGACTCTTGTTATTAGAGTTTGAGGTGTTCAGCTTGCAGGGCGTGCATTTTGCCACCATCCACCAGCAGTTTGTGCTTGCGGCCCAGTCCAAGCTCTAGCGACCAGCCAAGCTTTAGCGGCCAGCCAAGCTCTAGCTAGAATAGACGATATTGTTCTCCTCTCCTCTCCTTTCCCGGTTCTCTATTAGAAGTTCTCCAAGAACTCGATTATCTGGTACTCACTCCAACTTGGGACTCCCTACAGATCCTACTACTAAATTTCTGCAAGCCTACTGCCAAATTATTCCACTGCAAGCCTACTGTCAAACTATTACACACAAGCCTACTGTCAAACTATTCCACACAAGCCTACTATCAAACTCCATTAATTCTACAATTAAACTTTCCAGATTTCTATTACATACCCACAAACGCTTTCTATCAGTGCTCTAGTCCCCTATGCTCTCATACCCCTACTCTCTGTGCTCTAATCCCCGTCTATGCTCTCCTCTACTCTCTCCCAAATCCACTGTTCCACTACCACTTTTCCTACTAATGGGACCTCGCTCCGTAGGCCCAGCTCGCTAAGGTCCCAGCTCGCTTGTGCCAAAAATCATGAATACCAGCCAGCTAAACAGCACAGCCAGCGAGGCGCTTCTCTCTACGTTTGACAAGATCCACACGCAGGACAACCTCCTTATCATAGACAAGAGCGTATCCCTGGTGATCAACTACCTCCTTCCATTCAAAGAGTTCAAAGCACGGGCCAAGTTCGATAAGATTGTATGGAATGACGAGCACATAAACCAAGACGTATTGAAACAGTACCAAAATATCATTATCTTGGTAGATAACAAGTCCAAATTGACAATTCCAAGTCATGCAAGAGTTCACATCATAGTGAAGAATCTTAGTAAGCTGAAAATCTACGAATTGAACGACCAGTTCAACTTCAATCTTAGTTTTGATTATATTTTAGAGAAGTCACTAAACCAAGGATTAAGAGTTAAGAATGGGATAAAAATATTCAATTGGAAATGCTATGGTATTGTAATTGATGATGATGTGATTAGTCTTGAAGATCTGACGTTAGAAAACTACTTTAATCGACCATTATATCAAATAAATCAGATAAATAATACGTTAATTGAATTCGTTATTAACAGCAGATTCAAAGCGAATAACTTTTACACGATTGGGGTTAATAGTAATTTGCTATATAAACTTTACCAAGACACTCTTGTGTCTGCACTACACGATAACTTTAGCAGTGTGCAACAAGAGTTCTATCTTGAGAATCTTCGACCTACACATAATGTCATAATTTTGGAGAGAAATTTGGATCTTATACCTCTTATAATGAACCAGCTTAGTTATATTGGACTTATAGATGATCTATTCAGTATTAAGATCAACCTTATAAAATTTTATAATAAGGAAATACATCAAGAAGAGCAAATGAAAATTGATGATGAATTGTTTGATAATTTGAAACATCTAAACTTTTCATTGATTGGTAGTAAATTGAATCGATTAGCAAAACTCATAAAGACTCAATACAGTTCAAATGCAAGTGAAATGAACCTTCAAGAAATCAAGAAAATCATTGAAAATTTAAGTGATTTGAATAAACAGCAAGATCTTGTCAAAAAACATACTAACATTTCTGAAGGTGTTTTAGATGAAATCAAAGCTGGTGGTAAATCGAAATATAATGAAAGAGAACTTTGGTTAACGTTTCAACATGAGATATTTCAATTGAATTATAAGCAACAATTTACTCAGTTATTGCAATTTCTTGATATGAGCTTAGATGAAACTATTAGTATCAATACTATAATGCTAATCTCATGGTTGAATGCTGGTATCAAGACTAAAGACTTAATGGTAATCAGAGAGAAAGGATTCGAAAATTACGGCATTACCTTCATAATGAAACTTGAGAAACTTATGAAATTACAATTGATCAAGTATAGTGACGTGGAAAGTATCAGTACCGTGGAAGAAGGGATAACTGGTGGTATCGATGTGCATAATAATAATTACACGTTACTCAATAAATTTTGGAACCTTCATCCAGATGAAAATTCAGAAGAAGAACCAACAGAGATAAATTCAGTAGAGGATTATAAAGCCCCCAACTTCACTTTGCCTTGTAACACAGTTCCGTTGTCTATAAGACTCATAGAGGCACTTTTTTCTAGAGAGTTCTTGGTGTACAAGCCAATCAATAAGATCACCAAACAACCAAGCTGGCAAAATTTAAATGTAGACAAGATGTTCCGATGTAAAGTCAATGAGACACACACAGCTGATGATGTTAAACAGACATTGATTGTGTTCTTGGGTGGTATTACCTGGAGTGAGATTCTGTGTATCAAGCACCTTAATAAGGTGCTCAAGGCTAAGAACCTCAACCACCAGTTCACCATCCTAACAAACGGCATCGTCAATAACGCCCAGCTCATGCAGTATCTCCACGACGAGGCCTAGACAGACTAGGTACGTCCATCATGCAGTGTCTCCACGACCGTGTCCAGTCTCTAGCCTGTCTAGTCTTAGCCCGTGCGATCTCTAGCCTTCTCGTCTGTCTCGACTGTCTCGTCTAGTCCATTTGTATTCGGTATATATTATGCATAAATAGATCCTAACTAGTCCCTAAACTGAGTCCTCAGCTTCTTTCTGAGCCTTCAATTCAGCATAGAACGCCTCTCTCTTTTGAACCAAAGGTTTGTGTTCGTAGTACCAGTATCCGGTAGCAAGCACAAACCCACATCCAAACCCAACAGTAATGTCAGTGATGATTCTTCTTCTTAATGTACCAGTAATAGGAGCAATAGCCATGTTGTATAATCAGTCGATTATTTTTCGCTTTCCATTGGGCGAAATTTTCCTCAGTGTTGGTCGTGCGCCGACGCCGTGGTGTACGCCAATAAGAAATGGGGCGATAAAATTTTCCATACAACATGATCAACAGATTGAACCAGAGATTGTTTGCCAGACAATTCCAAAGCTCCAGCAGAGTGATGAACTCTGTTTTTGGTAGTCCAAAGGAAGGAGTTTATTCCAACCTTCCATTTAATATTAAGAGGAAAATTATTCCATTTTCTGTCTACTACTGGGGTACCTTGGGATTCTTCTTTGCTTTCCCATTCATCAGTACTTACTTGAACTTGAGGAAGTCTGGTTCCTTGAACTAGTTGCATATATTGAATACACATGAACGATTGCGGGCTGTACATGCAGAGTACCCGGTGTGTTGCAGAGGTCTTTGTGATTCTACTGAGACGTGTGGCTCTACTGTGACTATACTTTGTCTATGTGACTCTTTGACAATCTCTACTCTATGTGACTACTGTCTATGTGACTACTGTCTATGTGACTACTGTCTATGTGACTACTGTCTATGTGACTACTGTCTATCTGACTACTGTCTATCTGACTACTGTCTATGTGACTACTGTCTCTCTGACTACTGTCTATCTGACTCTACTGTCTATCTGACTCTACTGTCTATCTAACTCTACTGCCTCTCTGACTCTACTGTCTATCTAAATCTACTGTCTCTCTGACTACTGCCTCTCTGACTACTGTCTCTCTGACTACTGTCTCTCTGACTACTGTCTATCTAACTCTACTGTCTCTCTGACTACTGTCTATCTGACTCTATTGTTACGGTCTATGTATCTCTATAAACTCTGCAGACGGTCTATGTTTCCACAACTATGCTCCAGTATTGCAATTGCCCATATTTGATGTTCTGGCTGCTCTTTCTTCTCTCTCTGCTCTTCCTGCGTCCTGCTCTTGTCTACTGTTGCATTGCAATTGTCCACAGCCACCGATGTCTCTGTCCCTCTGACATCCACCTTTATTATGAATGTGCACTGTTTTATTGTCCTCTATACATCAAATTTAACACGTTTCTTGGCCTTCTTGGGCACTTCGCCCGCTAGCCGTCTCTTTGTGGTATCCTCCTCTATTGGGTCCTTCACGGGGGCTTCTACTGGGGTTTCTACTGGGGCCCCTATCGGCACCTCCAGTGCCGAAGGCTCTTGCTCTTGCTCTTCAGTGTCAAAGTCAAGGCTGAATCCAAACCCCAATGGGTTCTCTAGATCCTGTGGATCCTCCAGCTGGTGGGGACTCTCCAATCCCAACGGATTGTCCAATTGGGCAACAGAGGATTCTGGCAATGGTGGCAAGCTGCTTGGGAACCCGGGAAGTTGACCCTGGAACTGACTCTGTGATTCTGCTTCAGTCAGCTGCAACCCTATATCCTGGACCAATATATACAAGTTATCGTCATCCTCTATGCTCTCGAATGGACTACGCAAGTAGCCAATATACTTGGAATTGGGCTTAAGGTCAAGCTTAAACTGCTTAAGAATAAATATGTTTTGTTTATAGTTCTCTCGATCCAACTGTGATCTTATGTCTACGAGATTAGCATGGTAAAATTGAACCTTTAGGTTAAATTGCATCCTAGAATCTCTAAAGATCATTTCGTCGATCTCATTGATTTTGGTCACAAGGTCATTTCTGATCTTGTTGTGTCTGGTATAAAACCGTGACTCTTCATATGGTTCCATTTCCTTGGCCATCTGAATAATGTATTGGAGCAAATAATTACACTCTCTATGAAAATGATCGGGGCTAATGGAACTAGGAAGTTGAGCTGAAGTGTTGATGGTGGCTCCATCCCCACCATTTAGAGATGTTGCTTTGATTATGAATTGTTCTATTCGTTTAAGAATGTCTTTATTGAAGATTTCTGTCCCTGAGGCTGTCTGTCCTTTAATCCATGTAGTGAATAAGTCTATTAAATGCTGTCTTGTTTGCACATCTGTCACGAGAAGATAAGTCTCAGTAAAGATCTTATATAGATTGTTACTGAATAGCAGATTGTATGGGGTCCCTATCGTTTTAACTACAGAATCTAGAAGATAAAATGCAAATAATTTGTATCGTGGTAAACATCTTGTAATACGTTGTTCAATCAACTCGACGATCTGTTCACTATTTTCGATACTTCGTTCGGCTATTGTTGTTAATTCGACTATGAGGTCTCTTGATCCTGTGGTCAAGTTACTCAAGAGGCTTTGAAACTTATCTGCGCTAAATGGTTCATCTACCATTATAGTTAAACAGATGAAAAAAATGCGACCTCGTAAAGAAGCTAGATTGTAAAAGATGTAGTGTTTAGTGTAATTTTCAATATGACAAGTAGTGGTTTGGAGTAGATAGTTCAATTCCTGTCATCTTTAGGATCGTATTGGTGTTTTTCTGGCTCTTAAAAGTTGATTTACAGAGATTGTAAGTTCTACAGATCATTACCCACTACTAAACATTTCACAATTCAAACAATGAAGAAGTAGAATTAAGGTACCTCTAGGCACAGTACGACTAAGGTGATCTAGACTGTGACATAGTAGAAGTTTTTAGGATTACTGTGCCGTGACGAAAATCGGAGTAAAATTGCCCGGTCTATGTCCGGTTTCGCTGAGCGGTGGTGAAAATTTACTCATACAACATGTTTAGAACAGTCAGATGTTTCAGCTCGGCTGCTAAGAACTTGAATAAAATCAAGGTGCAAAACCCCGTCGTAGAGATGGATGGTGATGAAATGACCAGAATTATTTGGCAAAGAATCAAAGATAAATTGATCTTTCCATACTTAGATATTGACTTGAAGTACTATGATTTAGGAATTGAGTCAAGAGATAAGACCAATGATCAAATCACTGTTGATGCTGCTAATGCCATTAAAGAACATGGTGTTGGTGTCAAGTGTGCTACCATTACTCCAGATGAAGCTAGAGTTAAGGAATTCAACTTGAAGAAGATGTGGGTATCTCCTAATGGTACTATCAGAAACATCTTGAATGGTACAGTTTTCAGAGAGAGTATCATTATTCCTAATATTCCAAGATTAGTTCCTGGTTGGGAGAAACCAATTGTTATTGGAAGACATGCCCATGGTGATCAATACAAGGCGCAGGACTTGGTAGTCAGCGAACCTGGTAAGTTGGAGTTGGTTTTCACCCCAGAGAATGGTGGTGAAAAAGTCGTCAAGCACATTTACAACTATCCAGAGACCGGTGGTGTTGGTTTAGCCATGTACAATACCGTTGAATCTATTAAGGGTTTTGCTCATTCTTCGTTTAAGATGGCCTTGAACAAGAACTTACCATTATACTTGTCCACTAAGAACACAATTTTGAAAAAATATGACGGAAAATTCAAAGATATTTTCCAGGAGATCTACGAACAGGAATACAAGTCGGAATTTGAGGCTAAGGGCTTATGGTATGAACACCGTTTAATTGACGATATGGTTGCTCAAATGATCAAGTCTAAGGGGGGATTCATCATGGCTTTGAAGAACTATGATGGTGATGTGCAGTCCGACATTGTTGCGCAAGGATTTGGATCGTTGGGATTAATGACATCAGTTTTGATGACACCTGACGGAAAGGCATTTGAAAGTGAGGCTGCGCACGGAACTGTTACCAGACACTACAGACAACACCAACAAGGTAAAGAAACATCTACTAATTCGATTGCTTCTATCTTTGCGTGGACAAGAGGTTTAATTCAAAGAGGTAAATTAGATGGTAATGACGAATTAATCAAGTTTGCCGAGACCTTAGAATCTGTAACCATTCAAACTGTTATTGATGGCACTATGACTAAAGATCTCGCTTTAGCTCAAGGTAAAACTTCTAGGGATTCTTATGTCACCACCACCGAGTTCTTGGATGCGGTTGCTGAAAAGTTGCAGCAGCAGGTTTAATTTAGCTGCAGCCGCGCCACGACTTCTTTAATAATACACAGTACTATTCTTGTTCGTAGTGATGTAATAGCTTGCCCTTATCGGCCATATTCTATTGCTCCTCCCTTGACTACGCCTACCTCATCCCTAACTGGCTTGTTGCCCCGACACCTCTATCAGCCCAACACTCCTGTCACTCCGACACTCCCACGTCATTAGGCTTATCGCCCGCGGGCTCCTAACAAGCAGGGGTCTGGTTCCAGGCGATTCCGGATTAAGGTTGAAAAATTAATTAGGGATAAATCATGTACTCAAGGTATTATATGGTACCAGGTATGGGGCCAGTACAGACCAACGGACAGTCCATGCAAACGTTACAAACAACAGGATTACCCAGTCCAGGTGGTCCTCCAAGTGTGGGGCCAGGTGGGCCGGGTGGGCCAGGTGGGGGCCATCCTGGATATGGGATGAGAATGTACTACCAATATCCTTCTACCCCCACGAGTCCACAACAGTATTTCAACTATGGATCAGTTGTACCTAAGGAAGAACCTAAGGTGAAATTCCCAGTTCACAGATTGTCATATCGGGTTCCAATTCCTGTTGAGGTAGGTGAATCTCTTGCTAGTCTATACCAGATGATTCAAGTTAAGAAGTATTCCACGGCAGCCATTGATCCAGTTCGAAACTTTCTTACGGTTTATGAGTATCCTATAGAGAATCAATGGGTGGTTTGGGATTTTGAATCTGGATTTGTCCATTTGACAGGATTATGGAAAGCAGCAGAAATCGTTACTAATAAGATTGAGCCTGCTAATGGGTTTTCCAAGTCAAAAACTGATATAGTTAAGCTTCTCGATAGTACTCCCAGAAAGTATCACGAGTATATTAAACGCATCAGAGGGGGATTTCTAAAGATTCAGGGGACTTGGCTTCCTCATTCATTATGTAGAATCCTTGCACGTCGTTTCTGTTACTATTTGAGGTACCAATTGATTCCGATCTTTGGTGAAGACTTTCCCGCCTACTGCTTGAAGCCTTCACATCCCCATTTCGGAGAGTTAAGATTCGATGACGAAGAGTTGGGTTCACAATTTGATGTACTAGAGGCTTCTCACTGCTTGCAGGCACTCGGTGAGGATCCTCCTCGTACTCCGGTTCAGGTATCGACTTTCCAATTCCAAACGCCCGGTTCCCCGAAGAAGAGAAAACTGGACGGAATCAACTCCATCTTAGAGGCAGCTGAGATGTCGGGGCTGGCTCCCGGGTCGGGGCTGGTCAGGTTGGAGCAGGTTCCCAGGATGGAGCAGGTTCCACGGATGGAGCAGGTTCCACGGATGGAGCAGGTTCCACGGATGGAGCAGGTTCCATGGATCCCAGATCTGCAACGCTCGAGGGAGATACCTGCACGTCGTATCAGTATAAAGATCAATGATCTTCTTACTTGATTGTTTATGAATGAGATATTATTATAGAATACTTGTAGAGCTCTAAATGTGAAATTCACAGATCGTAGATCATCGACCCATACTTATCCAGGTGTCCTTCAGGCACAAGCATGACAACTCTACCACAGGAAGTCTCCAGCGATCGTTGCTTGACCAACGGTCGCCCTGCTCTGGCAGTCGCCCTGCTCTGGCCGTCGCCCTAGCCGCTTGGCATTCTCGTTTCTCACTTCTCACTTTGGAAGCTCGAACATCATGGAGTTTATGGAGTACGACTTTGCGGATGATGCCATTCCATCGCCGCAGCTGGTGTTAAACCTCCCCATTGCCAATATAGAGACCTTCAGTAAGAAGATCTCCAACTTCAACAACCTTAAAAGCCTCTTGAACTTCGAAGAACGGACTGCTTACCAAGAGGAAGACACGTCGACTCCAGACCAGAAATCGTCCCAGTATGCCCAAGTATCGATGAGATTAGTAGAGAAGAACCACCATGCTGCTGTTGATGGAAATCCCCGTGATTCAACGTACTTGTCTACCAAACTTTCTAAGGTATTAAATAATTCTGTTAACGAAGAATTAGTTAAGGAACTATTCAGTTTGAGTTTGAACCAGGACGATCTCATTGATTCTAATCTTGTAGGTTCAATGAGTAGAAGGAACTTGCGTAGTCAAGTAGAGAATAATATCATCAAAAATCAAGCAATAGTATTGAAAGAATATGCACCAACTATAAAGCAATTTAAAGGTATAGGAAGTAGAATTGATCGTCTCAATTCACTAACTAGTATAAACCAAGACAAGATGAACGATATTGTTAAAGATCTTGCTAGCTTTGATGAGGAGTTCAAAAGCTTGAGTAATGGTAAAATGGAGGTTAAACTAAAGAAGAATTTATTATCTAATTTTAAGAAGAAGTTTACATTGAATGAGTTTGAAGAGTACCTAATCATGAATAATACCGAAGTTAATGACGATTTCTTCAAAGCAATAATGAAATTGGACTCCATAAATGAAAATTCATCCATTCTTTTCTCTATCGAGAACTCCAATCTTGGAGTAAATATGTTGAAGAAGACTTCTAAGCTCGTAGAAAAGTCAAATAATATACTTGCACAGAATATAAGAAGACTGTTGATTCATCCTGTATGGACAAATTCCATTCCTAGACTACGGGTGTTCCATAAATGTCTTAGATTATTGAAAATAAGAAGCGACATTTTATTTGACGAAGTTCTTGAAGGGTTTATAACCGACCGTTCTAAGCTCTTGAATGAAGATTTCAACTCTCAAGTTACTTCATTAAATGCACACGATCCAGTGAGGTTCATTGGTGACCTTTTAGCATATGTGCACTCTATGGTTATCAATGAGATTGAGCTAATGAACTCCCTCTTCAAGATATCTCCGGAGGAACTCGTTGGCCAGACAGACCAGACAGGCCAGACACTGGGCTCGGAAGAGGACACACTCTTAATTGAAGCATCTGAGAACCTCGAAGAATTAGACCAGATAGTTGATTCGTTGTTGAATAAAGTGTTTGATAGACTCTCTAAATTGATCAGATCCAAGATTGAGCAGTTGATTACCATAGAAGTGAAGACGAAGGTAGTATTTCAAATATTCAACCTATTTGATCTATACACCATGATGTTTGAAAAGCTTTTCAAGAACCCTGAAACTTCATTGATCAAGGTTATTAATGAATTACTCTTATTCTCTAGATCAAGATTAAGAGACTTGATAGAGAACAAACTCAAGTCTATAAGAACCAGTAATGCAGCACAACTTGATCTCAATGATGATTTGCAACCACCAGAATGGATTATTGATTTCTATTCGGAGGTCTTACCTCTTATTGACCAATCAAAAATTCACTTCGATTCAATTTTTAAGTATGACGACAAGGAAGCTGAAAAGTTTTTGGAGTTGATTGTGGAAGATCCTATCACCATATTCAATGAACATATCAATAAGAAGCATTTCTCCGAGTTCGAAAAGGCCATTTTTGAGCTTAATTTCACTGATCTTATTTCATCTAAAATTGTCCCAATTAGTTTATTATACAACAAAGAAGCCCATTTGAATCAAAAAATCCAAGAATTAAAAGCCCAAGTAATAAAATTGCAATACTTAGAGATGTTGGAAAGGTGTCATTTGACTGATTTTCAAAATATCATTAATATGATTTTACCTTTCGATGATTCTTTCTTTGATGTTTCAGTCTACCAGCCCATCACTGAAAATAAGATGTTTAATACGAATGAAATAGCCAAAGTCAATAATGCGTTGTCTGAGTATCTCCCTAATTCGTTAGTGGAAGTGCAAAGTAAGTTGATGAAGCTTAATAGTCCGATGATCTTGAATGATATAGTGGAGTCCTTTCTTGTAGATTTTGTTAAGTTTTACTTTAAGTTTAGTATTCTTGTTACTGATTATTTAAAGAGTAAGCTCATATGGTCAGATATGGAAGTGGCTACCTTGTTGGGAATAGAGGATGTTTGGGACCCTGTCAAGGCTCTGTTATCATTAGAACAATGATACTAGATGAGAATGATTGGACTTTATAACTACTTATTCTTTGAATCATAGAATGGCTACTTGTTGTACTTTAGGTCGCCCACTCGATGGCCTTCTGGATAGTCCTTCTGGATAGTCCTTCTGGATGCCCCCTAATGCCTTATCGAGGCGCTGCTGTTAAGACGCCGTTGTTATTACAATAATGTCACATACATTCCTTGCTTCATACTTGATATATTTAGTATCTACATGGCTATACTATACAACATGATCATGATCGTGGCCCTACATGGCCCCCCGCTGAGGCTGCTTCCCTCTACCATACCCATCAATGGCATAGTAATCCATTGGATAAAAGGTATCCCATTTCTTGTCTGCATCAATCATAACCATGGCCTCATAAGGTGTCAATAAAGGCTTGTTGAACGCATATCCCCAATCTATGGAGAGACGCGGACATGCCACTTGGACAAAGGCATCGATATCATTAAACATGGATAATTTCTGAGGAAATATTTCACTTAATATAATCTTGACTACCTTGTAGCCTCTGTTTATGAGCTTTTCTTCCATAGATTTGACAGTGACTGGGTTACCTTGTCTTCCCAAGGCTCCCAAGATCAATCCTATAGTTTTAGCCTCTTTTGCAACTTGTATGGCGTTATCTCTTACTTGAACCAACTGTTCCTGGTCGTAATATTCTCTGGTGAATTTCCTATTGTATGGGTCATAACGGTAGGCGGGGATGTCTGGGTTATGGATCATGGAGCTTTCAAGATGGAACCTACCATCGCCTACATATATGGTAGCATTTATATGGTCTTTATCAAGTCTTGCTGACGTGCAACCTAATACTTCACCTTTGGATAAAGGCTTTAACTGAGGAGGTATCAAGTATATAGGATGATCATCATCGATTTCAAGCTTTGCTTTTGCACTATGAATAGTAGGGTTGAACTGGATAGTTCCAAAAGCAGCTATGTTTGAGTTTTTAGGGAAATTGAGCTTGATAGTATTAATCAAGTGAGTCTCATCAATATTGATAGTAACAAAAATGTAAAGGACTTTGATAGTAGTAACATCGACAGGAACTAAACAAGAATGAGCATAATGAACGATGAAATCACAGTCTAAAGCTTTAGCAGTATAATCATCGATACAACAGGCACCATACGTAACATCTCCCATGACTACTGTTTCCACCAGACAAAATTGTTCTAGAATATCAGATACGATTAATGAATAAATAAGGAGTCCTTCTGGCATCTGAAGAGCGACTCTTTTAGCGCTATGTTTCCTTATATTCCATACTGTTTTATGTATCTCGAAATTATAGTTTGAAGGTAATAATTTAATAGCTTCATTTAGTTCTTTATTATGTAAGATATCTTCAGGTATTTGATTCATGACTCGACTTATAATCTTTGATTTATTGGATTTCACAAGGGAGTTTCCGTCTCCTGTCTTTCTTCCCACAAACCTCCGCCTGGGCTTTGGTTCTGGCTTCTCTTTGATGACTTCTACCATCGTTGATTCTGCTGTCTGGCTAAGCTGCTCACAAAATTGGCGGTATTGCAAGAAAATTTCTGGCTCATCGCAGCGATGCTTACTCCATTCTTCAGTTTACATCAGGACGATGAATTCATATACATTGAAGTTAAGGTGAGTCACATACGGTTCAATGCAAAGACTATAGAGATGACGATAGATAAACAGGTGTTTATCTTCTCATTACCTCCATATTATTTACGGTTAAGACTACCATTTAATTGTATTGATGATGAGAGATCACACTCGCAATTTAAAGATGGGGTTGTTCATATTAGACTTCCTAAAGAGATCAAAGGACAAGTGTTTCCAGATCTAGACTTGACTACCAAGCTACTTGCCCGTACCAACGAAATAGCGGGGGCCAGTGGCGCTGGAGGCAGTGGGGTCAGAGATACGCCCTTGATCGAAGAGATGGACGTAGAAAACGTCAAAAAGGCTCAAGAGTCCACAGGGACCGGAGATGATGCCAGACAGGGTGAGCTCACGGAGGGTGAGAAGTACAACTGGGAGATCAAACAAGAGACTCCTCAGGAGATTATACCATCCAACAAGTACGGGTTCAATAACCTCTATAGTGAGATTATAGCAGTGTCAGTGTCCAATGGGAATGACATTAATGAATTGGCAGACCCTGAAAACACGGCAGAGTCCCAAAGAATCATGGAAAGATTAATAAGAGAAAATATCAAATTTGACCCTGAATATTATGCTATGGATTATTTGATGTCTAAACACCCTATGGAAGATGAAAAGGACTATAAATCACTATTAGAGTGGAAAAATCCAATTACTACTAAGTTTTTAAAATGGTATAAACATTCACAACTTGTACCGGAGCAAGAAAGAGAAAAGATCATGAAAGTTGAATTCACTCAGAAAGAACAAGAAAAGATGATCGATTTACCTAAGAAATCATATATAGTTCTGCAAGAAACCAAGCTTGAGATTCTACTTTTGATCGTTTCTTTACTCTTTGCATATCATTTCGATTTACGAGAAACAGAAGGTGATCACAATATTGAAAGTGCATGGACTATAGGGAAATTAGTACCTCAGTTCAGTTTCTTAGACTCTAAGATTACTGTTGAAGGTCAACTGGACAATAACCTTAAAGCAACCGTAATAACTAGTATGAGACGCTCACTTAGCTATCCTTTACATAGAAACTATGATCTCAGTAAAATAGTCTGGGATGATGTGTATTATAATCTCCGTGGTGGAAAGAGACTAGTACTACAGAGTTTGTTAGACTTGAAGGAACTCTTCAGGTTCCATGATGTTTATTACGTTTATGATAAAATCTGGCTTCAAGATTTGTGTACTTTCCTAATTAGTGATGAAGTACTGGAAATGACATTAAGACAATTAGCACACGATTTGAAGAAGGAAACTGATGCCTTACAGAAGAATATCATTACGTTTGAGAAAGTCGATCCGGAGTATCAGGAACCGGATAGTGATGATGAAGAGGAAGAAGAAGGGGACGAGATGGTCACTTTGAGCATTCAAGAGATCGAACTCATGAGCGAGTGAGTGGGCGAACATGCAGAGACAAGAGGCCTAAGAGAGGAGATAGAATGAACCTGGAAGCAGAGGCAGGAGCAGAAAAGAGCAGAAAAGAGCAGAAAAGAGCAGAAAAGAGCAGACAATAGCAGACAATAGCAGACAATAGCAGACAAGAGGGTAGAAATAATATATCAACACAGTCGCTCATATGTAGAATAATATACCACACACCGCTTTACAAGAGTAAGGACAACAAGCAAATACGTCCCATGGTTAGTTTATATTCTATAATTACCGATCCTAATCCTTATTTAATTTTTCTCCATTGATACATCTTCTTCGATTATTGGTCTTCCAAGGTCTTCACTCCTCCCGAGGTCCACACTCCTCCCAAGGTCTACACTCATGCTATCCGCATTGGACTTATGTCTCTTATGACTGCGATCGGGAGACTCTTCGGGCTGCCAGTGCTGAAACTGAATAATATGCTGAAAAGACGTCATTGACTCTTGCGATGGTGGAAGTTGCAGCCGTTGCAGTCTTTGTAATGGTTGTGCAGGTGCAGGCTTAACTTGCATGGTGGTAGATCCTAGTGTTGATGATTTCAGTGATCCCGCTGGCGTCAGCACAGCTGAACGGGATCTAGAGTGACTAGGACCAGTCAGAGGAGGCCGCACCGGCAGCTTGATAGGTTGTTGAAGCTGAGGAGGTACGTACTGGGAATATTGGTGAGTGTCGATCTTGGATAGGTCTATAG
Organism: Yamadazyma scolyti; assembly: GCA_003707025.2. Taxonomy (NCBI): domain Eukaryota; kingdom Fungi; phylum Ascomycota; class Pichiomycetes; order Serinales; family Debaryomycetaceae; genus Yamadazyma; species Yamadazyma scolyti. The sequence continues at coordinate 291,279 of PPMW02000009.1, forward strand.
GTTTATTACGGATAGTATCCAGGGGCATGGAGTAGTGACGTTGATGTTGAGGCACCAAAGGAACTTTTCGTGGTGGAAATCTGTAAGTTGGAGATGCCAAATTTGCTACGGCCTGAGCACCTAATTTTGCTGGGGAAAGCGGTCTACGAGGACCGGAAGGCCCTGGACCAGCAGGGCCTGTATAAGTGTTCTCTGGGCGGAGTATGGGAGTAGATACAGTCGAAGGGGCTCTTGAATGAGATCCGGAACCAAAACGATAATTTAATGGAAGTGACCCAAAATCCTGGGAGTTGGAACGCGTGTGAGTATGTAGGGGCAGTGACGGTTCTGGATATGAGCACATCTGAGGAATAAGATGAGGCGGAACATTGGCTTGGAGTGCAGTTGTTAGAATAGAGTGATTCTTAGCAGCAACATCTACTTTCATCTGTAGTTGTTTTGTCTTTTCTTGTTCGATTTTGAGCCTTACTAACTCCACAAATGCATGTTCCAGGTACGGAAAGTCGGTTACGTCTATGCCTAATAATGCCAGAACTCTTGCAATAGCTGGGTCGATGGGTTTATTTGTTGATATAGAAGCGCTTGGTGTCTGCGATGGAGATGGCTGAGGCGGAGGAGAATGCCGTGGGGGAGGAGAATGACGTGGTGAGCGAGCCGATGCGGACGGCAGTGTGCTCTGAAACTTATCTATGAGCAGGTTGACGCTCATGGAGGACGACATTGTCATGTATGGTCCGCTGTAGGACTATGAAGGGGTTATTTTTAGTGCGCAGTGCGAGACGTCATCAAATAGCCCTGATCTGGAGCAGATGGGACCACGAGAAGAGAACAGTGGGACTAGGGTGTGCTTGTAGAGCAAGCGAAATCATTAGCAGGGAGAGATTGTAAGAGTTAAAAAAAGATTCGTGAATGAAATCATTGTTGAATTGAAATATGCATCGAACATTTCGTAAAATGAGGCTTAAATTGTCGAGGACACATCATTAAAATGACAGCTTTAGTTGGCAAAATCAACACTTAGCATTACGTTTGAGGAATGAAGGTGGGATATTGAGATCACGGCAAACGGTACAAGGGTCTTCGCTGGTGCTGGCAGCGCAGCTCCTCGTCAGGGCCCACAGGACACCAGGACCCTCTTGACAGGACCCGTCAAGTTTCTACAGGACCCTCTTGACACGTCAACATCTTGACAAGATGGCGTCACCGGCATCACCGGCATCACAGGCTTCACAGCGTCACGGGAGTCACAGGGTAATCACAGGGCAATTCGCTTCACAGGACCCTTGGTGGGTCTCTTGAGGGACTCTTGATACGACTCTTCGCAGGACTCTTGGCAGGTGACTTCGCAGAACTCTCTTGGCAGGCCTCTTGGCAGGACTCTTGGCGGGCCTCTGCGTAGGACTTGGCAGGCCTCTGGGCAGGACTTGGCAGGCCGAGTCTCTTAGTCGAAACAGGACTACATGAAGGGTGAGCTCTCTTAACGGGTCAGCTTTCTTGATAGTCTGACTGACAGGTCAGCCCTCTGACAGGTCTGACAGGCCTCTTTGGTCCTCGTCGCGTCTCTTCACAGGTCCACAGGCCCCACTACGTAATTATTCAGATTGGCCTCCAAGAAGAGACATTAAAGTTACTATCATGCACCGGTAGGCTATCAGAAGTCTTCGACCTTGAAAATCACTTTGCCATCAGCCCGGCGGAGACTTTTCACGTAGGTCTTGAAGTTATTTCTCCAGTCAATGCATTCATCGATCTTAAACTTTAGTTCATTGCGAAGAAAGATGTTCAAACCTTCAATTATCCAGTCTCTCTTAGTAGTAAGGTTAATCTCATCGTAGTAATTATACTTCAAAAAAGAATTAGCCATAGACCTAGACCATTTCAGTCCCCAAGGATTAAATATGGACTGTTCTCCGGCTTGTGTGGAGTAATCAATAAGAGTATCAATACTATAACTTGGCTCTTTAAGACTGAACTTACAGAATGAAACATATGAAGAATTCAAAGTCTTGGGCTTTAAGAGCTTGATGAAAAGTTGCTCTACTATATTACCACTGAACAAGTCTGATATCCTAACATTATCACCAAGGTTCTTCATAGCAGGGATAGTGAGGTAATCAAGCTTCTTATACTTAATAGTAGTTTTCTGTAAGTAATGAGACCCTGTGATATCTATAATCAAATCAAGCTTATAGTCATTCACAGTAGTTCGAGTGATTGGTTGAGAAACATCATTGAATAAAGCTTGCACTAAATCTATGGTCATCAAATCAGGTTTCTTATAGTTAATAGGTACTTTCTCTCCAGGTAATACCAAGTCTTCATTCTGAAGATCATATGAAACCACTTCAATATGACTGCTTGTCTGATAGTATTGGGCTAATTTCTTCACCTCCTTCAAGCTGGACTCTTTAACTACTAAAATCAACCTTAAGCTTGAAAATTCATAAAGGGAAGAGTTCAATAATTGTACTAAGGTGTAGCCTAGATTAGTATCGGCTCCATTGATAAGAATATTAGCACTATTGTTAGTAGGGTTCAAGTGTTGTAATGCTTGCTTGGCTTTACAATAAAGGAGAGGAATAGCAGAAGCTTTGGCTAATGCATTTATGGGTTCTCCAGAGAATTGTTGTTTCTTCAAAGTTGGAGGCGAGTCCACGGGAGAGTCTTCAGGAGAGTCCTCGGGAGATTCGTCACTATCGATTTCAAATGACTTATCGAAGGACAATTTGATATCAACTGATTCGAGATTTTCTAGGGTGGAATCGTCAAGTTTAACGAGGAAATCTTTCAGAGGATTTAGGAGAAGAGTTGATGAAAGAGATCCTTTTCTTCCATAAGGACTAAGAATTCCCGTAACAAAGTCTCCTTTAGCAAAGTCTCCTTGTGCTGTAGACCCAATATCGACTATCTCTCCCGTGAATTCATATCCTAAACCGACCTTCGTATCACTTAAATTGTAGTAGTATTTGTTCAACTTTGAGATGTCAAAAGAATTAAGAGATGCATATTTGACACTGACCAAGATATTATGCTTGGGAATAGGCAATTCTATAGTAGGATAATTGAAGTTGATCTCTGTATCTTTGTTGATCACAGAGATATCTTTAACATGGACTTTTTTCAAGTCTCCCAAGATCTTAGTGGGCTTATGGACCTTTACGGGGGTTGTGCTAATGGGCTTGGGGGACTTCTTCTTCTCGAGGTACAGCAATTCTGGGGGTATCCTCTGGAACGGGTCATTCTTTCGTTTTTGCTGCTCGATTTCATGGAGGTGTTTGTGGTGGTCTTCGAGGTCGGGGAGCGGTGCAAAGCCGACAGACTTGCGTGGTTTGGTAGCAGGAGCAGCAGGAGCAGCAGGAGCAGCAGCAGCAGCAGCAGTAGGGGCAGAGCTTGCAGTGGAAACAGGCTCAGTGGGATCAGTAGGCCCAGGCTCAGTAGGCCCAGTAGGTTCAGGCTCAGCAGTCTCAGGTTCAGCAGTCTCAACAGGCTCAGTAGGCTCAACAGTCTCAGGCTCAGCAGTTTCAACAGTCCCAGGCATGTCAGTCTCAACAGTCTCAGGCTCAATGGCAGGATCGGACATGGTAACAGGGGGTAATACAGGTTCACACTAATGGCAAGCAACGGTCGTGGTCAAGTTCGGCGTGTGCAGTGGCAGAGGTAACTCTCAGTAGCTCTCTCAGTTCAAGCGCAGTTCAGTAGGTCTCAGTAGGTTCGGAAGCAACGGTAGTACCAAGATCTAGTAGGTGACAATCACAGCAGATTCAGGGATATGACAATGGCAGTAGTGCAGTTGTGTAGCGGTGCAGTGGTACAGTCTGTTCTCAGTAGCGATCTATCAACTTCTCGCTCTGCGCTCTGCGCTCCAGTCGCTCTGCGCGACTGGGCTGCTCTCAGCGGCCTGCGCGTCGTCTCCTCTCAACTATGTGGATCACGGTGGTCGGTGCATACGTCTTTTCCCTCCTTGTAAGCCTATGGGGAATCCAATTCCATATCAACTTATTCCAGCACCCTGTGTACTTTCTGCTTCCCATCCTTTTGGCAGTATTTATCCCGGTATCGATCATCTTTCTCGTGCCGCTAGATTATGTGTTACACAACTCATCTAATGATATCATTTGGTTCAGTTTACCAGACAAGGTGATCCTTATTCTATGGAAGACCAAGTATTGGGTGACCTTCTTACTTACATGGTTGGTGTTACCTGTTTTACAAGAGTTCTATAAGTCAGGTCACTATAAGAAGTACGACAAGTTAGTTGAAGCTTTGAAGAAGAATCTTCGATTTCAAGTCATGATGTTAGGTATCTCGTTCCTTGGAGGGATATATTTGCTATTAGAAGCAGGATTATCATTTGGTCATATGAAAATGATGATAATTGCTCTATCCCATATCTATGCATTGATCTTAGCCTTGTGGTTAATGTCTCATGGCTTAGTTAATATCCCTAGGAATAAATGGAGTTTTGGGAACTTACAGACCAATCTCAACTTTTACTACTTGAAGGTCCCCAAGCTTATTGACGATTTAGAGGACTGTAAGATCGCTTTTAAGGAGGATATCCTTCAAGTCATTATTCTATATAGGAACGTAGGCAACGATCTTAGGTTCAGAGATTGGATCTATGGGTTGTACGATAAGGTTCCTGGTGAGCTCCGCGAGGTCATGGAGTTGCAGGTGGGAAATTCACCCCAAACAGACAATCAGAGCGTCACAGAGGAAAGGATGACGAAGCTCTCGGCTCGTTTCTCCTCCAACCTATTCAAACTCACGGCCTACGAGTCGGAGTTCAGAGAGATCTTCAACCAGATCATCTTACTAGAAGACGTGACTACAACTTCCAGTACCAACCCTGTCTTTAGAACAGAAGGTTCACTCTCTCCAAAGTCTAGATTCGTCTACTACTACTATATCAATCCTGTACTCAATAGATTATATGCTATTATACTATTTATAATGGCTGGTATTGTGATAGAGTCAGAGTTATTTCATTCAACTAAACTTTCCCTTATAAATGTCATCTTCACTAACATCAACCATAATTTAGTTCAGTTCTTCATCTGCTGTATGATCTTCTCATTCATGTTGATATGTTCATTGAACTCATTGACAAAGTTGAAGATCTTCAATATGTATCATTTAGTGGCCCACAAATCAGCTCCAAGTTCTGCGTGCTTTTATTCTACTTACATTGCTAGATTAACTATTCCCCTTTCTTATAATTTCATTACTTTATTCGTTTCAAGACTGTCAGTATTTGAAGATTGGTTTGGTAAATCCATTCACTTGACTGGGTTCTTTAACTTCTTGAACAATTGGATTCCAAGACTCGTCTTATTACCAATCATTTTAGCCGTATTCAATGTGTATGATAAACTCAAAAGAAGGCTCGGACTCACTTCAGATTTATATGATTCGTTTGGGTTTGATGATACTGAAGGAGATCCTGAGAATCACAATAATAAACGTAAGGATATGATCATAGTTGAAGCTAAGAGAATCATTGCTAGAGAGTATAATAAGACTCAGACCGCACGACCATTCAATTTACAACGAGCAGCAGACACTAATTACGAAACTAACAGAGCTACGTTTGAACAGTCTTTGACAAATCGTATAGATTACGATGAGTATCAGGCCCAGCCAGAATCGATTTGGAACAGGGTTGGTGCTAGGGTCAGTAGGTGGAGACAGGGCTGGGGAGGAAACGGATATCGCGATGAGCCATTGATGGAGCCATCCCGGGAGACTCTGACCGATGTGCCCTTGGACCGGTTTGAATACGATGACGATGCTGACGACACGCTTATTCTCTAGGTGTGCTCGAGACACGCTGAAAGATACCCTGTTGTGGCACTCTCCTCAGATCAGTGACAGACAATGGGAGAGATGGCATACGTTCTTAATGAATCCACTGAAGTAGAATACTGTCGAGAAAGTTTACAATGATTGATTGCGGGAAAAGGTTTCTTAATGATTCTCAGGAAGCAATGATGATCTCGAGTAATTGAGCATCAGAAAGGTCTATAGAGGCTGGCCTGGTAGCGAAATTATGCGGACATACCTATTCTCTAGGATCCTAGGGTGGTACCCCCCAGAGAGGCTTCGGAAGAACCTTTCACAGGATGAACCGCAGATTAGACAGCTATTGGCAGGTCGAACTGGCCGTGGGTAATCTCCAGTAGAGAGAAGAACGAAAAGACCATTGACCAGACAGCCATTGCCATCGACTAACTGAAGACTTCTCGACCAGCCAGACTGTGATAGGCAGATTCGAGCTGGCGGTGGGTAATAGAGAGAAGAACGAGAAGACAATTGACCAGGAAGGCCAAAGGTTCTCATACGACGGTGAACTGTACGCTTATCTGGTACTTTCCCTGGACCCTGGTTCTCTTGGGTAGACAATGAATAAGGCCTGTCAAAGCTCTCAGCCCGCTAGCCAAAGATCTCCGCCACTCTACGCTGCTGACTCGAAACTCTCTGTCTACGTCCTCTCTACGTCCTCTCTACGTCCTCACTCCGTCCCAGCCCATCAAGCTTCTCCGGGCTCAGCGCGATCAAATTTCAATGAGCACATGCACCATGACAGGCATTGCAAAGGGAGGCATTGTGAGTGCCACAAGAGGCATACGGGGAAGACAAGGGGTATGGGGCGCACTGGGAGGCATGGGGTGGGGCACGGTAGGACGAGGCACCCGCGGGCTCTCGGATCTGGTGGTGTTCACCCCCCTAGACATGCTGCAGGCCGGCAAAGTGCCCAACAAGATAGGCAAGCTACGGGTGCCATTGCTAAAGAGTCCGACCCATCTAGGCCACTACACGTCGCGGGTGAACCGGTTGTACAACGAGGATAAGTACAGCGCCGGGGTGTTGGAGTTGCAGGGCCAGACGGTGTTCAATTTCAGTATATTCGATGGACACGGTGGAGATGAATGTTCGATGTACCTTAAAGAGAACTTGAGTAAGGACATAGAAGAGGCCAATGAGCTCGTGGAGGATGACAGTAAACGAGACGATCTCATTAAGAAGTACTGGAAGAATATCGGAGGGTATTGGAGACGATGGTATAAACATAGAAAGGATAATTTTGTCAAAATGTGTAATGCCAATGGGGAGGTTCAATTGACAAATTTGGATATAACCGATGATTTGAACCTCCGGTTACCGGTAAGCTTCCTCAATTGTGACTATAAGTTCTTTGAGACCGAGGCTAAGTCTGGGTCTACATGTACAACCGCATTGATCAGGACGGTTTACTCTGACTCAGAGAAGCTGTTTAAGCCAGTATATGAAGATTATTACTTCAATAGGAACACCATCTCTAAGTTGTCTATAGCTCATGTGGGCGACACCAAGGCTATCATCGTAGATAAGTACGGAGAAGCCCATGCCTTGACTACTGATCACCATCCTTCTAACCCCATTGAAGCTTCTAGGCTCAGAAAGTATGCTGCAAACTTCTTCATGACAGACTCGTTTGGAGAAGAGCGATTCATAGCATTGGCAAACACCAGGGCTTTTGGTGATGTGAACTTCAAGCAGATGGGCGTGACTGCTGAACCTGATCTTATAAGCTTGATTATAGGAGATTACACCACTGTTCACTCCAAATTGTCCAAGCAAGAGATCCAGCAATACACAATTGGGGGCATTGGTGGTGACGAGAGTTTCTTGCTCTTGTGCAGCGATGGAGTCGCCAATGAGATCACAGACCAAGAGGCAGCGGATATAGTGATGAACACCTTCAATATGAAGGGCCATAAAACTGCGTCTCCCCAAATGTGTGCCGAAGAGGTCATAAAGTTTGTTGAGTATATAGGAGGCGACGACAATGCTACGTGTCTTGTGGTTCGTCTTAACGGATGGGGGAAGTGGCCTATCAAGGATAGGACCGGTGGTCTTCGCCAGGAGCGGATGGAAGATTCGTTCCGGCGAGAGGACCGGGGATGAGGAGCTCTGGAGCTCTGAAGAGCTCGGAGTGAGAAGTGATGCAGGGAGTGATGCAGGGAGTGATGCAGGGAGTGATGCAAGCGATGCAAACGATGCAAGCGATGCAAGTGATGGAAGCGATGCAAGTGATGCAAACGATGCAAGAAGCGATGCAAGAAGAGATGCAAGAAGCGATGTTGCGTGAGGGAGATAGAGTAGAGTACGAGCAGAGGGCAGGGCATGAGGGGAGTAGATCCACAGATGGAGATAGTACTAGAATATACAGAGGTCGTTATAAAGGTATAATATACGATAGACTAAAGAGATGAGAGGAATAAAAGTAGAATAAGAGTAGAGACAAGCGGAGAGAGGAGAGACAGAACAGAGACAGAACAGAGACAGAACAGAGACAAGAGACAAGAACAGAGACAGAACAGAGACAGAACAGAGACAGAACAGAGACAGAACAGAGACAGAACAGAGACAGAGCAGAGACAGAACAGAGAACAGAGACAGAGCAGAGACAGAGCAGAGACAGAACAGAGACAGAACAGAGGCAGAACAGAGGCAGAACAGAGGCAGAACAGAGGCAGAACAGATAATACAGACACAACCGTACATTCTATTTACACTAGTTCTTACTAAACTGGTAGGTGAACTCACTAGTTCTTACTAAACTTGTAGGTGAACTTCTTCCTAGTAGGCACAAACTCTCCAAGCTTGTTGCCCACCATGTCGTCGCTGATTTCAAGCTCGACGTACTCTTTTCCATTATGTACCTGGAACTTGAGCCCCACGAACTGTGGGATTATGGTACAACTTCTGGCATTGGTTCTAATGGGTGCTCCGGTCTTCATCGCCTCCCCTATGGGTAATGGTACGATGTGAGGGCCCTTCCACGCCGATCTGCCTAGTAAGCTTAATGCTGCCTTCATTGAAATTTTTGCGCTCGCACAGTAATGTTTGCACAGAGATTTGACCCCAGTGCCAGAAAGCGGCGGTTGGAGAGGGATGACAGTGAAGGGTACAGTGAGGGCGACAGTGAAGGTGTTGGGAGTGGAAGTGACGTGGAGATGAGGAGTGAGAGTGGGAGTGAGAGTGGGAGTGAGAGTGGGAGTGAGAGTGAAGAGAGTGAGAGTGAGAGCGATGAGAGCGATGAGATGACAGGCGTAGGGGGAAAAGATGGAGGTGTGGGAGGAACACAGGCCAAGACGCTCGCAGACGATGCAGACGCTACAGACGCTACAGGTTCTGCAGACGCTACAGGTACTACAGGTACTACAGGCCCTACAGACGCTACAGACGCTACCGGTGCTACAGGTACTACAGGCCCTACAGGATCCCCGGGACCCACAAACACCAAGCACACCAATGTCTTGCAGAAGTTCAAAAAGAGCGTGGCTGTACAGCGGCCAGAGCAGCCAGAGCAGCCTCAGCCAGAGCAGCTAGAGCTCCATAGCATAGCTCCAATGCCACAGCCAGAACTCCCCAGAGACAAGAGGCTCCGCCTCAGTGCCAGCAGCAACTTGAACTGGCTAGCAACTCCCATTTATGCATCACCTGAGCATACTAAGCCATTTACCGAATTTGGCTTATATGAAACTCTTGAGTCTAATCTTCGAGAAAACGGGTTCACAGAAGCGTTCTCGGTCCAGGCGAGTGTGTTGGAGCTTCTTCTTGGGGACATCGGTGAAAATAAGTTGAAACCAGACTCTAATGGTGATATTCTTGTTAATGCTAGTACAGGGTCTGGTAAAACATTAGCATACCTGATCCCAATTATACAAGCATTGATACCACGGATAGTTCCAAAGGTTCGTGCTATTGTGCTTGTTCCTACCAAGCCTTTGATCAATCAAGTCAAGCACACATTTGGTGTGTTATCCGCAGGAACTAATCTTTATGTAATGAGTCTTAAAAGTGACATTTCTATCAAAGAAGAAGGAGAAAAGTTGGTTAAGAATGAACCTGATATATTGATAAGTACCCCAGGTAGATTAGTTGAGCATATCAACAATGGTAGTCTTGATTTGAGGAATTTACGGTATTTGGTCATTGATGAAGCTGATAGACTTTTGAACCAGTCTTTCCAGAACTGGAGTAGGATCGTTATAGGGGCAGCGGAGCCTGGAGGGCTTGCCAATAGCAAGAGCCCCGCGGACTCTTGGACGCCGAGGGTGCAGAAGTTGGTGTTTTCAGCTACTCTTACGACGGATGCAGGTAAATTATCGCTACTTAAATTCTATAAGCCGAGACTAGTTATAGTGAATGACCAAGAACAGCTTGTGAATGAGATGTTCTCTATTCCAAGGACGTTGACGGAGTATGTGCTTAAGTATGGAAGTAATAAGAGCTCATTGAAGCCGCTATTACTATTACAATTCCTCATACAATCCAATAAACTTGGCAATGTCCTTATCTTCACTCTGTCCAACGAAGCTAGTATCAGATTGACTAAGCTTCTTAGCATTATGAGTAGTAAACTCAAGCTTAATATCACCATTGAGTATCTTAACTCGATGAATAATTCTGCACAAGTTAGAGGAAAGATTCTCAAACGGTTCCAACAAGGGATGATTCATATTTTGGTGGTAACAGACTTGATAGCTAGAGGTATTGATATTACCAGTATCACCGATGTCATTAACTATGACTTACCGAACTCTTCGAGAGAATACGTGCATAGAGTTGGAAGAACTGCTAGAGCTAACATGAGTGGTAACGCCTATAGTCTTGCATTTGGAAAGGGAGAACAGAAGTGGTTCAGCAAGTTGATGAGGGATGTCAATAGGGCTGGGGAGGTGACGGTGGTGGAGCCCGAGGTGGAGGTGGACAAGGAGATGTATCGGGAGGCCTTGGAGGAGATGAGATCTCTAGTTTGAGAGGTAGCCCGCTGTTGTCTAAGTTAGGAGAGTGTAGGCTGATGGAGACCGTGAGACCGTGAGCTTGGAGATATAGAGCTGGAGCGTGAGCTTAGCTAGTGAGAGCTTATGAAAGAGATGATAGAAGAGGAAGTACCTCGCAAGACCTCGCAGACCACCTGAGACCTGAAAGAAGTCTTGAGGAAGACGTCAAGACGTGAGGTGAACCATACCGTGCCAGGCCACCGTGTAGCATAGATAATATACTCGCCGCCTCTGCCTAAATCTCTGCTCATCTCTCGCTCATCGGGCTCACTGCGAAGCAATCTTTAATGAGCTTGGAGGATTTGGGGGTGACTATCGTGGCCCAGGATGACTTAGAGACCAGCATCACCAAGAAGGCAGACGAGGCGTTGAAGGCCAAGGATAAGGAGCTTGAGGAGAAGCGTCTTGCCAAGACGCACAGGGAGATGGCCAAGGTGGCACATAAGATTTCCATACTTGAGAAGAGACTTGGTGATCCCAGGACGAAGATCTTGCAGAGGAAGCAGATCAGAGAGGAGATAGCGTGGTTCCGGGAGCACGAGCTAGCGCCTCTTCAGCGAGATGTGGATGATATCAATGAGCGTCTCCAGCAGACAGAGGGTGACCAGATGGCTGATGAGACAGAGCGGGATTACTTGGTAAGAATAGGCCGGATCACCGCCTTTGGTAACGAGACCAAGTTTGATGAGGGTGGGAGCCACGACGGCGGGAGCCATGAGGATTGGAGCCTCCAGGGTGGAAGCCACGAGGCCCGGAGCCATGTGAACTTGCGCCGCCCTGGGTTTAGAGACACAGGCACCGCAGGGAATGTAGAGACAGGCACAGGGAAACTAGAGACTTCAGAGAACGCAGAGACGGGGGAAGTGGAGACCGCAGAGACAGGGGAAGTGGAGACCGCAGAGACAGGGGAAGTGGAGATAGAGAAGGAAGAGGACGGGGACGAAGAAGAGGACGAAGAAGATTATGTGATGGAAGAAGAAGAGGAGCCTATCGTGGTGGGTGCGTTGGACGTGGGGCTGGACGTGGAGCTGGACGTGGGGCTGGACGAAGAGGATTATGGCGACGACGGCGACATGGCCCAGTACACCAAGCGTCTTGACCTATGGAAGAAACGACGTGCTCAGCTGCGTGGGTCTGCAGCCTCTGCAGCCTCTGACCCCGACGAGCAGTTCAGGCCGCATCCTTCGATAGCCGACTCCCACTTGGACGACCGCTTCAAGTTGCCCGGTGATATCTACCCGCTGCTCTTCGACTACCAGAAGACATGTGTGCAGTGGCTCTGGGAGCTCTACAACCAGAAAACAGGCGGAATAATAGGCGATGAAATGGGTCTTGGAAAGACGATTCAGGTGATCTCTTTTCTTGCCGGATTGCACTACTCACAGCTCCTAGACAAGCCCGTATTGATCGTAGTCCCAGCCACCGTGCTCAACCAATGGGTGAAGGAATTTCACCGGTGGTGGCCTCCATTCCGGTGTGTAATCTTGCATAGTATTGGTAGTGCCATGGGAAAGAAAGTTGATGAGGTGAAGATGGAAGAGTATCTTCTGAATGGAGGGTCTATCAAAGGAGTTAGTGGACAAATCAATGCCGAAGCCGTGGTGAAGTCTGTTCAAGGGCCTCAGGTTTTGATCACTACTTACGTAGGACTTCGCATCTACTCCAAGCAATTACTACCCAAAAGCTGGGGGTACTGTATTCTCGATGAAGGGCATAAGATCAGGAATCCCAATGCTGAAATCTCGTTGTTGTGTAAGCAGGTCCGTACACATAATAGGATCATACTCAGTGGTACACCTATTCAAAATAACTTGATAGAATTATGGTCATTATTTGATTTCGTGTTTCCAGGAAGATTGGGAACACTTCCCATATTTGAACAGCAGTTTGCAATCCCTATAAATATGGGAGGATATTCTAATGCTACTAATTTACAAGTCCAGACCAGTTACAAGTGTGCCATGGTATTGAGAGACCTCATATCACCATACTTATTGAGAAGGTTAAAAAGTGATGTAGCCAAAGATCTTCCTAAGAAACTGGAGATGGTGTTGTTCGTCAAGCTAACACAGTATCAACAAGAGATGTATGAAAACTTCCTAAAGAGTGAAGATCTCAATGCCATCATGAAAGGTAAAAGAAATATGTTGATGGGCGTTGATATTCTCCGGAAAATTTGCAACCATCCCGATTTAGTCAATAAGAACACAACCCTGCCAGGATATGGTGATTCTAGGCGATCTGGTAAACTTGAAGTAACTAAGAAGTTGGTGGAGTCGTGGAGAGGACATAAGACGTTGATCTTCTGTCAGACCCGTCAAATGTTGGATATAATTGAAAAAACGTTTTTAGACGAAACTTATCTCCGAATGGATGGAACTACACCAATTGTAAGAAGACAAGGATTAGTTGATAGCTTCAATAATGATCCTAATATTAGCCTTTTTCTCTTAACTACAAAAGTTGGAGGGTTAGGGATCAATTTAACAGGAGCTGATAGAATAATTATTTATGATCCAGATTGGAATCCTTCAACTGATATGCAAGCAAGAGAAAGAGCATGGAGACTTGGACAAACAAAAGATATTGTGATCTATCGATTAATGATAGCAGGATCAATAGAAGAGAAGATCTATCATCGTCAAATCTTCAAGACCTTCCTTACAAATAAAATTCTCAAAGATCCTAAACAACGTAAATTTTTTAAGATGCATGATTTACATGATTTGTTTAGTTTATCGATTTCTGATGAATCAGAGACTTCCAAAACATTTAACATGGATAATGATGATTTGAATCAAGTAGCAAAAATGATGGGAGTCTCTAAAATGGATGAATTTCATGAAGAAGAGAAAAATCAAGAAGATGAGATCATGGAAGGAATCTTTGCCAACTCCAACGTTCATTCAAGACTTCAACATGATGATGTAATTAATAGAGAAGATCTGGGGGTCCAAAAAGAGGTAGAAAACATAGTCAATAACCTGATAAAACTTTTAAATGAGTCCAGGAAGCTTGCCCGCAAGAATAAGATTGGCACTCCCACTTGGACCGGTCGCTTTGGCAAAGCAGGCCGGGAGCAACCCGGGCGGTCACAAGCCAGTCGCTTTGGTAAAGCCAGCGGTAAGGGTTTGGGAAGTAGAGCCATTCTAGATGGAATTAAGAAAAAAACGTCATTGTCGCAAACTCTGCAGGCTCTGCATGGTGCTCTGCATGATGCGCCGGAAAAGCTGCCGGAAAAGACGCCGGAAAAGACGCCGGAAAAGCACCTCGTAAACGAGGTCGTGCGAATGTTCGACAATCATGCCAAACGAACACTGGCACAAATCTTGACTAATCTCAAAGGACAAGTAGACCTTAAGGATAAACAATCAATGGCAATTGTTAGAGGACTATTAAAAAAAGTATGTAATTGGCACCCTGGTGAAAAAGTATGGACGTTAAAGAAGGAATTCACTGACCCGCTTATGTAAGTTGTATAGAAGAAAAAAACAAACTAGGAAGTTTAGGGATTTTAGTTACGAAAATTCTCATCTTGAAATTATGGCCATGCATGGCGTATGGCGGTAATTCTACTGCCATTCCAGAACCGAGAGTACCTTTTGCCGACGTTCCGCAGCTTCGAGCGTCCGAGCTCGACTGAGCTTCGACCGGAGCGAGCAATGACGGTTGGAAGTAGTCGGATCTTGGAGCGGAACTTCGAGCGGAGGGAGGCGTCAGCAAGTGGTCGGTTCTTAGAGGTACCAGAGACGCCAAAGACGCCAGAGAGGCCAGAGAGGTACCAGAGGGTAACCAGAGGGTAACCAGAGAGTAACCAGAGAGGCGACTACCATAGCAAGTACACAATACACAAACAGGGCACTGGGACACATGAGAGTGGTGCTCCGCTCGAAGTTCCGACTCCCGCACCGCTCGACTCTCGTACCGCCGGATCGACCGCGGCAACAGCCTGAAACTTGCAGTGAGCTCAGTACACCATGAAGATGAAGTTCATTGACGGATGTCCTCCGCCACGAATTCCGACGTGCCGCTGTCAACTAACTGTCCCCGGAATCAAGCAGGGCCCGCTAGCCAATACTGCAGCCAGACCATGGAAGCATGTGCTTATACTTAGTCATGGATTTAAGCTGGTGATGGATCTACCGCCTAATATCTACGAGAAGGGATCCATGGTTCAGCAGCTTCGGGATAAGTATATATCGCGACGCAGTCCCAACCATCCGGTGCTTTTCTCGCATATCTTTCTCGAGAACAAGGCGGATACGCCGCAAGACGGCAATGAACTTGTCTACATCATGCCTGATAACTTGAGAGTAGAGTTCGGCCGCGATCAGCTCTCGGCATTTAACGACAAATACCTCGTACCGCCGCACTTTGTTCCAGCGTACAACCCGTTTGCCCAGGCCCGACCCGCTGCCCAGGCCTCCGCTGTCCAGGCCTCCGCTGCCCAGGCCGCGCCCACAGCGTCCACTGTGCATGGCCTGGAGAGAATGGCCGAGTCCGCGCTCGCGGGGGCGCTTTTCCTCGCCTGCGGGCACAACTCGCGAGACGCACGGTGCGGTTATCTCGCACCACACTTGGTCAGGGAACTAGCAGAAATGCACCAGCATGGCGCACTACAAGGCGACAGCTTCGGCTATATTTCACATATCGGCGGACACGCCTACGCTGGTAACATGATTGTATATCCGGAAAACATCTGGTATGGACGAGTGTTCCCAGAACATGTCCAGGGCATAGTCAGTGCATACAGGGACAATAGCATTGTTCGGGAACACTACCGAGGGCCTATAGACTAGAGTAGTTGCCCCCGTAAACCTACCTCGCAATCAGCCGGTCACAGTTGCGAACAATAAGAATTTCACCTACAAACCATGCCCCGCCCGGCCACTCGTAAATCCCTCACGTCCTTCTCCCCACTTCCCCTGTCTCCTCAATCCTCTATTGTCCCTTCTCCCACCTCTCTTCACCTCTCCCCTATCATCCCTCCCCTCTATCGCCCCTATCGCCTCGCCTCTATCGCCTCGTCCTGGAAATCTTCACCAGATTACCGCATCTGCAGCACCTGCGCGTTGCTCCTGCATCTGCCGACCTGCACTGCTCCTGCACCGCTCCTGCACCAGCTGCCGGCGTGCAGCAGCTATAGTTACGTGCCCCTGTCCACCATCCCAAGGCGGTAATACCTAATCATGCCCCTGCACATGACCTGCGTCATACCGTCCATATGTGGAAATTTAAAATTTTACGCATTTTTGTGTGTGGTGCATCTTTTCACGAAATATTTTTGAGAAAAGGATTATAAACAACGAGACAAAACTTTGAGAAAATTTTTATTTAAACACTTGTACCATAACTGCAATAAGCGCCAGGAACCGGCAGATAGTAACTGTATATTACCCACTGTATTTTATAACGTTTGTCATATGTCAAGTCTAGAGAGCTCGTCGAGAATGAACCTGACAGCGGGCAATACCAACGCCCTGACCACCAACAACAATGGCATAAGTTCCTCAGCAGTCACCGGGCCTGAGAGTGCGGTAGGAGTCAGCGGCGTGGGCGCGGGAGTGGGCGCGGGAGCGGCCCCGGCGGGAGACTACAAGCTTTATCAACAGCAGACAGGCGGGTCCACCCCGGTGCATCATCTGCCCCTGCACGCCATTCCCCTGCTCAATAGCTTGCCTCACAACCACAGCCATAATCCGCTTTATCAGCAGCCCATGGGACTTCCTGCACAGCCTCAGCAATACCGCTATTATGGCGACCAGTACCAGTACTACCAGGGCGCTCCGGCAACCAATGCCACCTCCACTAACGGACCTGCGGGTCCTAGGGGTGCTGCAGGCCCCGCGGGCCCTGGGGGTCCTGCCGCTGCTCAAGGCCCTCCGGGAGCGGCTCCTGGAGCGGCTCCAAACCAGTACCCTTACTACGTCTATAACCAGCAGGCGACCTACCCCTACAACTACTACCAGAGCCAGGCCCAACCAGCTGGTGCGCAGGCCCAGCCGCCGCGCCAAGTGCCGCCACTCAACGCAGGTCCCGCGCAGTCTGCTGCGGGCCAATCAGGACCTGCAGCTACGAACGGCGCCAGTGGTGCCAATGGCTCTAATGCAGGTGGTGCAGCTGGTGCAGCTGGTGCGACCTCGGGCGCAGGCAGCGATGCAAACCACGGCGCTGGTGCTGGGCATGGCGCCGCCCCAGAGCTTGCGCTGACGGTTGGTCAGTACCAACCTCCAGGCATTCGTCCTCGTGTAACAACCACAATGTGGGAAGATGAAAAGACCCTTTGTTACCAGGTGGATGCAAATAACGTGTCGGTGGTGCGCCGTGCCGATAATAACATGATCAACGGTACCAAACTTCTTAATGTAGCGCAGATGACTCGTGGCCGGAGAGACGGAATCCTTAAGCTGGAGAAGGTGCGTCATGTAGTCAAAATCGGGCTGATGCACTTGAAAGGCGTGTGGATTCCGTTCGAGAGGGCCCTCGCTATGGCCCAGCGTGAAGGAATTGTCGACCTCTTATATCCGCTCTTCGTTCGAGACATCAAGAGAGTGATTCAAACCGGAATCCTGCCGCCAAAGCCTTCGACCATGTACTACGACCAGAGCCAAATCGCAGGCCAGAGCGTCGGCCGCCAGTTGTCAGGGTCCGCACCACCATCGTCGCAGTACGCAGGTGCGCTCCCCAACCCACCCCAGCAGTCCCACCAAGAACAGGGCGGTAATGGGGCCAGCGGTGCGGGTGTCGGTGCCCAGTCCCAGCATGGCCAGCCGGTGTACGGGTACCAACAATACTACCCCGCTAACACCGGTCAATACTATGCATACAACGGGTATTCGTATAATAACCAGGTGTACCCGTATCAACAGTACGCCACGAAGCCCAAAGACGAGAAGGATGAGGGTAAGAAGGATTAGGAACTCACCCTGAGGCAGCGAAGAGTCGGGCAAGGAGCCGGGCGATAGGAGCCGGAGCTGGGCGATAGGAGAGCCGGAGCTGGTGAGCTATGAGAGCTGGTGAGCTACGAGAGCTGGTGAGCTAGGGAGCTAGGGAGCTAGGGAGCTAACGAAAACTTGTCCCAAGGCACTCCACAGCGGATTTCAATTCCATTTATGTATTTATAGATGAGCAATGTACGCTCTAGCGAGACTGCGAGACAGCGACACTGTGAGCGCAGAGCTGGCGAGACTTGGTGACACCTGGCGCGAGCTGGTGCGACACCTGGCCAGACATCTTTGCCTCTCTCAAAAGCTGCGAGGCTCTGGAAACTTTCTGTATCCCTGCGTCGTAATTGCATGGATTCCATACGGGACCAATATCACACGATCATGCCAAGGGTTTATGCATCACTACGTCGGTGTTGCGAACTCGGTGACAGTTAGTTTCCATGCATAGCGACTGTTGAATTTTAGCGCCGAGAATATACGGTAATACGGTTTCTGTGCACGTCGGTCGCGACGTACCGGCATAACTGCCGGTACGTCGTCTAGATCGACAAGTGTCAAGTTAAACTTTATTATGTCCGATCCCCACAGGATTTTCATCGATCGTTATCATGAATGGTTGTCACGGATGGTTGCATGGACGGTTGCATGGATGGTTGCCGAGAATGCACCCGAATCGGTGCTCGGCCTGGGGAGGGGGATCTAGGAAATGACAGTCCGTCGGGATTTTGAAGGCAGGATGGCCGCATTATGCATGGCATGCATAAAAAAAAAAAAGAAACCTGCCCGGAATTTGTGCATGGTGCATGACCTTTTTTTTAGTGAGAGAAACTTCGCTATGGTTATGAGGATCTAATTAGTGCAGGTTGGGATCTTCGTTAATCTTGCACAGCATTGCGTGTTCTCTTGCAGGGACGACTGCTGCACCTGTTATAATCGATTTCCGAGTTATAATCACATTACATGGGGACACTGTGGCGGTATCTTCGCATCGTCTTGGCGGCTACAGTCGGCGAGTTTAGCGAGTATCAGCAGGGGAATGACGTGGTGATTAAGCTTTTACTGTATACACAATAGGGGTCAACCCACAATCGGCAAGGCATCTTTTTGAAGGCACATGCATAATTAGGGCCCTCACGATCTAGATCGTAGAGCATTGGCGAATTATTAAACACTTATGCACGATTATGCACCTGCCTTCTTGCCGAGCAATAAGGGGGCAGCCACGCTGGGTGGTGGTGTTGGTGGCGCCGGTGGTGCTGGTGGCTCCAGTGCTACTCGTGGTACACTCCCCTCTCTACACTGCGTGGTGCATATGCATGCATGGACTAGGAATGCATAACATCTGCACACTTGACATGCACTATCTTCACTGTATTCCTCTACATAAACGGCTACTACTCTATACAATCTGCGTCTGGCGTCTCCTGCACCTCCTTCACACCCTTCTCTCGCTACTGCCAGACCTCCTACCCCCCTTCTCTCGCTACTGCCAGACCTCCTTCACACCCTTCTCTCTCGCTACTGCCAGACCTACTCGCCAGATCTACTCCTACGCCCCGCCAGACCTGCGCCAGATCTTTGCCAGACTGCGCCAGACCTACTCGTCCTTGGAGGGAGGGACAGCGGGGTTCAATGCGTCGTAGCTTCTTTGCAACCCTTCGATCTGGCTCTTCAACGCAATGATCTCCTTATCTTTAGCAGTGATCTTCTGCCTGAAGTCAGCAGAGCCTGTGGCGCTACCTGTGGCACTGCCAGCACCAGCACCAGCACGCAACTTGTCTTCCTTGGCAACCAATTTCCTCAAGATGGTGCTTACAGTGTATATAGCAAGCTCAAGGTATAAGACAGCACCACTGATGTATAAGTTTCTCTGAGAGTAAAACTTGGAAGCCAATTGCTCATGGGAGATATGGTTAACATAGTAGGGGTTCTTTAAGAAGTCTAACCGTCTAAGTTTGTTAACACAATCGACAAATTGAAGTCCTAACACTGCACTAAGGAATACCACACCAACTTTATAATTGCTGTTGTTAGAAAGAACATCAATTAACGAAACGAGCTTACGGCGAACGGCGTGGGGAATGGGGAGTACCATGATGGTGAGAGTCGCCATCTCCACCACCAATACCGCAAACACGATGGTCATCTGAACTGTCATGGTAATTTGGCTGAGAACTTCGAACGAAGTGAGAAGCGCAGCAGCGGCAGGGCGAGCGTGGCACCGCGAGCGACGCAGTCAGGCAGAGCGGCACCGAGCGTGGCGGGAACGCGGTACAGCGGGCGCGGAACCGAGCGACGCAGTCAGAGCGGCGACGCAGATCGACGCAGAGCGGCGTATGCATGCATTGGCATGCGTAGACATGCATTTGCAGGCGAGAAGCGAGGCTACGCAACGCAAAGAAGAGCTTCAGAGCTTCGAACGGAGTGAGAGGTAAGGGAAGTGTGACGGTGGTAGAAAGTGGAAAAGTTAGCAAGAGAAGTGAGAGCTTAGCGGGAACTTAGCAGGAACTTGGCGAGAACTTAGCAGGAATTGGCGAGAACTTAGTAGGAACTTGGCGAGAACTTAGTAGGAGCGCGGGAGTAGTCTCTGTCAGGCACCACTAACAGTCGCCGGAAAGTTTCAAGTAGAAAAGTGATATTCACAACTGAGATGAGAGATGAGAACAGAGCCTTCAACGGAGTGAGAGTCGATGTAGTTAGTGGAGAGTAGAGGGTAGAGAGTAGAGAGTAAAGAGTAGAGAGTAGAGAGTAGAGAGTAGAGAGTAGAGAGTAGAGAGTAGAGAGTGGAGAGCAGAGAAGAGTTAAGTGGGTCGTTTATTCCTAGTCTGTCGTGTGGAAGCAGCTAGCGGAGGACTGCCGTGACTACGCGACTCCAGGTTCTATCGCTTGTGCCGCTCCTCTTGACGCAGCCGGCACTCTACCAGGCTCCCACGCCTTGGTTCGTTCTACAGCTCGAGTTCCTTCGAAGCTCATCCGTTCGAACTAAAGCTTCTCACAAGCTCTCGAGGCTCTCTGCAGTCTCTGGCAGTCTCTGGCAGTCTCTCGCTTCGCTGCTTCTCACTCCTCCAAGCTCTCGAGGCTCTCTGCAGTCTCTGGCAGTCTCTGGCACTCTCTGGCAGTCTCTGGCACTCTCTGGCACTCTCTGGCACTCTCTGGCACTCTCTGGCACTCTCTGGCACTCTCTGGCACTCTCTCACTTCGCTGCTTCTCACTCCTCCAAGCTCTCTCTGGCTCGCTGGCTCGCTGGCTCGCTGGCACTCTCTCGCTTCGCTCGGGGTCCCCAGGCGCTACAACCCGTACGCCCGCTTGGCGTAGTTATACGCAAACACCAGGAACACCCCCATGCCAAAGATAATCGACCAGAACCACGTCAAGCCCGGGTGGTCCTGGCCAGGCACAAGACAGTTCATGCCCCAGAGCCCCGTCACCACATTGATAGGCAACACGATGGTACCCAAGATGGTGATCTTACCCAAGACGTCGTTGGTGTCGTTGTTGACCTTCGTCATGTCGATGTTGATCTGGGCCAAGTAGTTGGAATGGAATCTGGCCAAGAGTTTCTCGTAGTGATTCAACAGCTGCACCATGGTGACTATGTGGTCCTGGATATCGCCAAGGTAGATGGTGATCTCCAGCTTGCCTCCGCTCTCATTGAGCCGTTTGTTGAAGCCTTTTATGACGTCTGCTTTGGATCCTAAAAGACGTAGAAGCGACATCACCCTTTTCCGACACTCTCCTATGCGACGAAGCATGTCGCCTTTACGTTTCCACCCAAGGATGGTGGCACTCGACTTGGAGGTGGACGAGCTCTTGGAGCTCTTGGAGCGTTGCTCAAGAGGCTGGTAGCCTTGCACGACGCTCCTGGACCGAGCTCGCTTGAAGAACACGGGCTGCTCCTCTGGCTCGTCGTCTGAGGCGTCGGAGTCGTCTGAGTCCAGCACATTGTCACCAGCATGCATCCGGAGAATGGCCTCTTCGATGGCATTGACTTCCAGCTCGATACTCTCGATCATAGGAGCAAAAGAGTCGGTGATGTCGTCTATCAACGCATAGGAAATCCAGTCGGAAGACACTGTAAGATAGTCCTTGAGAAGCCTGGCTCTTCGCCTCACATTGATGGGATGAGGCGTAGGAGAGAAGTGGAACGTGAGCACTGCATCTTTGAACACTGTCATGTACATCAGAAGAGGTGAGAGTTCCCCTTCTCTTACTTTCTTCTTGGACATCGTAGACGAGCTCTTGAGGCTCTTAGTTTCCTCTTTGGCGTTGAAGATGTCCATCACTCGTGACACCCAAGGCTTGCGGTCCTCAAGGTCCTGTATCTTCAGCATCTTGCGCTCGTGTTCTCTGATACGCTGCTTCCTTCGTTCGTAGATGATGTCGAACGACGTGAAGCAGATGAAATAGTAGTGGGGGAAGAGCTCCACCTTCTCTCGCGCTTCGCCTAGGAAGATGTCCTCGGTGGTGAGTGGGTGGATCCCAAACGTCTTCAGAATGGCCTTCATTTCCTCCTCCAGCGGGTCGAGCACGTCGAGCCAGAAGGTGACGCCAGTACTGCCGCTGGCGGTAGCGCTACCGCTGGCGCTGAGGGCAGTGGCGCTGAGGGCGCCGGCACTGAGGGCGCCATTGAGAGTAGAAGGCTCGGGCGTGCCTAAAGAGGCTGTAAGATGAGCTCGAGGCGTGGCTGCACGAGTGGCACCAGGAGACGTCGCTACAGCCGCCCCAGCCACGGCCCCTGGCGTGGCTGTTCCAGGAACAACTCCAGGCGTGGCCGCTCCGGGCGTGGCCGTTCCTGTCGTCCCTCGACTCGCCCTGGGCACAAAAAGCTGCTCAAGGGTGTACTCGCCCTGCGCTCCACCGCGCTCGCCCTGCGCTCCACCGCGCTCGCCCTGCGGGTCGCCCTGCCACTTGCGCTGGAGATGGGCCTGTTCGTCGACCTTCTTGGAGCTCCTCAAAAGACCACCAAGAGTGGAGGCGTGGATGGTATTAGGTAGGTCGTCTCTGAAGTAGGTGAAGCGGTCGTCGCCCTCCCACGACACCACGCCGGGCGTGGACTTGTCTTGTTTCTGTTGCTCTATAAACTCGCTTAGACAGCCTAGGTCAGGCCATTGGGGATGGTCCTGGTCCTGGTAGTCCAAGCACACGTCGTCCAACGACGATCCCGAGTCGCTGGGGTTGGACTCGCCGAAGTGGAGTGACTCCTGGTCGTCCACATATCGCTCCATATCGATGGCAATGGTCCTGGCGGTGGGACTTACTGACTCATTGAAGGTCTGAAGGTTGCGGTTGGTTAGCGGCAAAATCTCGTGGGACGTTCTCCGACGAGCTCGTGCGGGCAGCAGCTGCACATGTTGGAGGCGCCCAAACTGTCTGTGGTCGATGTAAGCGCCGTTCTGCTCCAGCTCTAGGTCTGGTTTCATAGCAATCAAGCTTCACAAGCGTGCGAGCGTAGCGAGTTGAGCGAGCGAGTGGAGCGAGCGCGCGGGAGAGGTTGGGCGAGGGAGAAGTTATGGCGAGCGCGCGGGAGAAGTTAGGGCGAGCGTGGGCGGAGAAGTTACGCGACAGAGCGAGCGCGCGGGAGAAGTTTGGCGAGGGAGAAGTTAGGGCGAGCGTGGGCGGAGCTTCGATCGGCTCAGTCACAGTCTCTCTTGCTCTGGGTCCCGGGCTCTAGCTCTCTAGCTGCCTGTCTCTCTGTCTATCTCTCTGTCTCTCTGCCTGTCTCTCTGTCTATCTCTCTGTCTCTCTCTCTGTCTCTCTCAGTCTCTCTCGCTACTTCTCTAGGCAAGCTCGCCAGCTCTTTATCCATATATTGCTACACATGATCTCTACATATCGATGTACTACACACATCGCTTGTGATCACTCCTCGTCACTCTCAGCAGGCTCCGACTTCTTCCTCACCGGCTCTATCTTCTCCAACGCAGCGTTGATATCATCTTTGGCTGCGAGTAACTTGCTCCACAACTGTGGGCTTAGCGCAATGCCCTTCCTTCCTGGCTTCTTCTCACCAGTCTTGTCTACATAAAACTCACGGATGTCTACAAGGGTCTTGCCTTGGTACCTACGCACCGAAACCTGCTTACTGTCGTCTAGAGGAATAACCGTTTCAGACATGGTGAGCTTGTAGGGAGCTGTGGAGGAGTGCGGGAGTGCGGTGCGAGAGGTCGGTGCGAGAGGTCGGAAGTGCAAAACTGCAAAACTGCGGTGCGGAAGGTCGGAAGTGCATTGCGAAAGTGCAGTGCGGAAGTGCAAAACTGCGGCGGTGCAAAACTGCGGACAATGGCTGCAACTTAATGGCTGCAAAGATGGTGGACCACCGTCGGTGTGCGTCGGGCGTCGTCGGAAAAGGAGGTAATGACAGTCAACCAATGGTTGCAGGCGAGTGGCATTCTCTCCTCTCTCTTGTCGCTTCTCATATATTAATCTATCTAGCAGACTCGGCTCTAAGTCGCTTCTCGCTGCGTTCGAAGCTCTATTCTACTGGTTCTCCGGCAAGCCACTGGGCCACGTCTCGTCGAGGTGGGGTCCCAACAACCGCTGCACACGCTCAAACTTGTCGGTATCAGCGGTGTTGACGCCATCGACATTCAACTTGACGCTCCAATAAGCGGTGATCGCCACCTTCAACTCCTCTATGCTGGACACCCCCAACACGATGGAGGTGGTCTTGTTCCAGTCCAAGTTGGACGGGTCCAGCTGGTGTTTGGTGTCAAAGAGCCACTTCTTCAAGGCAAAGCGAGTAGCAAGCTCAGCCAATTCCAAGTCGTAAGTGTTCAACAAGTCCTTGGCCACGTCGCTGACTGCATCCTTCAAGTCCTGTGGGGCAGGATGGAAGGAATGGGCCTTCTGAGATCTCAATAATGACATCAGAAGAATCAGACCATTTAACACCTTTTTAATACCACATTCTTTAGTCAACTTCTCATAGTAATCAAAGAGCCTGACGTTCTGAATACACCCATTGGAGTACGATAACACAGCATCGACACTTCCAATTTCCGGGTTCTTTTTAGCACCAAGAGCGATCCTATAGATATACTCAATGGGATACCCAGTAATACCTATGTTCCTAACCACACCTTCCTCTTTCAAGCTGCGAAGCTCCTTGAGTGCCTCGTAGACCTGATCTTCCTCAACAAACTCAATGTCATGTAAATATACAACATCAAGATAATCTGTATGAAGTCTCTCTAATGACCGCTGGACAGATGCTCGAATATTCCTTCTACTATAGTCAAAGTCGTCTAGTTTTATGCGACCAGCTTTGGTGCAGATGAAGTAAGACTCTCTCTTCCAACGAGGGCGGAGCTTTTCAAGGGCTTTACCTATAAGAATCTCCGATGGTCCATAATATGGTGAAGTGTCGATAGCAACTAATCCCGACTCAAATGCCAAGTCTAAGATCTCCGCCACCGGCGTGGCCTCGGGGTTGTCAGTGTACTGGTAGTTGAAGGTGGCTCCGCCGACTATAAGCGGCGGAAGGTCCGTGATATCGTGGGTGCTGGGTGCTTCGATGACTGGCATGGTGGGCGGACAGCAGCTGCGGGAACTTGAGAGTTGCGGAGCGAACTGCGGACTGCGGACTGCGGTGCCACAGCGGCGGAGCAGCTGCACAGCGGTGGTTGCGGAAGGTCGTCAAAAGGTCGAAACAGGGCCCAGGGGAGGCGAAGAGTGCATCCAAAGTGCACTTCGATGAACTGTCCATGAACTGTCTAAGCGCTGATCGCCCGGAAGGAAGTGGTGGGGGAGAGCCAAATAGGAAAACTTTCGGGAACATAAAAAGAAACAGGAGGAGCAACCCCTGGGAACGAACAAGGCCCCCAGTAACTAGTGATCTCTCCCTGATCTGCAGTGTCGTTCTTGTTTGTAGAGGTGCGACATGCAGCGACTGAATTGAGGCGGCTTTCCGGATATCTACCGCATGCATATGTACTATGCATAGTCTGCATATGCACCTCAGTTACGAAACTTTAAAGGTTCTTAGGCATTCTCATTACGAAGACATTCTCATTACGAAGGCATTCTTACGCGGGCATTCTCCGGCCATCGCCAGCCATTCTCCACAGAGACTCCTCGGCTTCATACAAGCTCTCAGATAGCGTCCTTGATGAGATCTTCACCTTCTACCTCTCGTACCTTGATGAGATCTTCGCCATCAACCTCTCGTACCTTAATGAGATCCTTGCCTTCAAACTCTCGTATAATGAGATCCTATCACTAAAATAGGAGACTCCAGAGATAGCAGACGCCAGGCAGGCACAGCAACCCAACACGCATATCGGCCCGCTTCGTGGCTCGAACCTTAATATACATTTACTAAAACAAGTCGTCTCCTTCACTTATATAATTACCTGGAACCAAACCCACTGCCCCTACACTATTTTCACAATTGTCCCCTAATTCACATAAGTACCAGTTGTCTGGTTGTTTATGGATTACGTAGATATTCCACCCTTTCTTAAACATCAACTCTCCTTGGTGTTGTGGCTTATAACTGTATCTAGCCTTTGCCTTGACAACATACGGCTTTCCAGTAGCCGGGGTTATCTTGTTAATTACGGATTTAAGGTCGGTAAATGATTTTGCCTGCGCTAACGATTTCCGCTTTGGGCTAACTGATTTGGCAGCATCGAAGCCAGTGGAATCATACATGGACTTGGGTCTAGTGGGTTTTATTGGAGACCCGTCTAATGTGGCAGATGTTCTGGGGGTCTTGAAGCTGATACTATTGTATCTAGTTGGCGTTTCATTTTCATCGGACTTCTGAAGTCTGATGGACCGTCTATACTGATTGACATCACCATTACCTCCAGCGTTCAAGTCCTCTAATGCCTTAGCAATAAAGTCAACCGAGAAATCTTTGATGATTGGTGTTTTACTTGGAGTCTCGGATTGGATGCTTGGAGCTACTGGCGGTAATTCCTTTGACTTTAAATTGATTTTCTCTTGAACTTGGTTCAACTGTTTCTCTCTCTTCCTTGGCGACGCCCAGTTTCTCTCAGAGGACGACGAATAGTTGGTAGGGTTGGAGTAGTTAGACGAGCTATTGCTTTCAGCAAATTTATGGGACTTGATGGAAAAGATATCCTTCTCATCTGGACTCATGTTGCTGTAGTTGGACTTGGTGTCGTCTGGCTTTGGAAGGTCAATGACCTGAAGCGTCAGCTCTGGGACGCCTACGGGTGGTTTTTTAGGCGACGGTTTAGGGGACACTGGCTTGTACGATGGGGACGTGTTGTGGATGTTGTGGGTGTTATGGTCTGTGACCAGAATAGGGCCCTGAGTGATATTGGTGTGGCCAGAGGTATGGTGTGAGGTCTGACTGGCGGTGCTTTGGCCTGTGGTGTTGTGGCGTGCTGGAGACAGGCCCATACTTTGACCGGACTGCCCAGGCTGACCTGTGGGTTGGCCAGGCTGGCTGGCATGGGAGTACGTCGAGTACGACCGGGACAAAAGGTGGTCGAACTCTGGGTTTTCGAACTCAGCAACCTCATGCTCTTTTTCATCATCACCACTGAGTCCCTGCATGAAGTCAATGAATTTTGACTGCAGTAAGATCTGATTACCGGATCCGTAATTATTAGTGAAGTTCTGAAGGTCTTGTGGAGGAGAAATCTTAGCAAAGAAACTTCTAGCTACATCAGCAGCTTGATCATTATCAACACATAACGTAGCTACATTGTTACAGAAATTGAAACAATTGATCTTAACAATTTGAATCCTTTCAATCTCCAACTGGTAGATCTCATTCAATGCTAAGAGCCAGTCTCTATTAAAGAGTTCATTAATCTTATTGAAGTTGTCAATAGAGATCTTATAGTTCTTCTCTGCCTGGCTGACACTCTGGTTCAACTTAGCCAACTTCCTTTCGTTCTTCTCTAACTCTTTACCCCAAGTAGTTTGTATGGTCAACTTCAACGATTTGATTTGCAGACACGTTTGTTTATATGCTTCTTTAGTCACTTGTAAGTCTTTAGCAACGTCATTCTTCTTTGATACTAGCTTATTCATATGACCTAAGATCTTTTTAGTCTTCTTATTGTAGTCAGAGTAAAACCTGGCAAGCTTATCATAGTTAATTTGATTAACTGACTTAACGAATTTCTGATTGTACT
Organism: Yamadazyma scolyti; assembly: GCA_003707025.2. Taxonomy (NCBI): domain Eukaryota; kingdom Fungi; phylum Ascomycota; class Pichiomycetes; order Serinales; family Debaryomycetaceae; genus Yamadazyma; species Yamadazyma scolyti. Next base: position 319,173 of record PPMW02000009.1, read on the forward strand.
TCACCATGGCTGTATTTTCATACGTGAGTTTGTCAAGCAGCTGCTTCAATACTCCAGTCTCATGTGTGCCTAATCCTGCTTGATTGAGCTTGTCTAATCGTCTGCTATACTCTTTTTCAATGTTCATTCGTTCAAGGTAGTAGTCTAAAAGCTCTTGGAGAGTTAGGAGTGAGTTCTTGACTCGGGTGACGATTGTGGAGTATCCCACATCGTCATCGTCCCAGAAACTGTTCACAAACTGTCTTTCCTTGGTCCTTTCCATGGTGTTACAAGAAGAAGAAGAAGAACTGTAGATGTTATTGTATTTCCTAATCGGGTGTTTCTAGTGGTCGTGTCTAGGGACAAACGTTATGAAGCGGTGTTTGGGACTTGGAGTGGATGAACGGGGCAGCTGACGGTCAGGACTACTGTCAGAGCACAGACCCTCGTGTCTCTTGTCTGTTTCTTTTCTTCCCTTTGTTATTGATCATATTTAGGTGTTTGTTAGTATGTCCGGGTAATCGCAGTGTTTGCAACTAGAGAGTGGCTTTTGATAGCCTTGGAAGGCAGAGGTGGGCGCAGGGTGTGGTGGAGTCTGGGGTCTGAAGTCTGGGGCCTGGATTCTGGGGCCTGGGACGTGAAGCCTGGAGTCTGGAGTCTACAGTTTAGAGTTTGGACGATCTTCACTGATATGTGGCACTACTGGCGCTCTGGAGAATCAAGAGCGAGTTCTTGACTCGGTGGTGACGGTAGAGTATCCCGCGTCCCACCGACAATTCCCTAACAGTGCACAAACTGTCTTTCCTTCGTCCTTTCTAGGAGCAACTTCACTTGTAGATGTTTATGTATTGCCTAATCGGGTGATAATTTTACTTGCCGGGACACGACCGAAGAAGAAACTAGTTAGTTGAAGGCCATTGAAGGGCCAGCCAGTGCTAGTGATAGTATCATTGACTTCTCTTGGTGGTTTGTCTCTTCTGTCTCTGTTGTATACTTCCATTTCTTTATGTCCGGGTAAGCGCAAAGTTTGCAACCATTAGAAGTAGGTACAGGGGACTCTACTGAGTAGAGTTTACAAGTAGAGTTTAAGGTAGATTTTACTGTGTCTGACAATGCCTATGCAAGTTCTCGTAGTTGAGGTAGCAGAAGGAATGGGCTCATGCAGTAGGGATCTTTTTCACTCTTCACTCATCTTCACTACGTTCCGTTCGAAGCTGTCTATATGCCGACACTCAGGTAATGGATATACTCTCTCTTTCGTCTGTGATCCCTTCTCTACATCTTCTCTCTCTTCTCTCTCAGTCTACTACATCGCTTCTCTCTTCTCTCAGTCCATTACATCGCTTCTCTCTTCTCTCTCAGCCTACTACATCGCTTCTCTCTTCTCTCTCAGCCTACTACATCGCTTCTCTCTTCTCTCTCAGTCTCTTCTCTCTCGGTCTACTACATCGCTCCTCTCTTCTCTCTCAGTCCCCTACATCTCTTCTCTCTTCTCTCTCAGTCTACTACACCTCTTCTCTCTTCTCTCTCAGCCTACTACATCTCTTCTCTCTCAGCCTACTACATCGCTTCTCGCTCCGTTCGAAGCTCTTCCGTTGAAGCTCTTTGTTAAGCTCTGGCTCGGTAGTGCATCCGAAATAGGCCAGCTACGGAAAAAGTACCGGCTGATAAGGCAATCCCCCACCTCTCTAACCATACTCCAACCATTTCCCAAACATACTCCAACCATCACCATATTTCAACCCCATACCCGACACTGACTCATGACCTGCAACACCCGATAATACTACCAGCATACAATCTCTCATCACATGACTCAGGCACACCCTCACCATGCCACAGTTCAACTTATCCAACAATTTCTCTACTTCTTCCCCAAACACTACAACTACTTCAATCCACTCTTCTGGACTCCACTTTCCTCCAGTCCGCCAAATCGCCTCTCATTCCGTCCGAAGCTCACATGACATCATCTTAGCATATAAAAACGTCAATTGCGAATTTTACGAAATCTCATCATGGCCTCAGGTAAGACACCGCTAGCCAAGGCTATACTTGCCTACATCATCTCGCAATGGTTCTTCATCTTTCTAGGCATCTTTATAATGTTGGCATACTTTTTTCCCGACTTCGCCAAGTCTCAAGGAACTCTTAAAGCCCAGTATGTCATTAGTTATGGTGCAGTAGCTGTTATCTTCTTGATCAGTGGGTTATCTATGTCTACCAAAGACTTGGTTAAGAACATGCTCAACTGGAGGGCTCATTTTACCGTCTTGACCCTTTCTTTCCTTGTCACCAGTGCTATTATCTTCGGTATTGCTACCGGTATAAAGAGGGCTAATAATGGCTCTACTATCGATAACTACGTCCTTGTGGGTCTTATTGTCACCCATGCTTGTCCCACAACGGTCTCTTCCAACGTGGTCATGACAAAACAAGCCCACGGCAACGATATCTTGACTCTCTGTGAAGTGTTTATCGGGAATATTCTCGGTGCTTTCATAACACCTGCTTTGGTCCAACTTTACCTTCGTGGGACCTGGGAGTTCGGTAACCCCAAGCACCAGCCTGGGGATGAGTTATCCATCCAGCAGTTATACGCCAATGTCATGAAACAGTTGGGATTGTCTGTATTTGTTCCATTATTTGTAGGTCAAGTCGTTCAGAATATTGTACCTAAGCAGACCAAATGGACGCTTACTACGTTCAAGCTCAGTAAGGTGGGTTCTTTCATGTTGATTTTGATTATGTGGCAGTCTTTCTCCACTGCGTTTGCCCAGAATGCTTTTGAGCAGGTATCTCATCAGACTATAATCTTCCTTTGTTTCTTTAACGTGGGTATGTATCTTTTCTTTACTGCCTTGGCTTTGGGCTATGCAAGGCCGTTCGCTGTCAAGCGGTTCCTTAAAGACCCGCCTACAGAGTCCAGTTCTCGCTCTTATAGGTGGGCTTATAACATCTTTGCCCCATTTTACTACAATAAGAAAGATGCCGTGGCAGTTATGCTCTGTGGCCCTGCCAAAACTGCTGCCCTAGGTGTGTCCCTAGTGACCTCAGAGTATGGTGCAGACAACCCAAAGTTGGGTATCTTACTCGTGCCGTTAGTGCTCTACCAAGCGGAGCAAGTGTTTACTGCTGGGATTCTTACGAACTTCATGCGTAAATGGGTGCATCTGGACGACCCCAAGCTGGATGTCGAGAGCAGCGGAGCTGAGAGCAGAGCTTCGAACGGAGTGAGTGATGTAGAGGGAGAGACTGAGCAGGCTGAGCAGGAGTCGATCACACCTCCTGGCAGCAACAGCATCAAGACGTAGAGCAGAGCTGAGAGCAGAGAGAGAGGAGAGAGGAGAAAAGAGAAGAAGAGACAAGAGAGAAGAGAGAAGAGAGAAGAGATATGAGAGATGAAAATATGAGGTGGATGAGACAGATGGGACAGACGAGCCAATACAGGTAGGGGTAATGACAGTAATAAGAGCGAAGAAGAATGCTGGAAGAATAGTAATAGAAGAAATGAATGTAGTGATAATTAGAGTAATAATACGAATAGAGAAAAGGCCAGCTTATTGAGGTACTGTCGAAGCCTAGACGGCATTAGTAGAGAAGAGATAGCAGAGAGTGACTGCATAATATCAGAGGTTGAAATTACATACGAGAGTGCAATAGGAGAGTCGAGTAGCAGTACTACTAAAGTACATAGTAATAGTAGGGTAGCAGTACTCCCAGAGTGCCGACATGGAAGAGTACATTAATGTCTGTCACAGTAGAGCAATAGTAACAGTACAGTACAGTAATAAAATACGAAGCAGACTACGTAGTAGAGTACAGTAATACAAGAGTCCCACTAAGCAGTAATAGAAGAGTAGGGTGGGTATATAGCAATAGTAGAGTAGCAGCATTTGCAAAGAAGGATTACCAGAGTACACTAATAGAAGGTACACAGTGAGTACAGCGAGTACACAGTGAGTACAGCGAGTACACAGTGACTGCATAGCATAGAAGAGTCAATACTACCCACAAAGTACTTACAATGGCACTGCAATGCAATGCAATACAGTAGTGTACCAGGCTAAACCTGCCACACTCCTCCCCTCCTCTTATCTCCAGCCCTACAATCTCCATTCTACCTTCACTCCCTTCGGTCTCCTTCCTCCCTTTCCCCCTCTCGACCTCCTTTCTCCTTTCTCTCCCTCTCCCAACCCCCTTCGCTGCTTCTCACTCCGTTCGTAGCTGCTCCGTTTGAAACTGCTCCGTTCGAAGTTGCTCCGCTCCTGTGGCGTTATCCGGAATTCTACCGGAATTCTGCTATTTATCGGTGACAATCGAAGCTGCTGAACTTTCCACTTAAATTTCAATGTCCACTCAACAGAATAAAGACACAGTTAAATTGAACAACGGCGTAGAGATCCCATTGGTCGGGTTAGGTACTTGGCGTGCCACTGAAGAAAATGGCGCCTATAAGGCTGTCATTGCTGCTTTGCAGAATGGGTATAGACACATTGATACTGCAGCTATTTATGGTAATGAAGAAGAAGTTGGTAAAGCAATTAAAGACTCTGGAGTTCCAAGAGAAGAAATCTTTGTTACCACTAAGTTATGGAACACAAGACATAAGGACATTGACAATGCTTTAGAGGAATCTTTGACTAAGTTACAGTTGGATTATGTTGACTTATATCTTATCCACTGGCCATACTCTCAGGATCCTTCTAAGGACAAGGCTCCTTACGATGATTTCAACTACGTTGACACTTATAAGGGCTTACAGAGGATCTACAACGACACTAAGAAGGTCAGAGCTATTGGAGTTTCTAACTTCACCGCTTCACAGATCGATAAGCTCTTGAACGACCCAGAAATCACTGTGGTTCCTGCAGTCAACCAGATCGAATTGCACCCTCTCTTACCTCAGCCTAAGTTGTTGGCCTACTTGAAAGAAAAGGGAATTTATGCTGAGGCTTATTCTCCTTTGGGTTCTGCTGATTCTCCATTGTTCAAGAATGAAGTTGTGCTTGAAATCGCTAACAAGTTGAACGTAGAGCCAGCGCAGGTTTTGATCTCCTGGGCCGTTCAGAGGGGAACTATTGTCTTGCCAAAGTCCGTCACTCCTTCCAGAGTCGTTTCCAACTTGCAGACTTTGGTCTTGCCTGACGAGGACTACAAGACCTTGAACGCCTTGAGCGAGAAGTTCGGTGTGGTCCGGACCTGTGACCCTTACTGGGGCCCCTTCTCCGACGATGACTAGGAACTTTGCAGAGCTTCGAACGAAGCTAGAAGCGATCTGTAATTGATCAGTGAAGACCAGCTTCGAGCTTAGAGCGGAGAAGCGATATGTAATTGATTAGTGAAGAGAAGCTTCAAAGAGAAGGATGTCTCTGTGTCCTCTACTCTGTATCTCTCTGTCCTGTCTACACTCTACCAATCTGTCTCTCTGCCTCTCTCTGCCTACTATCTGGTGGTCTACTGTTGGCCTTCTTTCGCTAATTTCTCGCTTCCTCGCCCGTCCTGCGTCCCCTGTCCCCCCACTTTCGTCAACGCAGCCCTTACCATATCCTCCATCCCTATGCGCTTTCATCTGCCGTCCACCCTCGCCAATTCTTCCACAACAAATGGCTGCAACTGCTGACATCTGGTACGATTTGATTCGCTGTCGCGAAGAGGTGAAAAATTCTGACTCAGTTCTAAGCACACAATGAATAGATACAGCCGCATGTACCAAAGCTTCAGACTAAGGCCGTCTGGGTACCTCCGAAGCATGGCATGCACACATAGAATGATAGCGATACCGCCCAAACCCTGCGGTTTGAGCCTCTCTAAAAAGTTCAGTACATCGCCAAGGCTTCATCTCGAGATCTCGAATGAAGAAAGGGCTGCTGATGCAGTTGATGTGTGCATAGTTGGAGGAGGCCCTGCTGGAATATCCACCGCCATCAAATTGAAACAATTGGACAATGAGCACGGGACTGGTGAGCTTAGAGTAGTAGTATTAGAGAAAGCTGGTGATTTTGGGTCACATATTGTTTCCGGGGCAGTTATAGAGCCCAGGTCATTGATAGAACTTTTCCCTGATAGTGAATACCTTAATGAAGATGGTACAGGTATACCCTTGCCACCAGAACTTGTAACTATTGTCACAGAAGACCATATGAAATTTTTAACTGAACAATATGCGTTCTCATTACCAGAGCCACCACAGCTCGCTAATAAAGGTAAAAACTACATTGTATCGTTAAGTAATGTTGTTAGCTACCTTTCGGAGCAAGCAGAAGAGCTTGGAGTGGAATTATACCCGGGAATCTCCGTGGACGAGCTCATATACAACGACGACGGACAAGTCAAAGGAGTGGCTACAAAAGATATGGGTATAGGAAAAGATGGTAATCCTAAAGATAGTTTTGAAAGAGGTATGGAATTCCATTCCCGAGTCACTGTATTAGGAGAAGGATGTCATGGATCATTGACCAAACAAGCCATCAATAAGTTCAAGTTAAGACAACATTCAGACCCCCAAACATATGGTCTTGGTATAAAGGAAGTATGGCAAGTGACACCAGAGAATTTCAATAAAGGATACGTAGGACATTCTCTTGGGTTTCCCCTTCTGCTGGAGGAATATGGTGGAGGGTTCATTTATCATTTTGACGAAGATAAAGTAGCTGTAGGTCTTGTAATAGGATTAGACTATGCCAACCCATATATATCACCATATCAAGAATTTCAAAAGATGAAGACCCATCCATTTTACGCTAACACTTTAGAAGGAGCCAAGTGTATAAGTTACGGTGCTAGAGCCTTGAATGAAGGAGGGTTGCAATCCGTGCCAAAACTCCATTTTCCTGGTGGTATTCTAGTAGGATGTTCTGCTGGATTTGTTAATGTACCTAAAATCAAAGGTACTCATACTGCTATCAAATCAGGTATCTTAGCCGCCGAGTCCATATTCGATTGTATTAAGGAGTTGGAACCTGCTGATGACACTAGCTTCGAGGGTGACTATCAAGCTGTTGATCTTGCCTCGTATCAACAAAGATACGAGGAGTCATGGATATACCAAGAGTTGCATGAGGTAAGAAATGTTAGACCAAGTTTCAATAGTAAACTTGGTATAGTTGGTGGATTAGCACATTCAGGTCTTAGCACAATTTTAACTAGAGGATTTGAACCATGGACTTTACATCATCACCATACTGATTCTCAAGCTACTTCAGATGCTAAGAACTACAAACCAATTGAATATCCTAAGCCTGATAATAAGCTTACGTTTGATATTCTTACTAGTGTATCAAGAACAGGTACTTACCATGACGACGATGAAGCTTGTCACTTAAGGATCCCAGACCAGGACTATAACAAGCACGCTCTCCTCTCCTATCCTAAGTATAAAGGCATTGAACTGAGGTTTTGTCCTGCTGGAGTATACGAATATGTTGATGATGATTCAGAGCTCGGAGTGGCGTTTAAAATTAACTCGCAAAATTGTATTCACTGTAAAACTTGTGATATCAAAGTCCCCACTCAAGACATTAACTGGACAGTTCCTGAAGGTGGCGATGGTCCAAAGTACTACATGATGTAATGTGTCGTCTGGTCTCTTGACACTTGTAAATAGATAGATAATGTACTGGTTGTGTTCCTCTGGTGCCTCTTACACTGGTTAAATTATACTAGACGCCGGGGTCGAATGTTATTTTTAGCAGGGGATTATTTTGATTTTTGGAATATGGGATGGTGGGAGTGTGGGGAGTAGGATTTGTTAGGATGGTAACCACTTCGAACGGCTGTAATAGCTTCGAACGGAGTGAATTACCACTAGTGAAAAGAGGTGAGCATCGGGCGGGGAGAAGCAGTTACAACTGGGAAGTAGCTTCGCTACGACTACAGAAGAGAGAGATTCGCTTAGACCAGGGAAGACTACGCTGTGCTAGTAGAGAAGGGAGAGCCTCGGGAGAGTTCGCTAGACAAGAGCACGAAGAAGCGTCCGGCGCTCCTCTGTATCGTAAACCATTAATTTTAATATACAATATAACACACCACGTTCGACCTTCCGAGGCCAGAACGTGCAAGGCGTCCGTGCTAATTGAAGAACTTGTCAAGGTCGGACAAGCTGATGTCCTCCGGACACCCAATGTCCTGTGACAAGAATCCGGACCTAATGACGTTCAACCATTTCTTGTTGTGATGGGATTTGACAGTATTGACAGAAGAGTCGTAGTTAATAGCCTTGATAGCAGCAGCATGCAAAGCAGCAGCGGCGGCGGCAGCGTTAGGGCTATGGCTACAGGGGGTCTTGGGGGCTCGTGGGGCGGCGGCAGCAGCGGTGAGAATCTTGTGTTTCTTGTTGGTGATGTAAGACATGGACTTTGATCTCTTACCGTTTTTCTTGAAGGTTTCCATCAGGTCTTGGTCGCCATCTTGGAACACTTCAAAGTCCTCAAACTCTTCTTCTGGAGTTTCCTTGGGCTGCTCCTCTTCTTTAGAGACGTCCTTCAATGAAGCCGTAACTGGAGCTGACGAGTAGGGAACAAACAAGTTCAGCTTATCAATTGAACTAGAAAGGAAGCTATTTCTATTGATACCTAAATCAAACATAGTTGATCTACGAGGTTTAAGCAGAGCTTGTTTACCAGCTTCAAGGGAGTCACTACTGTCGTTACTGGAGGGAGTAGGTCCAGCAGCGGCATTGGAAGAAGGACGAGGGTCCAGCAGTTTTTGGACTTCCATCATTGACTTAACATGAACATGAAAGTCGGGAGCCAAGAGTCCACGGTAAACGTACACCATTCTTTTAGGCAGAGCATCCGCCCAATCTCTCGATAAGGCATACTTAAGGGAGGCATCACCTTTCTCCACACGCTTGACATAGGCGTTCAACTTGGCCAGCACCAAGTTTGACGTCTTGGTCAGAAGATTAGCCATTTCTGGGTGACGTTCGATAAGAATATCACAGATCTGTTTAACAGTCATACCAGAACCAGAAGGGTCCTTTTCGTAGAGAATCAAAAAGATAGCATAAAGCACGTCGTCTTCTAACAGGGGATCGTCCTTCTGGGACGGACGAGGCTTTTCACCGGTGACAGGGATTGTGGTGGAGATTCCTGTTGCAATAGGAACTCGTGGTGTACTCTTTGGCTTCTTCTGCCCAGCAGATGTGCCATGTTGTGAGTGAGGAGTCGACCCACGAGAACTTTCTGTCAGATTCTTGAGGTCTGCATTCATCAATGAATCCGGCAGGATACTACGTGATGTAGGACTCATGTCATCTGGACTGCCAGCTTCTTCAGGACTCAGAGCTTCCAGAATCCGGCCAGGACCCTGAAGTTGTTGAAGAGACCGCGGATTAAAACTACCGGCGGAGAATTCAAGAGGTCTTCTGTCAGCTAGTGCCATGGGGGCATAAATATCAATATTATGAATCTATATAGTTAGTATCTGGGGAGATGTGTTTTTGTTGTTTGTCTCATCAAGTTTCATGCGTCATGCATTTATCAAAAGAAAGTCGGGTCAAAAAAGTCCAGGGAATGAGGACAACACAGTGCATCAAGCACCAACTAATGCATACCCTTTTTGTGACTCTGCGTAGGGGCAAGAGTAGACAGGGAGTGTTAAGGAGGAAAAATTTTTCAGTTGATTCTTGCGATTTTCATTCGGTGCACGACGGGGTGGTTGCCCTAAGATAAGAACGAGCTAAGGAGCGAGGAGCGATAGCTGAGAGCTTCGAGCGTGGGAGCTTCGAATAGAGAGCTCGAGCGGAGTGAGAAGCGATGTGGGACCGGAAGAGAAGTCAAGGGAAGAGGAAGGAATTCTGAATAAAAGGGTATGTTGAGATGTCTTATCAGAGATATAATCAGCAGCTACATCTATAAGGTACATTTATACCGGTCTCTGTAGCATATGTCTCTGGTGCCTATGTCTCTGACCCTATTGTCTCTGACCCTATGGCCTCTGACCCTGTGGCCTCTCACGCCTATGTCCTGTCGTCTCTGTTTATCATTCCTCCTCTTGCTACCCCTATTGTCCTACGTGCGTGTACCGATTTGAGATCGTGGAACATTCCATTTTGGTGCGAAAACATTATCAGATTAGGTCATAAACCCTAGTAAAGCAGATCACGTCAGTTACATGTGGCATAGTAATACTCAAATACCCAATACTCAAGCTAGTATTCTTCCTGTTTATACATTATTCATACTTGTCCCTTTTTGAATTTCTTTTAAATATCACCCGTGTCTCCACCAAAACTTAAAAATGGTTGCAAAAAAATGCGACTAATTGCTGCTAAAAAAGTTCCCCAATTGGGAAATCGCGACATTTTTAAATCATGGGGAAATCTAAAAAATTTGACGCTGGCAATTGGCCAGCTGGCCGACATTTTATTTTACGAGCTTATTGAATTCGTCGATATATTTGGACCAATAGTTTGTTTTGTATGGTTTGAGGTATGATTTTGTATTTGGTGGAGCAAACCAATAATTAAGTGCCAAATGGATGTTATCTGAGTCTTGTTGTGGGAACGAACTCACTTCATGAAACCAGCCAGCTGGCAAGTATAGCATTTGACCGGGATCTAGCCATACCAGATATTTTTTGACTTTGACCAAATCTGGAAAATTCCTGTTAATGAAGTTGTTGAGCTTTTTATATAATGCAGGATTCGTTTCAAATTTCTCCAAGTGGATTAAAGCGGGCGGGATTCTAGAAAAGTTTGGTGGATCTAGCTCCTTACGAATATTTTCTACAACCCCCGCTTCTTCGGTGATATCTTTAAATGATCCATCATCGTTCATGAAATTCCATTCAGGTGCATTTTCATTTCTTTTATAATTGATTACCCCATTCTCGTATATGTTAAGGATGTTCCCCACTGTGTATAATTTTTCAGCATCAAATGGACTGAAAATTGTGAACCTCTTGCGTCCCTTTACTAACACGTATAAATTATCTGAGTGGTCATGGTGAAGACCTGAAGAGGTTCCTTTATCAGGAATTATCTTTCCAAGATTTTCCACGTCAATATCATCCGTCACTTCGGGTATGTTCTTGGGGTTGACACACCCCATCCATAAGTTGATTTGCTGAGGAATCAATGTGCTGAAAAATTTGAGCTTCAAGGGAAATTTGCTGTAGATATTGGTGAGCGGTGGTTGGAACAACTCCCTGAGCGTTTGAAACTTGGTATCCTCCTCGTCTTCCTCGTAGTCATCTTTCAAGTTATCAAAGTCGAAGTCCGAGTCTGAGTCTTCAGGTTCAGCGATAGTCTCTGAAGTCTCCGGTAAAGGCTCAGGCTGTGGTATTTCCTTGTTGAGCTCTTCATCCAAGTCGTACTCATCGCCCTCATCGCCATCGCCCTCCTCGCCCTCGTCCTCCTCGCCCTCGTCCTCATCGTCCTCATCGTCCTCATCGTCATTCTGGTCGTATTGAGTGGTCAAATAGAAGCGGTCCTCCCCGTTCTTGAACTTGTCAAGTAGTTCACTGAATGTCATCTTGATTCTCTTATTACCATTACCAAATCCATTGAAAAACTTCTCTTCTATCATTAGCTCATCTTCAAAGCTTAGCAACTCATTCAATGATTCCATATCACTAAACGGAGTATAATCAAAGATCTGTAGGTTAGAAGTAGGATTATTAAACTTAACAGGTGTTCTAGTGGCTATATATCCATCAAAGAACAGCTGCTCCGTAAGAGAATTTGCATCTACAGACTCCACGTCTGTCTTTTGCTTCTTCATATTTGCGTTTTTTTCTACCAATTTTCGAAATTTTCTACCATTTTTCTGCTATCAATTTTTACTAGGCAAGATTTCTGTCTACATTTCTATGAATACTCTGGTTGATAGGTGAGGATGTAGGGGGCGGTGAGAGTGGATCGGCGGATCGTACATTCTATGAATACTCTTTAGTCGTTATAAATGATAGGCACACTCTTGCTTCTCTTCAAGCTAACACGGCCAAGATCGTCATTCTGAGTCCTTTTTCTAGGATATAACATTGGCGGATGAATCAGACCAAACTCTGGACTATGAGGACTTGGCAAGTAACTGATCTTATGCTCTGAAGTTGGAGAAATATTTGAAGAGTTTGGAGTTGGAGGTAAACGAACACCTTTTGAACCGTAATAAGTTGGAGTCATAGGTTCCAATGAAGCGTTAGTATAGTTTATAAGTTTCTCCATTAATTTAATATATTTCGAATCTTCGTTGAAATATTTTACCTTCAAAGAAGGAGGAGGGCATTTTAAGATTTTGGATAATAATTTGGATAAATTTGAAAATTTCGAATAAGTGAAAAAATCATCATAATCATCAACATCGATGATCAGATTTAACGACTTGAAGAATTCTGTCAAGTTAATAGTCATCCCTAAGATCTTAGTTGCCATTATAAAACTAGTTAAACTTATCAATGAAGTGTTATAATTGAAATAAATGTTAGGATAAAATTGAATCAATTCACAGATATAAATTGACAATACTTTTAAATCGTAACATACTTGATTGGAAAGTGGTGTTCCAACCAAATTGACAAATAAATCAATGAATGAATCAAAAGTAGGTACACTGATAACCCAATTCAATGACTTTAAGAGATGATTTTCCATCTCTAAAAATAATTTCTTGTCATAACAGTTACAACACATTTTACTCAAATCGCCTAAATTGGGAATCTTATATTTGGAGTCAAGATTCTTACAACTGATCCAAAGACAAGTCAATCCTAGTAATTGATAATGTTGTTTCTTAACAATACGTGTAGAACAGTATCTATCGATTAAGTTAACTGTACATGGGAAAGTAGATTTCGATAAGTTTAACTTATTAATAACGTCCATTAAAAAGTCAAGTAATAATGGCCTCATTTTGAGATTGATCTCTGGCTGTTGTTGAATCAAAGATAAGTTAGGTAAAGTCATTGATTCGAGTTGAAGTAAATGATTGAGTATATCAATCTGATACTCTTTAATGACATTGTTATGATTCTTGAACTCCAAAAGTTGAAGGTTATAATTGGCAGCTTTGAACGATGAGTTGCTCAAACGGACTTGGTAAAAAAAGTCTGGTGAATTGTTCATAAGGAGCGATGTTTATGCTAAGGATGGGATATGCAAATGAAGGAATATATGCTAAAAACGAATGTTGAACAAAAAAATGAAAGAAATGAAGTAGCTGTTAATGCAAAGTTTTTTATCCCTGTAAGTACTTTGAAAAATGTCTGAAAAAGTCGTGCAAGATGAAAAGGTTTTTCAATAGTAGGACATCAACCGATTGGGGAATTGGGGGAACGCTAATGTAGGCGAATGCTAATAGAGGGGGGTGGGGTGGGGACCAGCTAAGGTTCTAAAATCAAAACTTCAAAGAAAAGATTTTGATGAAAAAATTTATAGAGGAAAAGGGGAAACATTATATATCTTGTTGCCATTTCACAGTTGGGAAAAAATCGAAAAAAAAAAATAAAATTGAAATTCAAGAGTCGACGACATTCTGCATCCCAAGTCTAAAACGCACCTGTCCTTTCCGGCCTCTTGTCGTATTTACATATATTTGCCTTCCGCATAAGTCGGGTGCCATACTTGATAATCGCATCGGTTATCTTATTATAGACCTATTGTTGAAAACGGGGTACATGCCAGGAGACATGTAAATAACACCTCACTTGTTTTCGGGTGGTTACATGACTCCTTCAGTGGTATCCTCTTTTTCACTTATGGATCTAAGGTATAGCTGTCCTTTACTCAAGTAACCTAGTGCCGCCTCAGGAATATTTTTAGACCTTCGGCGCCTAAACCTTCGTCCTAAAATAGTAACACCTTGTAGTCAAGTTATTTTAAAAAAAAACCATCCCGCTCAGAACCACCTCCTTGCACCTCCTGCCAATGTCGCTACGTCCGCATTTCGGGTTAGTAAAGGTCTGATTTTACTGTTCCAGTTAACACAGGTGTTCGCGGAAATAAAAAAACTATTTTTTGGACTGCCCATCGTGATGCCATCGGAGGACTCTTTTGATTATGAGGATTTGATTAAGAGGCAAAAAGATGAAAAGAAGAAGCTTACAGGTGAAACAACGGCATTGAAGAAACAGATCACAAAAAAAAACAAAAAAGTCATACAATCCCAAATTAATGACTTGAATAATGATCTTAATAAGAAGCACCAGCAAGAATTACTTGAATGGAAGCAGAATCATCCAGATACAGAACTAACTTCGAACAATGCTGATGGTGATCATAACACTGTTTCAGAGGAAATAAGTCCTGATGACTTATTAAAGTTAAGCTTGAGTGAGCCTATACCACAGCACGACATTCCACAAACTACCAATGCCACAGCACCAAGGAAGAGAAATAGACAAAAGGAACGTCTTGCTAAAAGAAATGCCAAGATAGAGGAAATAAAGGCACAGGCTCTTGATGAGTCAAAGGATATGGTAGATTACCGTCAAATTGAAATTGATACAATGAACTCCATTTTGGCACTCAATGGTCTAAGTTTATATGAGATAGCACCCGATGGGAATTGTCTTTTCAATTCAATTCGAGACCAACTTGAATACAGAAGAGGGATCGAAAAGTCAGTAGATGAATTAAGACACCTTGCCTCTGACTATATAACACACAACCCTAATGACTTCATACCGTTTTTATTTGAAAAAGAAGAACAAGTAACAATAGAAGATTATTGTGACAAACTAGTTAACACTAAGATGTGGGGTTCTGATGTTGAAGTTTTGGCCTTCAGTAAAATTTTTGATAGTCAAATTGATGTCTACATGGCTGGATCCGAAAAGTTGCAATTTAATCCACAAGCTTCTGGCCCAAAACTTGTCCTCGGTTTCTATAAACACAATTTCGGGTTAGGAGAGCATTATAACTCCTTGAGAGATAGCCAATAGCTTATCTACCTCTACTACCAGAATGTGCCTGATACCAAAAAAAATTCTCAGAATCCGCGACATTTTGATTAAGAATTGGTGCATGAGATGTTGCCACGGATGAAGAGAACCACTAGTTTTAGAAATAGAATATATAGAAACAATCAATACGTCTGCAATAGCAAGTTTCGTCAGCTCGTCATCATCAAACTATCGTTACAATAACAATTGCCCGACTTTCTTTGTTACAATAAGCGTGTCGTGCATGGTGACGATTGCTATGATGAAATTCATAGTCTGTAGTCTACGCAAATTCCAAAGAGGCAATTGAAAGATGGGGCCAAAAATATATGCAGACTATATGCGGCCTGTATGCAGCTTGTATGCACGTCGACGCATTAGGACAATTAAACCCACGAAGAATGCGACATTATTTTATATCAATCGGGCGATATCAAGTGTAATAATTACTACAATCAGTTGAAATTGGGCGTAGGAAACACCCTGTTTTTTCGTAATGTTTTCTATCGACTATTTCATTGTGTTCTACTGTGAAAAATTGCGTCACCACTATTTACCTCCTCATGTAATGCATCTAGAACCGGTAACGGATCATCCCCAGGGATACCAAAGCTGGATATCGGTGAAATTTGCCCGAGTCCATTATTCTCTTCCCCTAATACCGCCGCAGCGCCGTTAACCCAGCGCCTCAATATACTACCAGTTGGCGCCTCGGGCATATTTTTTGCGTCCCAGGCGTTGACGCAAGCGGTGCTGACTCGATCTTGGCGTTCCGGACACTCTATTTGCAGATCAGTACGACATATGTCAGGCCATTGTCGCGCGACATTATCAAATCCCGATATCGCAGGTGGAAGTCTTGCGGTACTATAGCTAAGTGCAGGCCACCCCTATTGTAGCTATTGGCCTATGCGAGCCGTATGGTATCGGTTTGCGCTTACGATCGAGGTGTGGCCAAAGCGTAACTTAACTATGCACAATGACCTTATCTTCTTTTTGATTTATTCCTATAATGGACACTTTTAAACTTTATTGCCGACGAATTTCAGACCCCCTTGTCACTGGTTTCAATTAACTACCTCATCGAATCCTCATCTACTTTCATATGTCTTCCTGTTTCGGTCTTTCCCTCCCCTTTTAGGCCCTTTTAGTCTCAATTCTTTCCTTCCTTTCTTCTTCAATCTTTTTAATGAAAACCACGTGACTCTTGTCATGACAATTTTCACCAATGTCATCGCGAGTAATTAATATTATACATACAGTATGGGATGGTTTTGGGCAGGCAGAACGAGCGGTTCAGCAGCAAAAGAGAGTACTAACACGCTGTCTGGATGTCCCATAGATCATGGTAAACTTTCGGCAGCTGCGAAATGTCCGGTTGACTATGGTAAGAAGCTGGTACAAGGCGATGACAACTCGAACTTGATGAATCCTATGAACAATATGCCTATAGATATAAGCACTGAGAGGGCTCCGGGACAACGGATTAAGTTGCCTACAGAGAGGACAATCTCTAGTATTCCCAAAGGGGAAACTAATGACCAAGGGTTATGGGAATACCCATCACCTCAACAGATGTTGAATGCTATGTTAAGAAAAGGGAAAGGACAAGGAATCGATGAAACAGCAGTTACTTCGATGGTAGAGATTCATAACTTCTTGAATGAAGGTGCATGGAATCAGATCCTAGAGTGGGAGGATAGTTATACCAGGCAGACCAAGATAGAGCCTCGTTTATTGAAATTTACTGGTAGACCTCATGATTTATCTCCTAGAGCTTCTGCCTACCTCTGGCTTAGTAAGATCTTCCCCTCGACTTTCAACTCTCAACCACCATTTGACAGACACGACTGGACGGTGTTAAGGTCCACCGGGCGTCCTAACGATTGGAGGCAGATTCGTTATGTCATTGATTACTATTCTGCTCCAGATGACGAAGAAACTGGTATGCCTTCCTTTGTGTTGGACACAAGGCCTGCATTGGACTCTCCGGTTAACGTTTATGACCGGTTTGTGCATTGGAGTGGGCCGGTGTGGAAGCGGGCCATGGGTGACTTCACAGAGCTGAGCGAGTAACTGTAGAGCTATAGAGAGCAAGATGGTGCTTGGACGTGAGAGAAGGCCTACGAGGGATCTGAGTCGACGGTAAGAAGACCATGCTGAAATGATGGCGAATAGCATATGAGAGTAATGTAATAAACGATCAAACATACGATGAATGAAGTAAGAAGGTTCGAGCTACGTAGTAAGGAGAGTGAAGATAGGCGAGTGGGGAGGTGTAGAGAGTGTACATCTACAGGTGCTGACAATAGAATTGGTTTCTCCCTAGAGAACTCTGGCGTATGCCCAGCATAGAGATGTGCTCAGAGATGTGCTGACTGTAGAAATATTCCCCTTGACGTGATTCTAAATGTCAACCACTCTGGGATTTCTATACCATACGAAGTCGTATAAAGTTATAAGGTGTATATTTACAGGTAGAGCAAAATTTTCCAGAACCTCTAGATCTCTGGCTCTCGACTCTCTGAACTCTCCACGTCGCTTCTCCCTTCAGAGCTTCAGCTCTTCGGACTCTCTGAGCTCTCCACATCGCTTCTCACTCGGAAGCTCTGCTCAGAGATGGGCTCTCACTGCCGGCGGCAAGGAATACTCGGCCTCTATCGACCTCAAAATCCGGGGCAACTCTCTCCCATACGAAGTCAAGCCACTCCTAGACAAGTCGCCAATCAAGGCATTAACAACGTCTTTATTGTTCCTTCTAATAAAGTGGGTGAGCAAGAAGTAGAAAGTATAGAAATTTGGAGAGACACCGTTGATCTTCTGTCTTCTAAGGTTAGCATAATATTGTAAAGCCAACCTTTCATTTTTACTCAATAACTCCGAAATCATGGTATTCCAGATTCTGGTCTCATTCTTATAAGCAGTAATATACTTATCGAATAAGAGTTCAGCTTGCTCTATAGATCCAGCTTCCAATTCACCTTTTATCATAGTAGTCAAGATTTGAGGAGAATGAGACCTCTTGAGAATAGTCTTGTCCAACTGTTTAAACACCACTCTTGCAGCTTCAATGTTATTATTCTTGATCAACCCATCGATCCAAACAGCGTAAGTGTGATAATTGGTCTTGATGCCAGACTTTTTGAAGAGATCGAAAATTTGATCCACTTTAGCTTGTCTTCCACTATCTTTATTGACTTTGAAATAGTAGTCAGTTAAGATAGTCAAAGTTACGATAGTTTCT
Source organism: Yamadazyma scolyti (assembly GCA_003707025.2). Classification (NCBI taxonomy): domain Eukaryota; kingdom Fungi; phylum Ascomycota; class Pichiomycetes; order Serinales; family Debaryomycetaceae; genus Yamadazyma; species Yamadazyma scolyti. Next base: position 337,279 of record PPMW02000009.1, read on the forward strand.
TCTATTTGATTATCATGCATATACTTTACAATCCCGTTTACTGCATCGTGATTCTTATTCTTAGTATAGTAGCTTAAGAAGTTATTGAGAACCATAATACTTGGTCTATAGTTCTTATCAGACTTGATATACAGCTTCATCTTGTCTTCAGCGTCACCAATGTTACCGTTGACAATAAGACCATTCAAGATACTGTTCTTAGTAGGAGCAATCAATGGTAAGTCGCTATACTTTTCTAAGTAGTTCTTAACTTTATCGAATTTATTCAAGTTAGAAAATGCACCAATAATACTGGCTAAAGTCCTTTCATCCATAACATTCTTCTCTTCCATTGTATTTACAAGTTTTTCAATGTTTAGAACTAATTTCTTCTGTTGTTCCTCATTCAAGCCGGCAATGTAGTTAGAATGGCCCATAGACTTAAGAACAAGAGACCATACAGAGTTTGAAATTTTGGCTCCTGAACTTAAAATACTACTAAAGCATTCAAATACGTAGTCAAACATTTCATGATCATAGAATGAGGTCATAAACCTGTATAACGTTGAAAATGATAAGTTTTCAACAGATTTAGACTCTTCATATAATGAGATAAGTGATGTAATATCACCTTTAGTTGATGCTTTTTCTATCCTTATCAAGTATTCTTTACTATTAGGATGAACATTACTATTAACAAAGTCAATGCACTTGCTTATGAATTGATCCAATTCTGTTTTAAACTCCTTCAATTCGAGTTTTCTAATATTTTTTTCAATGTTTCCAAAATATGGCATTTCTTTCAACTGCAAGAGTTGCTTGACGTCGTCAGTTTTGAACTCATAGAGTCCTTCCATGGCTCCCAAATAGTACGAGAAGAAAGCTATATCTCTAACAATATAACTATTGAAATCAGGGTTGATATTGCTGATATGAGGGAATACTACTTGAATCTTATTTCCAATAAGAGTTCTAGCCTCAAGATACTTGACCCATAAGGCTAAGTTTCTCTGATAATTCCCAGTTTCTAAGTTATATTTCATGACTAAGTAGAAATGATAACTATGTGCTACTTTGTTACTAACTAATGACTCTAATACCTGTTCAATACTATCATCTTTGGCTTGTATTAATTTGTCGAGAAGTCTGATTCCTAACAGTTCAAAGTTCATATAAATATCGAAATCGTCGATCTTTTCCGTCGTTTGGATTTCCCTAAGATACGTCACTCCTTCTTCGAAGATTTCCCTGCTTTCAAGGGCATCAGCACTGGTGAAAGTGTTGGATACCTGGTTCCTGATTTCCCTGAGCTTTCTATTGGATCGCCGTGGCGGCGCTTTTTTCTCCCCCGAGACACCTGCTTCCCCAGTGGTGGCTGTCACAGGAGTGGTGGCTACCGTGCTCTGGAACCTGGCGCCTACGGGCACTCTACGGGCGATATTGCCCACATGTCTTAGAACTCTTGCTGGCACCATTACTGAAAAATTTTCGCAGGCCTTCGAACCAGCATGGCGACGTGCCGGGCGTGGTCGTGGGACAGAGGACAGAGTGTGGCTACATCTACAGCATCCAAAGCTCTACAGCATGCGGCTTCTTGCTCTACGTCATCCGGAACTCACCGCTTCTCGCTCTACCGGTTCGCTACCGCTTCTCGTTTGCTCGAAGCTCCTGCACCATTCAACTATAACTACACACCTGGAGAACTTATCAGATACAATTTCTTATCATGAACAGATTATCAACTGAGCTGGGTTATAGCAAGAGTCTGAGACTCGATATCATCACATTAAGCGCTCCAGACCTGTAATTAGTCGTTAAATGGTTGAAAGATAAAATTTTCTGCCCGCTGCGCTGAAGACCTTTGAAGAGAGGTCGTGCGAGGGCGCGAGAGCTTCGAAGCAGCTTCGAGGTCAGACGGTGCAGTTGGTAGTGGTGAGATTATTAGATCTTGGCATCCGCACTACCGTGATCCTATCAATATCTCCCTGGCTCTCGCCTGCTTCTCTCTAAAGCTCCTGGTCATCCTGTGTTGCCTCTTGACCTGGTCACCGCTCCGCTTGGCTTCCCTGGCGCGTCTCTGCTTCTCTGCTTCGCTTCTCGCTCCGCTCAAAGCTCTGCTCAGCTTCCATGACCCCAGAAGAAAAGTACAGCATCGACACCCTCGAGTTCTTCAACTACCACGAGTACCTCGTCAAAGGCTATGACCCCATTGACCCAGAGCTGTCGACCACCAACAAATCTTTGGTGGTCAACCACTTCCCCAACGTGTACGCCTCACTAGACACACAATTATACAATACTACCCGTATCGTCAGAATCCCCCGGGTATTCGATACAGTTCCTTGTAGTGATCTTGTTCCACAGTTCTCGACGCATATACCTGGCAAGGAGCCTGCAGGGATCATCAAACAACAAGAGTCTCAATACACTCCCTATGGCATATACCATGGTCAGTACTACGGTCTAACATCGTTTACTCCTTTATCTGAGTACATTGACCTTGCTACTCTTGTGGAGGCAATCACGGATATCAATAAGATCCTCTATGATGCTTATGACCCATTCAGCTTCAAAACGGGCCTCGAGTCGCTACTTGATATCCTCACTGGATCTCTCTTTACCTCCCTAATGGGTAGACATGTACACACCAAGAGAATTCTATCTCGACTAGACAGCTATATAGCTTCGTTCAACACTTCACACCCCGATGTATATATCCTTTCCCCACGCTTCAACGGGTTCCTATCGCTAGACATCCAGATCCCCACCCCACTAATTCATGGGTAGCATACGAGATGGCCTCTGGACGCCTCCTTCCTCCACGGGGACCTGTCGATGCACGAGAGTATCTACTAGAGAAGGTTCCATGGAGACCTGCCACTAGACACCAGAGTAAAGAGAAGCTGTCCAAGCACCTACTCTTCTCACCTTCGCTACCATTCTTTCCCTAGCCATCCCACCACCCCAATGGCTCTCCCTTCTGGTCATCTTGGCCCCTGATCACCTCTGGTCCCTTTCGGCCACTTTGGGCCACTTTGGGCCCAAAGTGGCCTTTTTAGTCTTTCTCGGGCCCTCCTGCATATACCCCCATCTCAAAATTTTTCATGAAGATAATAAAACTGGTAATGAATGGAGTGTTTGCAGTAGAAAAGCCAAGCGGTATAACGTCGTCCAAGTTCATAGGAGAACTTCAAGCGATTTTCACAAAGTCGGAAATTTTCCAGCAAGATTTACAAGCAATGAAGCAGAAAACAATCGATAATTTAAGTAGAGATAAAAGTTGGTCAAAAGATAGAATTAATAAGAAAGTAAGTAAGATAAAGATTAAGATTGGTCATGGTGGTACTTTAGATCCTTTAGCTAGTGGGATTCTTGTTATAGGGGTTAATAACGGAACCAAGAAATTACAATATTATTTATCTGAATGCAATAAAGTTTATGAAACTAAAGCTTTGTTAGGAATTTCAACTACTACTGGAGACTCTGAAGGAGAAATTTTAACTAAGAATGAAACTGATCATATTACTCCAGATTTGGTAAAACTGACAGTAGCTAAATTTGAAGGTGATATCAAGCAAACTCCTCCTATATTTTCTGCCTTAAAAATGAATGGTAAACCTTTATATGATTATGCTAGAGAAGGTAAACCTCTTCCTTTTGCTATAAAAACCAGAGATGTAAAAGTTCCCAAAATCAAGGTCCATGAGCGTGACTTATTAACTACAGACCACAAGTTCGAGACCTTGAAGTCTCAATTAGATGAAAATGGCGAACCAAAGGAGAATGGTTTATTCAATAATCCAACCTTGAATGACTCTCCCTTATATTTTTCATCTCAGTTCTATGAACGATGTGAACAAGAAGGTACAGAAAAAACCGTTGGAAAACCAAGATTAACAAAAGAATTACCTGAAAAACTTCCCTTACTTCACTTAACTTGTGATGTCAGCTCTGGAACATACATTAGAAGCTTAATTAGTGATATTGGTAGAGCAATGGAAAGTTCTGCGTACATGGTAGAATTGATAAGAGTCAAACAGAGTGATTGGGAGCTTGGACTCAACGCTTTCACACTTGACGATTTCAACAAGGATGAAGGTATATGGGGGCCAGTTCTTAAGAAGGTACTTGACGATGGTCCTAGCGTCAACGTTACTGAGCTTTTAAAGCAGCCAAAGGGTGTAAAAAGGCCCCTAGAAGACGTGGAATAAACAGACGTCGGTACAGAAGAAGTAGAATAGGACAGAAGACGTCCCGGGAAGTACTGTCAGCGCACCCGTAGCACGCAGGATGTGCTGCTGTAAACTGGGACAAAGGTGTGAAAAGGTCCTCAGGAAAAAGGTCATAGAATTAGAATACATATTTCCAGAGAAAAACGCCAGTGTAGTCGTAGACTTGTACTTACTCTATACCAAAGCACACCAGGTTCGCCTTGAAGCTGCTCTCGAAGCTCTCCTGTGCAACCATGAGGCTCTTCAACTCCAATGCGAATTTTTCATGCTATTTAGAAGAGCTCTTTCGTACTGGAAGTCAGTGACGTACCCTTCTGGGCCCTTAGTGAGCCTCCCACCCATAGATCCGAAGTCTGTTGTGTTTCTTTCTACTGTTTCCAACTTACCAGCTTTGACACAAGAAGCAATAAAGCTCTATGACAACAATATTCAAGTGATAGTTGCAGGAATCGATACTGTCAAAGGCAGTAGAAATGGAGTTAGTCAGCTATGGAGTGATAAATACTTGAATATAACAGGTGAAGAGTATATTGAAAATACCCATAAGAACTGGAAACTTGTAAACTCCCACTTAAATTTAAAATTCGATAATCATTCAATTGAATTACCTTTAGCTAATAGTTTATTTAGTACTGGCAATCTTATTACATTATTCAATTTAGATTCAAATCACGGACCTTTACATGACAAAATACTACACCAATTGACAGTTGATATCCCGGATGTCTCTTTCAATCATGTGTCAGTGGAAGACAGATGGACTAAACTCTTTGATGACGAAATGGTGATAACAAATAGTGTTGGAAATTTAATCAAAGGCATTAATAAAAGCTCTGCTGCCAAATTCTTGGAGAATAATGATAAGCTCATGAGTATTAAGTCAAAGGATACAGAGGTATATGTCAAGATTAATGATATCTATAGATACCAAGTAATTGCTGGTGGTGGAGGTTGGGGTCCAAAAGCTGATACCATCGCTATCTCACCGGATGCTAAAATAAAAAAAGGAGATAAGATTGAGTTTTTCATGCTAACCCCAAGTGATAAGCACCGGCCACTAGATGTGTCGGATCAATTCGGGTTCGACTTTGAATGTAGTTTGCCAGAACTGGAGTATGGACTTAGTGAAGGCTTACCACAAGAATTTGACTCATTTAGTGGAGGCAGCGAGCTTGGGTTTAAATTCAATGGCACTAACCACCGGTCTACTGGTGAGAGCGTAGTACTTGTAAATAGTGATACCTGAGTATCGAGTGATTTATTGTCTGTATGCACAGTGTATTGATCGAAATATTTATGTACCTGTCTGGCAATACTATAGAGTGGGGTTCCTGTAAGTAATATTTATATAAGAAGTATGTCCGTAATACTAGCGTATATCCGTGGTATGGAAGTACAATATGTATTGTATGCTAAAGAGTATATCCTAAGTGGTATGATATCGACGTACAATACGAATCTCTCAGTATGATAGAGAGTATACTAGTAAGCACTATGGTACAATATCTCCGTATGATAGAGTATACACTGTATCGTGATCTCTACTAGTGTATCCTGTGTGTTGATTTATCTGCTGGTGTATCCCGTACAGCGATGTATCTAGCTGCTCTATAGAAAGATCATAAAGGAATTGAATATGATACACAAACTAATCAATGCAAAGCTGAACCCCACGATGTACATATGCAGATTGTGGTATCTTGAAAACCTCTTGAACATGAGGTTCAACGACAAGATAGAACATGTGAGGGAGATTATGATTCCAGCCACAAGGATTAAAAACAACCAAAGATTATTGATCATTCTGAATTGGCTCGATTGGGACAATTTCAAGATACTAACAAGTATCCCCAATTCCACAGCCGAAATGAAAAGCGAACTAAAACTCAATGTTAAATAGAAGAACGAAAGAATCTTATCATGTTCATAGTAATAATGGTTCAAAGTCTCATAATAATCGGAGCTATTAGCAGAGTTGATGGAATTATAATCAGATCTAATGCCCTCAGGATTCCTATTCAATGGTGAAAGATCTGTTGATCTTAACCCAATTAAGTTGGAAATGAAGCCCAAGTTTGAATAGGAAGATCTTTTTGATAACTCTGGATCATCATTCCAAAACATCTTCAAACTATCATTATCTTCATAATCAATCAATTCATCGATATCGTTAGTTCTAGATCGATCATTAGTAAATACTGATAAATCAAAAGACGAAGCTAATGATTGAAGTGAAGTATTAATCGGTCTATATTTACGTTTCTGCTGGACCTGTTGTTGAAGTTGTTGATTTTGATATTGCAAGTCGGTCAACGACATTTGTTTCTCGATTATATGATCAGAATTGGTTTTTATGAGGTCGTCATCAAGGTTCAAGTCAATATTGAATTTAGTGACGTCTTCAAAGTTCTTGAGTAAATTTAGCGTCAACAAGTTTGAAAAATGGTTGTTAATGTTGGTCGGGATTACATTATAATAACATGAAAGTAAGTAATGGTAAAGATTGAAATCCTTGAATAAGTTGATTGAGTTATTATTCTTGATCAACTTCTGAATTTTTGATGGTAACTTATTCAATAAGGTAGTGGAGAACTTAATGGTCAAAATATTGTCTTTGATTTCACTCAATACACTTTTTTCGAAGTTTAGTAAATGGGAATCATTGGAGTTAAGTAATAATAAGTTGAATGAGAAATTATCTAAAGCTGGATCTTCTTCTTTGAACTCAACACTATAAATATGATCCTTGGCATTGGTAGTGAATATATCGTATCTTAATGCCAACATATAATCATCTTGTGAAGGCAAGTCAACAGAGTCTTTATCCATGACGTATCTTAGTGATTTATAGTAGCATTTACACTTTGGTTTGAGGTTGTTGTTGAGGATAGACTCTATGGTAAGCTTTGTTAGTGGGGTTATATTATTTGTGTGGAAGTAGTGTGCTAGTTTGTCTTTGACCAGGCCCTGCTTGTCTTTGGGGTCTTGCAGGCCGTCGACCATGTCTTCACCCAGGCCCTCTCGATCCAGTTGGCCTTTCTGGCCCACCAGGCCGTTAACCTGGTCCTCTGGGTCTTTCTGGCCCTTCTGACCGTGGCCCTGGCCGTCGGATAGGTACGTCAAAAGCAACTCCATAATCTCCGTTTCAAGGTAGCAGTAACTGTACTTTCTCAACCCACCTATATAGCTTATTATCAACGACTTATTCAGACCCTTCTCCGAGACGATATAAGAAGGACACTCCATGAGATTATTCTCATTCTGAAGAAAGATTATCGAGTTGACGGTTTGATGGTTATTGACATTTCGAAGTTCCATGTAAATGTTAAGATTAAGTAAAATCTCATTGAAATTGTTGGTATCATCGGGTAATAAGAACGTCATTTGAAAGTTTTTCTTAACAAATGCATTGAAATCAAACGTCAAAGTCGAAGATATCTCACTATCTACACTTGTGAACTCATTTTCTGAGTCTTCTTTATTATTTAGTTTATTAATCTCATATTTTATTAGGTTGATTAAATTAGTGATTTTCACGGTTAAATCCAATAAATTAAAATTTATGAAAGAATTCTGATTCTTATTTAAGTTGAGTTTCAACTGTAAAATGAACTTATTACTTACTTCTTTGTTAGGATATTTCTTAACAAACTTTTTGAATATCTTCTTTATAGCAATTTTTTGTATTAAAATGAATTTCGATAATTTCTTTAATATTAGTGATAATTCTACTAAATTCGATATAATAAGATCATATTTTAGAAGTTTGATATTCACACTTTCTTCACTTGTTATTAGATCATTGAACGTATTTGAAAAGTATCTATACTTTCTGAAGATCTCTCCATACTTTGTACTAAGAAATAAGTTAATTACATTAAAATTTTCAATGAACCGTATAGTTAATGAATTAAGTGATGCTTCATTATTCACAACCTTTTTGATTTCCCCTTTGAGTTCATTGTAATCTAAGTTATAACTTTCCCATTCGGGGATAGATAGTTCGATTAGGTTCTTACCAAACTTCATCTCCCTAATGAGTTTCACTTATCTATAATTTTTAATTATGGAATTTCACCTGTGAGAAATAGTAGTCTGTGCAGCAGTTCGAGAGTGAGAAGCGATGCAGTAAAAGAAGCGACAGGACAGGAGCAGGGATACGGATGACATGGAGATTAGTGACACTGGACTAGACGTTCTAGTAGACGACTGTTGTACCTAGTAGATTTTACTATGACTTCAATTTTCATGGGAGACGATACGTTGAGTCCCGAAATGGAAATGCATCGTGTGAGAGGTTACTAAAAGGGTGCATTCCGGTGTATAATCGGTAAGCCTCAACTTTAAAGGAGATTTCAATGGAGTAAGCTTTGAGTAGGGGAAAGAGGGGCTTAGAGCGGAGCGAGAAGCGACATAGTGCAGCAGAGAGTGTAGAGAGCATAGAGAGCATAGAGAGTGAAGATATAAGAGTATAGAGTGTGTGTGGAGTCTGCAGAGTGTAGAGAAGTCAAGAGTGTCGAAGTGACCAAAGTGAGAGCGAGCCAGGGCAGAAAAGACGTCTAAGGGGGTGATCGTGGATAGCAACGGGAAGCCCTGAATAAGTCCTGGCTGAGGGATACGAACAGTCAGATGCCTGCAAGAGATCCAACGACCGTAGACAAAGTGGACGCAGAGACGCGGAGATGCCCAGGTGATTCCCGCGAATATCCGGGAGATGCAAGTACATCAAATTTCTTTTCTATTGCATCTATACAGGACGGGTGCAAAAAACTCTGCCTAGTGTATTCCGACTCACTGGCCTAGTTCCGGCTGTGGTGGCCTGACTCACTGTGCTTGGTGGCCTTCACAAAAACGGGTATCATTCCCCCAGTACCAATCAGAAACTCTCTGTGGTTCAATACCAATAATTGCGCTCTAATAGAGCCAGAGTGACTGGTGACACTGACTACCGAGTCTCTATAGTTGGTGAAGATGAACTGGAACGCTCTGTTTATACGAATGGCCTGTTCTTCTATAGTTTCTCTATAATCATCTTTAAAGTAGATATCTTCTTCTGCAAACCCATCTTCAATTACAAACCCTTGTGGTTCGTACTTTTCAGCAATAAGTGATCTTGGTGATCTCTTATCGCAGATATGTACCCCCAAAGTTTCTCTGAGGTCCTCTTTGATTAGAGGCTGGACCTGTTTGAGATCTATGAGGTGTTTCCATGTATGAATCAAAGTATCCACACTTCTGGTAAATGGAGAAGTGAACCATTTAGTAGGTAATCTGATACCTTTCTTTACTTGTTCAGCCCATACATCAGCATTAGCCTTAGCTTGATTAATACCTAATTCAGTAAGATCTGGATCAGGTCCCCATACAATCTCTCCATCGCCTGTTAATTTAGACCACTTTCTATTCCATTCATCATTACCATACTTAGAATGTCCTACGTTGTGATAACCTTCTCCATGTCTAGCCAAAAACAAGATTTTGTACACCTCATTGTCGCCAGCGGATGCATTTAGTTCATCCAATTGTTGGAAGGTCTTCTCCCATGTATGAACTCTGCCAAAATCTTCCTTTAAATAATCAAATCTAGTATCATCAGTATCAGACAACGACTGCTTAAAATAACCTGGAACAATCTCAAACTTCCAATATTCTCCTTCCTTAGTGAATTCTTCTAGAAGATTAGCATACTTCTCTCTAGTATCAGCATCTAACCTACCATTTATGGTATCCATCTTGTCAGGAACACTCATTATTGACTCAGATCTCGCAGGACTTCAACCTCTATTTAAATAGATTTATTGGCGGTCGTGTGGCGCCAGGGTCGCGGTGGTGGACGCCGTCAACAAAAATTTCAATCGACAATCCTTGTTTTAAGCACCATGGACAAGTTTAACGATGATTTGTACCCGTTAGCGTTGTTAATGGATGAGTTGAAACATGATGATGTAAGTAATCGTGTGGAAGCTATGCAAAAAGTTGATACTATAGCTTTAGCTCTTGGTCCAGAACGTACGGTGGGGGAGTTGTTACCCTTTTTGAATGATGTTGCTCAAGATGATGAAGAAGAAGTATTTGCCGTGCTTGCTACCAAACTAGGTGATTTTGTTCCTCTCATTGGAGGTCATGAAAATTGTGAACCATTGATTCAAATCCTTTTACATTTGGCTCCAATTGAGGAACCCATTGTACGTGAAAAGGCCATTGATTCCTTGAATAAAATCAGCTTGGAGTTAACTCAAGATGAACTAGCAAAGATCTTCTTACCCATCATTAGAGATTTAAGTCAAGGCAATTGGTTTTCAAAGAGAATTGCCAGTTGTGGTTTATATAAAGCCGTTATTGTAAAAGTCGGTGCATCCACGCGTTATGAATTATTACAACTGTACCTTAAATTGGTTACGGATCAAGGACCCATGGTACGTAGAAGTGCCGCTATAAACTTACCTGTTATTATCAATAAACTTACTGAATTTGCTCAGCATGGGTCTGGACCCGATTCCATTTCTAATAAGGATTGGGAGGTCATTAGTCAAATGTTTCAAAGTTTGATAAATGATGATCAAGATTCGGTTAAATTCCTCAGCATTGATGTATTAGTAGCAATTTTAGATCATTTCCAGAACCTTAAGGATCCTTCTCATAATTCCAATTTCTTGATTTCTCTGTTGAAATTGATCAGTGATGAGAGCTGGCGTGTTCGTTATACTGCAGCTGATCGTTTCAATAAAATCGCCCAAAACTTCATCCTGGACGAAGAAGACTTGGGTAAATTGGTTGATCCTTTTATAGCTCTTATGAAAGATAACGAAGGTGAAGTTCGTAAGGCAATCTCCAAGCAATTACCAGCTTTCTGTAAATTGTTGAATAACTTTGACTCATTTAAACCTGTCATCATCAATAAAATTTTACCTATCGTCAATGAGTTGAGTCAAGATCCTCAGGAAAATGTCAGAAGCTCTTTAGCATTAAACATAACCGAGTTATCTTCCTTTTTATCTAAAGAAAATACCATTGATAAATTGTTACCCACTTTCCTCAACATGTTGAAAGATGAGTTTCCAGATGTTAGGTTGAATATCATCTCTAACCTCTCCATAGTTAATGAAACTATTGGCATCAATTTGTTGACTACAAACTTGCTTCCCGCCATCACTGAATTGGCTCAAGATTCGAAGTGGAGAGTAAGGTTGGCTATAATCGAGTATATTCCTAAACTCGCCGACCAATTGGGTGAAGAGTTTTTCAATAAAGAACTCTTGTCGTTGTGCTTGTCCTGGTTATGGGACTCTGTTTACGCCATCAGAGAAGCCAGTGTTAAGAACTTAAGAAAGATAACTGAAACCTTCGGTTCCAAATGGGCTGAGGACCATATTGTAGACAAACTTGTTTTGATAAAAAACAACTCCAACCTCAACAATAACGACAATAATGATGATACTATCCATGACGACAACATTGACTTCCAAAGCTTTATTATTAGAATAACATGTGTGTTCGCCATAAACGAACTTATCCCCGTTCTCAATCCTAACATCATTGTCGACAAGATCTTGCCGTTCTTGAATGACTTGGTGGATGACAAAGTCCCCAATATAAGATTTAACTTAGCCTTGAGTTACGAAAAAATTGCCCAACGATTGATCGAATCTGACCATAAGGAGTTGATTGAGACCGTGATCTTGAAAAATTTGAAGACGTTAGCAGATGATACTGACCCTGATGTTAAGTTCTTTGCCAATAAATCCATCGATTCTATCAATAATTTATCACATTAATGCTTTGATGCATGCCATTACATATATTATACGACAAATATATATTCCTTTGAGTGCAACATGATTTCCCAAGCCTACTGAGTGGGCTTTTATACTGACCCAAAGGCCAATAGAAAGAATATACGTATGTATTAGTATCTAAGCTACGAAAGAAGCACCCTTTACACCTTGAGGGTAGCGTTATAGGTAGTAGTGTTATAATCCCAATAGAAGGTGATCTCATCTGGTACGCTATTTTTGTTACCACACTTATCATTGTAGTCTATCTTGGTAATATCATCCATCAAGGACACGAAATCATCTAACGAACATGAGAATCCGGGTCCGTATTTGCAGTTCAATGGAATCACCGAGTCGTTGATGATGAATCTAACATACGAAGCTCCGCCACAATTCAATTTCTCCAAGATAATTCTAGCTGACATTGGAACAATTTTAGCTTGCTGGAAAGAGTACTTAAACAGATAATTGTCTTTATCTAGGTCTTTATCATCAGTAAATAATCCCAATGCTGCATAATAGAGTGCCAAGTCATCATCATGAGCGAAACTAAGCCAAATTTTATTATCATTATCCTCCTGTAATAATTTAAGTGACGCTTTTACAAATACTGAACCAGATGCTATGGCCAAATCATTTCCAGGACCAAAAGTATAGTATTCCTCGACATCTCGGGCATATTGTCTCTTGATCAACTCTTCGTTGGTAAATATACCACAAAGTTGACTGTATCCTTTGGCACTCAATTCGTAGGCACAGATGTCAATCAAATGCTTGACATCCTTGGTGGAAACACTGAAATTTGGATTACCATTTCTCTGTACTCTGGCTTGGAATTCAGAGACATAAGTACTGACTCCATGACTATCCTTGAAGTCATAATCAAAATCGTTGCAACCAGAGTTTGGAGTCAAGGAATTGCCTCCCATATCTGAGCCCTCTGATATGACATTAAATTTAACTTTAGACTCATCATATCCTTCTCCTAAAAATCCATTAACGAAATAATGACTGGTATCATATACTCGTTGGGAGTTGGTTGTGAAAATAGGTAAAATAGTGTCATTATTATGCAAGAATCCATATTTAGCCTGAAAATTCTTACCATCCTTTTCAGCACTAATACTACCGGCATATTGACTCTGGGAATTGGAGGGCGTAACTTCCATTCCATAATCGGAAGAGTCATTGACAAAGTATTGATAGTCATTGAGAAATGCTAAAGTTCCATTGAATGGCTTCTGTTTACTCAACCTGTCAAGAGTGTCACGATACTTATTACCACTAGATTTAGTTGGATATCTCTCACCGTGTCTCCCTAAAAACTGAACTTGTTCAACCGTACAAGTTTCTGGAGTAGCAGGATCAATACCAAAGCCTGGATACTGCAGATACGGTGCTGAACCACCTAAAAAATGAATAATGCTGTATTGTTCAACTGCTGCTTGTTCACTGGTGACTACATCGTTGTAGTTACTGCCGTTAAGTAAGAGAAACCCATTGGCTCCGTAGACTAAAGAATTCAACTTCATTGTTGTTTACTATTGTTTATTTTTTGCAACCATTTAAACTCTTATATATCCCACGTTGCTCTGGACCTGGGGCACATAATCATGCGTTGACGCAACTTTATTCCTAGGCCGTGTTTATTCACAGGCCGTGATTATTCACAGGCAGTCATAAACAATGCCTCGGACTAGTTACGTAATAGGCAAGAGGAGGTGAAATAAGGTAGTAAATAAGTAAAGAAATGCATTAATATATATACAAAAGGTATCACTGTTCAGCGTTCTTCTGGGCGAGTTTATCAAAGTCGAAATCAAACGAACTGCCGCATCCACATGCGGAAGTTGTGTATGGTGAATCAACTATTTTGAACTGACTACCTATTAATTCTTTTGTGTAATCAAGTTTCGAATCCTGCAAAATTTGTAATGAACTTTCATCAATTATGAGTTGGGCAGAATCGTAACCGTCTCTTTTGAACACTAGTAAGTCTGGATTCTCTTTGAGCTCATCGGAGATATTAGTTAGCTTGATATCGTATTGAAACCCATGGCACCCGCCACTTTCTACTTTAATCAAAAGAGCTGAATCTGGATTATTATCTGATTCAGCAATGCTATTCAACTTCGTGGCTGCTCTATCTGTTATGCCCAACTTCATATTAGTCTGCCCTTGTATTAACTTAGTCTTCCTGAATTCATCAATCTTAATTGGCTTGAATGTCGATGATGTGAGCTTGTGTGCCTGGACCGAATACTGTCTTGCTGATAGACACCTGGTTATCACCGTTGAGCGGGGTGCTATTGATGTGCTTGAACTCGTGTATGATGTTACTAAGCGCCTTGTATAAGGTCTTATTGTTCTGGCTATAACTGCTATGGTCATGCTTATTAGTAATATATTTTAGTTGATGAGTTGTGCGAGTAAATGCAGGTACACGACACTATTTAGAGTTGCGAAAGATGTCATAGTACCTACTAGGTGGTGCTAGCCGCTGGGCGCTAGGCGTTGACCACCTCTGACTACTGTGCTGGTTCATTCGTCAAGTTATATATTGAATTTTGTGTCTACTTGTTGTTTTCATTGGCAATTCTCCACGAAGGCAACAAGTCCAAGTAAGCCCAATTGGACTTAGGGCCCTCAAGACCCCAGGAAAGATATCTCCAATGCCAGAAGCAGCCTACCACAGCACCAAAGAAGGAAGAATATATAAGCACATAGATAATGTTATGAAGTCTATTGGAGGATTTCTTCAAAGGAGCGGTGAAATGCTCTAATTGAAAGCAAAGAACCATCATTGCAAAATACAATGCAGGCAAGTAATGATGTACGTAAGTGACTCTACCCATGATGACAAAAGGCATGAAGTGTAATCCCCAACCAAACATAGGGTAAATACCACCCAAGACGAAGAGCTTCAACTTCTTTGGATCATTTTCAAAATCATTAATTTGTCTTTGCCATCTGAGCAAGTAATATACTGTCAATAAAGCAAAGACAATTACACCAACAGTAGAGGTCCATGTGGTTGCAGGAGATCCAATCAAGAAGTATTTGATCTTATCGTTGGCCCAAGAACATAATCTGATACCAACATGTAAGGTAGGCCATTCCCAAGCAGAAGAAGCCAAATCGTCCTGCTTCTCGGTATCTGGAACCAAGGCATTGTTAGTAGCCATCATTGCCAAATTCAATTGGATGAAATCTCTAAGGAATTTGGTCTTTGGTAATTTAAAGTCTTCTGGAGGTGGTGGTAATAATTCATTAGTATGACTCTCAATATTCCACCAAGTTCTCTTATCCTTTTTGAAAGGTTCCTTGAAACAAGCAACTTCACCTTGTCTGAACCCCCAAGCTGGTAAGGAAGATCCTGTAACACCCAAGTAACAGTTCATAACAGGGTTCTTCAATCTAAAGGAACTGGTCAATGGATGTAAGATCAGCTTATTTTCTGAGCCACTCTGCTCCATGATCTCTACAATCCAATTATCCTTTTGGTCTCCAATAGTCAAGTTTCCGTAACCAGCAACTTCAAAGTGGCCTTTAGAAATTGGAGCTGGAACTTGATGAGTATGTAAATTTCTACCAGTCATTGGGTGAATAAGTCTTACAGTCAATCCATCGATAACGTATTCTATTTCTTTGTTCTCCAGGGCATTGTAGCTTGCCTTTCCTCTTTGTCTTTGGAACACCCAATTGTTATTAGAATCTTTATGAGAGTATGTAGTAACTTGTTGTTGTTTGGAACCTTCAGGGAACGTTTGAACATGAGAGTGTAATAACCCACCTGTTAAACCTTGATTTTTTAATGTGACTACAGAATGGCCAATAGAAATATCTCTTGGACCACCACCGACATCTGAACCTAATAAATTAGCTTGGAATAAGGATGACATGTTAGCATCACCAGTACCTGACTTATATAATAAATCAAAGTGAATCTTGAAACTTATTAAGAAGATCGATAATGGAACCAAAATCAACCCAATAATTCTTGCTATCCAATGATAAGTATATTGAGCCCAACTAATGGATTTGTCACCGAATTTATTCCATAAATCAACGATGGTGTAAATACCAACAAGAGCGGTAACAAACAAACCTACCATTTTAACGGAACAAGTACAACCGATTCCGAATCCTGTCAATAATAGCCACTTCCACCATTTTCTGGAGAAGCTGTTACCGATTTTTTCATTTTGATTGGCAAATCTAACAAAACTGAAAACAGTGGCTACGGTGAAGAATAAAAGCATGGAGTCCAACAAAATGAACTTTCCTAAAGTAACATAACTCAATTCTAAACAAACCATAGTAGTAAATAACCAAGTAGTAATGGTTTGAAATCCAATCTCTTTGAATGTATAATAAGCTAAAGGTACACATAAAGCAGAAAAAGTACCATTAAAGATTCTCATCTTAGTATAATCAATATAATCAGGATATTGTTCACCACTAGGGAAATCCCATGATCCATTATATCCTGCAAGATAACCAGAAAATCCAACAAGCATTTTACCTAAAGGAGGATGAACATCATGATAAAATTCATGTCTTAAATAATAAGAACCGAACTTACCGAAATGAGCTTCATCCCATACAACATGATTGTTGATCAGCACTCTATATAACCTAACAACAAATGATAAGATAGTAAAGAAAAGAGGTCCAAACCAACTCTCAAACTTGGCTAATGATTCATGGAATTCTTTGATCTGATTATCACGTAAAAGCTTTTCGTCAGCTTGGTCGACTTCAACAGGAGGTGATGCTTCTACAGACTTGGCCTTGGACCGGGTTCTGCTGGCCAAACCCTCGTTGTTTCCAACGTTAACACTGGACGACATGTAAAGGGTGTGATACGTGTTTAAAAACTTTTCAAACGCGGGCTGGAGAAATAGAAGAAAAGGCCACCTTGGGCTTCGAGCAGAGCGAGAAACTTAGAGGTGGCATTTATTAGTAAGAGTGTTTATTAGAGGTTATCTAGAAGATGGCTGATGATGTCCCCGTGGTTGGAATTGATACGGACTCTTGATTCTGTAAGCATGAATCCATTGGATATAAACCTGTCTAGCTTCAAATTAGCTAGGTTAATTGAGCTATGAAGCTTGATGAACTCGGTTAATTTGTGGTTGAAGTTTGGTAGAAAATTATATACATCGTCTTGAGTAAGATTTATCGAGATGGTTGCTAAAGTTTTGATATCGGTAATATAAACCATTTCTACATTTCCGATATCTTTAGCTTCCATACTTGATGTTATATCTCTGATTGCCAGTAATAAATTAACTTTCCCAGGTACTATTATACAGCTATTTACTTGTTCTAAATATTGTAGTAGTATTGATGAATAACCTGATTCTACTAGCACTAGTCTATCTGCTAATATTATTGACGAATTAAGAAACGTATAATCTGATCTAATATTTATCTTAGTATATTTACCTTCATTATCTTCTTCAACCTGTACTTTGAGTGTGGTCATAAATTCCTTTCTGGTTTCCATTTCTACTTTATCATTAATTCTCACATGATTGTATATGAGTTCTTTGATCTCTTTTCTCTTCTCATCTCCAAAACTACATGCTTTACTGCTCTTATGGATCTCATACACCTGTGTCTCCATTGTAATTTTCGCGATATGTGAAAACTAGTGATTTTTAAGATACCAACATCAAAATGTTGCATTGCTCCACTAATAAAAGCCATTGACCGATGAAATTACCACCAGTCATCACACACAAGATTACCTTTGTACCTATAGAAAAAACTACTACGGTTGTTCTAAAAATATTGTGATATTGTTTGACTATAAATTATGGCTGAGAAAGTCATTCTTAGCCATCATAAACGTCCGTGTTGACTTGGGAGTCAACTCAGAGCTTATGGTCCACGGCTAGTTAAGCAGAAGCCTTGGCGACGTGTTCCAACAAGTCAACAACTCTGGTGGAGTAACCGAATTCGTTATCGTACCAGGAGATCAACTTAACGAAAGTTGGGGACAACAAGATACCGGCCTTTTCGTCAAAGATGGAAGAGTAAGTGGAACCCAAGAAATCGGTGGAAACAACGGCATCCTCGGTGTAACCGACAATTCCCTTCAATTCACCTTGAGAAGCAGCCTTGACAGCAGCGGCGATTTCTTCGTAAGTGGCTGGAGTCTTCAATCTGACGGTCAAATCGACAACGGAGACGTCGGTGGTTGGGACTCTCAAAGACATACCGGTCAACTTACCGTTCAATTCTGGGATAACCTTACCAACGGCCTTAGCAGCACCGGTGGAAGATGGGATGATGTTACCAGAAGCGGTTCTACCACCTCTCCAGTCCTTGTGGGATGGACCATCGACAGTCTTTTGAGTGGCGGTGATGGAGTGAACGGTGGTCATCAAACCTTCTTCAATACCGAACTTGTCGTTAACAATCTTGGCTAATGGGGCCAAACAGTTAGTGGTACAAGAAGCGTTGGAGACGATGTTCAAGTCTGGGGTGTACTTGTCTTCGTTGACACCAACAACGAACATTGGAGCATCAGCAGAAGGAGCGGTAATGATGACCTTCTTGGCACCACCAGCGATGTGCTTTTGGGCACCTTCAACTGTGGTGAAGACACCGGTGGATTCAATGACAAAGTCGACACCAGACTTACCCCAAGGGATAGAAGCTGGGTCTCTTTCTTGGAAGACCTTAATCTTGTGGCCATCAATGACCAAGTATTCACCTTCAGAGGTAACTTCACCCTTGTAAGCACCATGGGTAGAATCATACTTGAACATGTAAGCAGCATAGTCTGGGGCAATAAAAGGGTCATTGATACCAACAACCTCAATATCCTTTCTAGTTAAAGCAACTCTTAAAACCAATCTACCGATTCTACCGAATCCATTAATACCAACAGTAATAGCCATTTTGTTTCTGTGTGTTTTGTAAATTTATAAAATAAAATTAGAGAAAATTTTTAATTTAGGGATTCTGTATTCCTTAAATATATTTTGTCCAACGGGTGAAAGGTATCCATTATGGATTAGCGGTGTGCGCACGCCCAACTCAACAAGCACCGAGCAAACAATTTTCGATGAAGTCCGACGCTCCGAGATGGTGGGAGGTATGGGGGTTTAGGGAGGGTGATGGGGGACGGAGTTGGTATTTGAGATGTAGATAGTGTGTGGGGAGTGTGGTGATTTTTTCGAGATTTTTAGAGGTGAATTAGAGGGGCAATTAGACGGTGATTTGAAGGGTGATTTGGATGATAATATGCATAATTGTTCCAAGTTTTTCCATGAGGGATTTTCGCCGTATGGTCACTCTATCTCTTTTTGGATGCTTTGGTGAACATAGTGATGGTTTGGGTGTATTACCACTCCGACCTCAGGCCCGGTATTTCACGGGACAGGGAGGGGCCGGACAGGGGAGGAGCAAGGCAGAAACATTTCACATGATGAGAGCGAGCGTGTAGTTTGTAGTTAGCTATACAGATGGGTGTAGAAGTGGTGCAGATGTGGTGCAGATGTGGTGCAGATGTGGTGCAGATGTGGTGCCGATGTGGGTGCCGCGTCTACGGTAGGGCGTGCTGCCTACGGGGCGTCGGTGCACTCCCAGTCGGTGGGCTCGTAGGCATCGGGGTGGTCCAAAGATTCGATTTCCTCCGGGGTAAGCTCGAAATCAAAAACGTCAATATTTCCTGGCAATCTTGAGGGGGACTTCGTTTTCGGTAAAGGAATCAACCCTTTTTGCAACGACCACCTGATCAAAATCTGGGCCACATCCTTATTGTACTTGGACATCAATGCCCTGACTTCCAGGGGTGGATTAGTCAACTTGTACCCGTGAGTGAGTGGAGCGTATGCCTCCACTTGGATGTGTTTACTATGGCAAAACTCGACAAGTTCTGTTCTCATTAACCACGGACTAATCTCGATTTGATTGACTTGAGGGTAAAAAATTAACCCTTCCCAATTGAGTAATTGTTCAATGTGCTTAACTCCATAATTAGAAACCCCTATGTTTTTGACTTTACCTGCAGTTACAGCCTCTTGCATGGCTTTCCAAGTCTGTAGTCTCTTCTGTGGGCCACATAAAGGAGAATGGATTAAGAGTAAGTCAATATATCCTAATTGGTTAACTTTTTCTAAACACTCATCTATGGCCAATTTGGCATTGTTATAGCCGCATTGACTGTTCCATAATTTAGTAGTATAGAAGATATCCTGTCTAGAGTTTCCTTCTTCGATCCATTTGGTTATTCCCCGGCCAACTTCATATTCATTACCGTACAATACGGCTGTATCGAAATGTCTATATCCGGCTTTACATGCCTGATAAACCAACTCGCTAGTTGTCGAACGACCAAGTTCATAGCATCCTAATGCTACTGATGGGATTTTGCTTCCGTTCAGTAAAGTGATCAAGTTGGCCATTTCCTCCTATTTTTAACTCTGGTGCGCCCCACGTCTCCCTAGGCTAGTCACGGTTGCTCGCTGTTAATCACACACTTGGCCGAGACTTTCCATGGGTCGGCAATAAGGTGTCCACGGATATAAAAAAGTTAGAAAAACCGATCAATGACAAGTTCGGTTTTGTGTAGCTTGTTTCGGGTGAGGTGGAAAACGGCGCTAATTACAGTTCCGGTGTTGTCTGAGGTTTTATTGGGAAAGTTTCTGCAAGCGGGCAATTGCTTTTTTTGCATAACCGTATATAATAGTAGTCAGCCGGCCATTATTTTAGTTAAAATCGTACCAACAGCGCAACTATTAATAAGCATCGTGTCGCACAACAAGTAATATAATAGAGATGTATAACACCATGCCATCATCACCTGATGATCACCATCATCATCTACAGAAGAAGAAGAGAGTAGGCAAGGCTTGTGATTCCTGTAGAATCAAGAAAACCAAATGTGATGGTAAAAAACCTTGTAATAAATGTATTCAAGATAATAAGATATGTGTGTTCACTGAGAAGAAAAAGATCAAGGACAAACACTACCCCAATGGTTACGTGGAGCTTTTAGAGACTCGATTAGATCTTTTGACTAAATCTTTTGAGAAGATGATTCAACTTTCGAAGCCTCACTTGACTTTCTTGGCTGAATTGGTTGAAGAAGCACCCGCAGAAATGGAAGGCGCAGAGTATTATATTCCTATCAATAAGGTGATCACTTATTTAATTCATAATGAACAACTCTTGAAAAACGTCCCCTTAGAATGGGAAAATGGCGCTCTCATTGCTGCTAACTTTGATAGGAAAAACATAGAGAAAGACTCCAAGAAATTCGAGATCCATGAACAAGAAGCTAATGATATTTCTGATACCCCAGAAACTAAAGAAGTTCAGGTCAAACAAGAGTTTCAAGAATTCGATGAATTAGATGGTAATATGGAGGAATTTCTACCCAATTTTTCAAGAGGCTTTGTATTAGCTAACAGCGCTGCTTTAACTGATGGTTTATCCAATGATATCAGTGATTTTGAAAGCGACTCTAATTCTATTTATTCACAATCTCATCCCCCAGTCAACAATGACTTCGATTTAGGGTTCCAGACCCCATCTTTGTTCAGTGACTCCGAGTTCTTCAATACTCATGATAATTCCATGAATTCATTAACCCACAAATTCGAGAACAATAAATTAACATCTCCATCAAACCATTCACCTCCAACAACCTTAGATTCTGGCCCAACCAACCTGGCTCCTCGTCCAGAGCTCCTAAAACGCTCATCATCACTAGTGGGGACGTCGAAGTCACTATCCCATCAAAGGTTGAAAAGCATGGGCCACATTCATAAACCATTGCATCATCATCACAATTTCAACCTCAACTTGTCAAATTCAAATTTGGCTTCAAATAATCTGACCAAGGGCACTGACATAGAGAGCGATCTAACCCTTCCGTCTGACTCAGTTAAATTGTCCGATATCAACTATGAAGAAAATTTGCTTGAGGACTTGTAACATATATTTCCCTGTATTTATTCAGCTTAATGACATATGATAAGACTATCTGCCATTGCATCTCTACATCGCATCTGCCTCTTTTCGGATCGCATAAAATTTCTATGATAGCGGCTAAAAATAACTATATTGAAGACTAAGCTATAAAGAGTATGGCGACGAAAGATAAAACAGAGAAGAATGGTGAATTTGCTCTTGGCGACCCAGCTGTATAGGTTCTGATAGAAGTGGTTGAAAAATAACTTGAAGCTTGCGAACTTCTAGGTACCGTAGTCATAGATGTTGGCAAGGTACTTGTAATGGAAGAGTCAGTACCAGAAGGTGTTGCAAGCTCAGACGAATGCGATGTTGTTCCGAACGACGGTAAAGGTGGCTTACTTCCTGGAACAGTGGTGCCTGGGCTTTCCAGGGTGGCCCATCCACTTGAAGTGACACGGCTATTCGAAGTGACACGGCTGTTGGAGGTGACAGCGCTGCTGGAAGCGGCTGGTGTGGAAGACAGGAGGGAGCATCCAGTTAGTGAAGTCACGCCACTTCCAGTGGTTGAATCGATACCTGAGGTTTCCCCTGAACTTGTAGTACTGGGGACTTCAGTACTGCACGAAGGACAATGGGTTGATGTTCTCGTTGAGGCGGATATACCAGATGAAAGGACACTTGTAGAGGTGAGTGTTTCCGAACTTGTTGAATGAGCGGTGCTTAATGACTGTGCAGTGGTACAAGTCGGACAAGGGGATGTATCTGAAATGGATGATGAATCCATACTCGAAGTCGTACTTGCGAAATCAATACTTGACGACGTCGTACTTGCGGAGTCAATAGATGAAGCGGCACTCAACGAAGTGGCAACTGACGAGTCAGCAGTAGATGAAGCGACACTCGATGGCATTTCAGAACTTGAGTGATTCACACAAGTCGGACAAACACGTATAGCAGTCGTGGAAGATACTTCAAGAGTCGACGATACTTCAAGAGTCGACGATACTTCAAGAGTCGACGATACTTCAAGAGTCGACGATACTTCAAGAGTCGATGATACTCCAGAGCTTGACGTGACTCCAGAACTTGACGAATGAATCACACAAGTTGGACAAGAACGTATGACAGTTGCCGACGATGCTTCAGTACTTGAGGATTCAGTGTTACATTGTGTACTGGTTGAAACCTCAGAACTTGAATATTTAGAACTTGAGTACTCAGAGCTTGGAGATGTAGAACCTGAAGATACTTTGGAACTCGATGAGACTTCAGAACTCCACGATCCAGTACTACATGGAGAACTAGACGGCACTTCAGAACTTGAAAATTCAGTACTACTTGGAATGCTAGATGATTCTTCAGTACTCAATGATACCTCAGAACTGGACGGTACTTCTGACCTTGGTGAAGCCTCAGAACTTGGTGGTACTTCAGAACTCGACGACTCAGTCACACAAGTTGGACAGAAACCTAAGGCAGTACTTGACGTGACTTCTGAACTTGACGAGTCAGTAGTGCATGGCGTACTTAATGAAGCTTCAGAACTCGACGTGACTTCAGAGCTCGACGTGACTTCAGAGCTCGACGTGACTTCAGAGCTCGACGTGACTTCAGAGCTCGACGTGACTTCAGAGCTCGACGTGACTTCAGAGCTCGACGTGACTTCAGAGCTCGACGTGACTTCAGAGCTCGACGTGACTTCAGAACTTGACGAGTCAGTAGTGCATGGAGTACTTGATGAAACATCGATACTTGAGGATGTCTCAGAACTCGAGGATGTCTCAGAACTTGAGGTTTCAGTAGTGCATGGAGTGCTTGATGAAACTTCAGTACTCGAGGATGTCTCAGAACTCGACGAGTCAGTAGTGCATGGAGTGCTTGATGATACTTCAGTACTCGAGGATGTCTCAGAACTCGACGAGTCAGTAGTGCATGGAGTGCTTGATGATACTTCAGTACTCGAGGATGTCTCAGAACTCGACGAGTCAGTAGTGCATGGAGTGCTTGATGATACTTCAGTACTCGAGGATGTCTCAGAACTCGAGGATGTCTCAGAGCTTGAGGATGTCTCAGAGCTTGAGGTTTCAGTAGTGCATGGAGTGCTTGATGAAACTTCAGTACT
Source organism: Yamadazyma scolyti (assembly GCA_003707025.2). NCBI lineage: Eukaryota > Fungi > Ascomycota > Pichiomycetes > Serinales > Debaryomycetaceae > Yamadazyma > Yamadazyma scolyti. Next base: position 361,323 of record PPMW02000009.1, read on the forward strand.
CGAGGATGTCTCAGAACTCGACGAGTCAGTAGTGCATGGAGTACTTGATGAAACATCGATACTTGAGGATGTCTCAGAACTCGAGGATGTCTCAGAACTTGAGGTTTCAGTAGTGCATGGAGTGCTTGATGAAACTTCAGTACTCGAGGATGCCTCAGAACTCGACGAGTCAGTAGTGCATGGAGTGCTTGATGAAACTTCAGAACTTGACGTGACTTCAGAACTTGAGGTTTCAGTAGTGCATGGAGTGCTTGATGAAACTTCAGTACTCGAAGAGATAGCACCGTCAGTTGACGTAACGGCTGCTGATGATGCCAAACATGTTGACGGAACATATACTACCACTGTACTGGTCTTACAACCTGGTTCTCCTTTTTCTGTTGTAGTTTTTGTTTTCGAGCCGCCATAAGGAAGAGTAATAGTATGATGTGGGAAGGGAACATAAACGTCAAGTGTGACAGTCACTGCTGGATAACCGAAGTTTACAGTTTTGGTAGATGTGTAATCCTTTTCCCAAGTATCGGTAATGGTAACAGTTGGCACAGGTAATAACACTTCCACTGTGCCAGTTTTTCCTGGACCTGCTGTGATGGTACTAGTAGTTCCATACGGTCTGGTCCAAGTACTGGTGAAAGTTGTGGTTGGAACCGGAACAAAAAGTTCTATCGTATCCACTCTGCCTGGACCACCACCCATGGCAAAGATTGTTGTTGAACCAGCTGTAGAACCGGTGTATGTCGAAGTGACAGTTTTAGTTTGTCTCACTGCAGCAGAATATGCTAAAGAGAGGCTGGAAAGCACGATTACTAGAAAACGATACATATTTCACTATAAACAGGGACTGGTGGTTACATCTCCTTTTATTGGGTTTTTTTTTGAAAAACCCACTTGCTAATTTACGAATTAATTTTTAAACTTTTTAGATTCACTTCATTAATGCACCGGTTTATTTTTTGAATCACTAAGAAAACCGCCCACTTTTATGCTTATCAAAAAGTACAAGGAGCGGAAACTTGTCCAAATCTGACAAATTTTTGGGGTACGAACTGCATTAAATTAAGCCCCGCATGACGGCCGTTTAATGTCCCAAGCGAGAGAATCGTGTCAAGCGAACACTCTCTAAACATGACATCTAAACATCAAGCAATGTGTATGACAGGCCATGTGGAGGTAGTGGTCCCATCGGGCTCGCATAGTATTGACCACCTCCTCGGCCCATACACACATAATATTAAAAAATACTTTAAATTATTTTATAAGCTTATCCGGGTCGTGTTCAGGAAAAGTTTTCGGTTATGCCTCTTTGGGAATTACGAAGAACGAGTTGTCCGTGTAGGAAAGATTATTTTCTGCTCTCTCTGGAGTCATTGATATCTTCTTAATACCTCACCACTTACGAGATCGTAGTTTGATTTCACATTTTAAAGTCCGGTCTTTTATAAAATAAACTGTTTGAATAAATTACAGGATTGTTGAAATAATTGAAAAAAAACGGTTTCTTATCTCCTCTTAAATTTTACGAGATCCTACGAATTCACGCAAGAACATATGCTATTAGGTTCCATTCTGCTATCTCCTATAAGTGTTACTACTCTAAGCTAGTTGCCGTGTATTATACTACTAGCTTATCCTTTAAGGTGACAGTTAATGTATTCAACCCACATTCGTTAGGATGTGAAAAAAATTTTCTTCCCCAAATTAAGGTTTTAGATTATGCACGTAATTAAATGCCTAAAAGTTATTTTTTAATGCATAAGCGAAAAACGAGTCTTTCGGTATTTGCTATGGGTCGATTTTGAAGGTGCAGGATATTTGAATTACTGCATTGAGTAAAGGGCTTCCAAAGTGGAGTTCGCTATCTCCTTTTTTAACGCCACTTCAGTCTACAAACCTCAAAAGTTCTCCAATAGGATTTGTAAGATTGCCAAAGTTTAGGAGTTATCCAAATCCCCATCTTGCGTATTTTTTAAGTGATATTATTAAGATCATGATCACGTGATAGTAATGCTAAACAGTCCCAATAAGCAGTGATCACACTACTCTTGCTAGCTGCATAGTTCTCTCGCCTAGTTACTCCGATGCTTATATCCATGCTAAGCCACACTTGTTATTTGGTTAGTTGAATGAAAAAAAGTATCTACAATATGAATATCTACAATGTGAAGAATTAATCTATTAACGAAATGTAATTATTGTGGGACGAATGAATCTATCAATTTGAAAATTTGAAATTTCGAATACCTGAAAAAGGTGAAAGGTTTAAAGAAATAAGTTGCCAACCATAATCACAGCAACAAGTGCTTTGGAATATGATGCTTTGAAAGCAGCGCCCTCGTAAGTGTTGATTGTGACCCCAGCAGAAGCACTTGAAGAACCGCTACTAAGAGTAGACGATGGTGGCTGTTGGAAAATAGTGAGGCTTGTTGGCCACAAGGAAGGGTTTGCGCTGTCAATGGTAGTGCTGCTAGTACCAGTGTTAGCTTCAGTGTTGGTACTAGGGTTAGCGCCGCTGCTAGCTGTGCTAATACCGGTATTCGTAGCGGTGCCTGTATTCGTAGGACTGCTAGCACCGGTATTAGTGCCAGTATTGGTGCCAGTATTCGTGCCAGTATTCGTAGGACTGCTAGTACCAGAATTCGTAGCGGTGCCAGTATTCGTAGGACTGCTAGTACCAGGATTCGTAACAGTGCCAGTATTCGTAAGACTGCTAGCACCAGTATAGATGCCAGTACTAGTGCCAGTGTTAGTACCAGTGTTAGTACCAGTGTTAGTATCAATGCTTGTACTGCTTGTATCAGTGTTGGTGCCAGTATTAGTATCGGTTGCAGTTGGATATCCAGAAACAGTAGTACTGTGAGTTGCGGAATCAGTAATAGTGACAGTACTGGTATCAATTGATGAAGTCTTTCTACCGGTAGATGAGTCAGTTACAGTAGAAGAGCTGTCGGTATTTATGTGGGTCTCAGTGGACGAAGACCCCCTACTGGTAGGCGATCCAGAGGAAACCTTGTAAGCAGATGAAAGCCCACTGCTGGTAGATGAACCAGTGACTACTGGCCAATTACTACTTGCAGAAGAATCCGTAAAACCAAAAGATTCTGTAGAAGTCCTGTCGGAAGTTGTCGAGACAAATTCGGATGAACTCAAGGTGACCGAGCTCTTTGATGCCACAGAAGAGCTATTCTGGTATGGGGGTACTAATGAGGAATATGATCTTGAATTAATAGTGGACGAACTAATCCCGCTTGGTGTTACGATTTCTCTAGAAGAGCTAACTCCACTGTATGACGTGATCCCACTAGATGATGGTAGTTCACTAGAAGAGCTAACTTCGCTGGACGATGGAACTTCGCTGGAAGAACTGACCTCACTTGAAGATGAGGCTTTACTAGACAGTGGCGAAGGTACCTCAATAATAACTGTGTCAGTTCCTCCAATTGGTTCGGTAATTGTAGTAGTTAAAGTCTCAGTTCCAGTCCAAGTCTCCGTTGTGGTTACAGTAGGAACAGGAACGTTGACGATAACAGTGTCAGTTCCTCCGACTGGTTCGGTAATTGTAGTAGTTAAAGTTCCATTTCCAGTCCAAGTTTCTGTTGTGGTTACAGTAGGAACAGGAACATTGACAATAACAGTGTCAGTTCCTCCGACTGGTTCGGTAATTG